>JBBDHG010000168.1:25000-57500 GCA_037951165.1 Lophius americanus | reverse complement strand
ATCAATCTGGCAGGTTTTTTTCCCATTCTCTGTCCGCTCCTTTAATCAATGGAGGGGCTTCCAGGGCTCTAAAATGAAAACATCTGGAATATTCCCGATCGTTCCAGTAACACAAGAATTTAAAAAGGAATCGCCCGACTTTAAGTCCTTTGATGTCCCTCGCAGTTTTTCCTTTAAGCTCATCTTGATTCACTTTTTCGTACTAAAAAATGTGACTGACCTTTTTCCTAACATCAGCAAGAGGCAGCATGCTAATGCTAAAGAGTAAGGGGCCGAGGATGGAGCCCTGGGCGACACCGTGGCAAAGTTAGCCACCGAGGTGAAGGCATTGACCTTGGCTATTGGGAAAGTCCTATTTGATGAAATTGGGAATTTTCTTTTTCCCGTAAAAACAGAAATATGTCAAAAAAATGTAAAATAAGGTTCAAATAGTTTTTTAACATCCGTTTCCCATGAAATACGAAATCGATAATTTTCATTTTCCTTTTTACTGTTTAAGGACATGTTCAACCAAAAGATTTGTCATTTTATCGTAAATCTAGAGCATCTACGATATTTAATAAGTTAAAAATAAAAGCCCCAAAGAAATTAAATATGAAAAGAAAAATCATTTTTCCATGCATTATAAATTAAATGTATTATTATTATTATTATTATTTAAGATATTTTGTCTTAAGACTGAAAATGTAAAGAATCGCTCACCGACTAAAACGAACGGCAGCGGGTGGAAGGATTTTTTTAAGATTATTTAAGTTAATAAATAACTAAGATACATCCCCAGGTTTAATCTCATGCTCCTATCTTTTAGTTTCTATTTTTTTTTTAAATCACAAATCTTGCGTTCCACACGGAAGGTTTAGGGTTTAAAGGAGCTGCTGCCATGTTGGATCGTGGAAAATGTACGATCCCATGTTTTATGGGCTGGAACCATGCTACTCTGTTCGGCACTCAAACACACAATAAATCACAACTGAGGATCTCCTCCTCAACATTTTTCCTTGACCTTGAAGGGAAATGTCCTGAGGTTAAGGAAGGATGTGAAGAATAATTCACAAATCCTCTTAAGGATGTTTAAGTCCTATCCTGAGATTAAAAAGTACCTGAAGAATGTTTCCACTCCTGTTTTATATTTCTATCTTCACCTGTGTGAGCAGGAACTCTGAAGTGGTGATCAGGTACTTCCTGTTTGACTGGGGTTTAAATATGAGGTGACACAGGCCTGATTCTCTCTGAGGTTCTTCACCATGATGAAGACCAGAGAACACAGCAATGAGGAGCAAAGAAAAGTTGTAGAGCTGCACAAATCTGTCAATGGAGACAAGAACATCTCTCAGCAGTTCAAAGGTCAGTTTGAACAGTTAGATCAATAATGAAGAAGTTTAAAGAGACTGGAGATGTTAGACATCAGCCTGGAAGAGGACGTGTCTGTAAACTGACCCCACACACTGTGAGGAGGATGGTTGGACTGGATAAAGAATCTCCAAGGATCACAGCTAGAGAGGTCAGAGGTCAGTTGAATCTTGGGGTCAGAAAGTCTCCATAACCACCATCAGATGGCGGCGACACCAACGCCAGCTGTTTGGGAGGGTAGTAAGAAAAAAGCCTCTGCTGTCGTCCACACACAAGCTAACACTGCTACAAGCTAACGCTGCTACAGTTTGACAGACACCACTAGGACTTTCACTGGAACAAGGTCAGAGGTCAGATGGGACCAAAGAAGAGCTTTGGGGCAACAAACATCTAAGATGGGTGTGGCGGAGCAAGAAAGGAAGCCATAGAGAAAAGCCCCTCATACCAACTGTGAAGTCTGCTGGTGGATCTATGCTGCTGTGGGAATGTTTTTTTTCCAAAGGTTCTGGACATCTTGTTAAAGACATGGTTCCATGGACTCCATCAAACACCAGCAGATACTGGATGAAGACCTAAAAGTCTGTCAGGAACCTTAAAGTTGGTCGTGGTTGGACCTTCCAGCAGAACAATGATCTGAAGGTCACCTCAACATCAACCCAAGAATGGTTCAGAGGTCACAGAATAAAGGTTCTGTCATGCCCGTCACAGTCACCTGACCTGAACCCAACAGAACATCTGTTGGATGTGCTGCAGAGGAGAGTCCACCAGTGTGGACCTCAGAACCTGGAGGAGGTGGAGAGGTTCTGTATGGAGGAATGGTCTCAGATCTTCTCCATGTGTCCTCAGACCTCCTCACAGACTACAGAAGGAGACTCAGGCTGTTATTGAGGCAAAAAGTGGGCGGAGCAAAAATATTAAATGCGGGACGCCAACAATTGTGTCACAGATGTTTTAGAATAAACGTTTGTTATTTGTTTTTTTGTGAATATTCTGAATTTAAGATCATGGGTATGGAAAGTGAAGAAAATCTCATTCTACTCCAGTAATTCAGGAGGACACCGAATATAAATATTTCAGTCAAGTACTTTGTTCTCCTGAAAGCCTTTGGAACCCAACGTCTCTGCTCTACTTTCAGCCACATTCTCACGGCAACACATTCAACCGCTTTGATTCTGCACAGGCACTGAACAACAACGTCGGACAAAATCATACTCAGATGTTCAAAACTGTGAGTCACGACCTGGCTAACAAGGGCCTAGACTCTAGGCCTTTATCTAGACTCTAGGTTTCTGACTAGACTCTAGGTCTTTAACTAGACTAGATCTTTAACTAGACGCTAGGCCTTTATCTAGACTCTAGGTTTCTGACTAGACTCTAGGTCTTTAACTAGACTCTAGGTCTCTGACTAGACTCTAGGTCTTTAACTAGACTCTAGGTCTTTATCTAGACTCTAGGTTTCTGACTAGACTCTAGGTCTTTAACTAGACGCTAGGTCTTTATCTAGACTCTAGGTTTCTGACTAGACTCTAGGTCTTTAACTAGACTCTAGGTCTCTGACTAGACTCTAGGTCTTTAACTAGACTCTAGGTCTTTATCTAGACTCTAGGTTTCTGACTAGACTCTAGGTCTTTAACTAGACTCTAGGTCTTTAACTAGACTCTAGGTCTTTATCTAGACTCTAGGTTTCTGACTAGACTCTAGGTCTTTAACTAGACGCTAGGTCTTTAACTAGACGCTAGGTCTTTATCTAGACTCTAGGCCTTTAACTAGACTCTAGGTCTTTAACTAGACTCTAGGTCTTTATCTAGACTCTAGGTTTCTGACTAGACTCTAGGTCTTTAACTAGACTCTAGGTCTTTAACTAGACTCTAGGTCTTTAACTAGACTCTAGGTTTCTGACTAGACTCTAGGTTTTTAACTAGACGCTAGGTCTTTAACTAGACTCTAGGCCTTTAACCAGACTCTAGGTCTTTAACTAGACTCTAGGCCTTTAACTAGACTCTAGGTTTTTAACTAGACTCTAGGTCTTTAACTAGACTCTAGGCCTTTAACTAGACTCTAGGTTTTCTGACTAGACTCTAGCTTTAACTAAACCCCCTGAAATATGAACTGTTGAAGTGAAACAGGATATATACGATATGAATATTCTCTAGTCGATTCTTATTCACCAAATTTATAGAATTAAGCCCTGAAAAGTTTGTTAGACAAAGCTCCCCCTAGTGGCAGAAATATGCGTGTATCCAGTTCTTCCTCTTTCAAAAGTCTATGTGCTTCTAAAATTTGAAAATGATCCGTGAATTAGTTTTGGAGTTATCGCGTTAACATTACGCATCTACGGCAGCGGAATCAATTCCGAACCTACCCAGGACTTTTCCAGGATTTAAATATTTGATGGGTTTGTAAATAAGAAAAAAGTGTTCTGAGATAATAAAAACTGTCACAAGTATTTATTTTCCAATGAGGAAACAAAATAACCACAAAAGTTTGAATTAAAATGGTGCATATTTAACATTTTACTATATTATACCAAAGAGTAAGGGGCCAAGGGCGGAGCCATGGTGGACAGCAAGGGTCAAATGGGAAACAGAGGCTTGTGAGAAAGTAGCATTTTTGTTTTTTACACATTAAAGTTTGTGAGGACAGAAATATTCAACTTGATAATAAGAGTCAAATAGTTTTTTCTAAGAAATTTAAATTTTGATTAAAATTGACTATTTCCATGAAATCTGACATTTCTTTTAAGCTGGATTTTCTGGTTTCAGTGAATAGATGCAAATAATTGTCATTTAATTGTCAATTGTGTTTATTGATTAAATTGTCATTTAATCAATAAACACCCCCCCCCCCCTCCACAATATTTTTGAGAGATCTTTAGAGAACTGGTTCTGGGTTCTTGTGGGTTCCCACTGTCACTAAAGGTGATAACCCATAATCCCAGAACCCTCTCACCTGTGCCGTCGGCCTTTTCGACAGCGGTAAACAAAAACAGATTCTGTTTACTCGCACAGGTTCTGTCCTGTCCAGGGAATGACACTCATTCTTCCCACTCAGGGTTCTGTTTACTTCCTGAACGGGTTCGGGGTCAGGTGATACTCTCGGCGTCTCGGCGGCAGCGTAACGGAGCTTCAGGTGTTTACGTCCATCTGCCAAAGAGCGCCGGGGGTATTTCCAGGGGATCAAAGCCCCTCGTCATCTGGCAGCCTTTCCATTCCCACTCTGTTGGTTTCCTCTGGACTTTCCGCTGAGAGTACATGTAACAAAAAACAGAACAACAAACTTCTGAGCGATGATGTCAGTTTGTCTCCCAGCAGAGGACAGCTGAGGACAGATGGTGCCTGACCTCTGCTACGCCCCAGAAATAACTACCATCAACATATTACACAAAAATCTAAAACGGAAGGAACCCTTTTTGTATGATATTTAGAAAATTCAAGAAATGTTTATCTATCTATCTATCTATCTATCTATCTATCTATCTATCTATCTATCTATCTATCTATCTATCTATCTATCTATCTATCTATCTATCTATCTATCTATCTATCTATCTATCTATGGCTAACATGCTAGCTAACATAGCTAGCATGTTAGCCAACTAGCTAACCTTAGCTAAGTGGCTGACATTGCGTTTTATCTGCATGTAGCTTGATTTATAATATCAGAAAGTAAAGAAAATTGTTTATATTATTGTCCTACATAACTATTTATCTTAACTAGGCCTACAGTGTCGTCTCTGGTAACAAGGGTATCCCCCCCCGAAAAGACCCCAATCCTCAATCCTACAGCCATGAGTCTGACATATTATTTAATATGAATCGAGAAAATTTGATTCATATCGTAATTAAAAGGAAGCTTATTTTTATTTTATAAGTTTCTTTTGAAAAAAACAACAAATCAAAATATGATTTATTTCTGCAAACATGAAAACGCAACAAAATAACTTTTGATGGATTTACAGAAATATTTTCATAAACACATTTTTAAGATGGGTTAATTTTATAATCTATTACAGTAAAACATGAGATAGATCTCCTTTAGTTGATTCATACGCAACAAATTCAAAACTATATCAGAACCACAGCTAAAAAACTAGGACTATATCACAGAAAAGCCCCCAATCCCCTGCGTTGTGCAAGAAATCCCCCGGATTGAAATGCTCAAATTGAAAGTGAAGAAAAGCAGGGAAATTAGAAGTTTTTCTGTTAAAAAAAGAAAAAGAATATCTCCCCCTAGTGATCAAAGAATGAATTATTAGAGTTAAATGTGATTTGTATAAGATGGTTCTCCTGGAGTGTCGGCGTAAATATATAACCCAAAAAAATCAATCCAGTTTTTCCTCGCACTAAGATCTATATCAGTATAAAATCTGAAAATGTTCATGAGGTAGTTTTTGAGTCATGGCTTCACGGCGAAGGTTCTGCGGCGGCGGCGGCAGCGATGAGGATTCCACAATATTCTGGACTTTTCCGGGAAATAATCACTTTAGTACCAGTTGATATATCACATGTTTCCAGAATCTGCATGACTAACAAAGATTTTAAACTTGGCCACAGTCACCAAGCGGAGGATTTATTCAGACGCTGCTTTAATGTGAGGAGTTCAGTCAGAAGGAGGGGGGGGGGGGGTTAGCTTGTACAATGCAGGAGATGGGGGACTTTTTTGGGGGATATCCCCTTACTGTCAGGGACGACCAGTTTCCAAAATTGTCGAGGCTCTCCTCCAAATGTAATAAATGTAAATCCCTTTTCCTGAGAACTGAGGTTCCCATCAGCATAGCAACAGTAACCGAATATAAACTCAAATCCTCTTAAAGTCCCCCACCATCATTTTCCTCCTCCAGTTTCCCCAAATCCTGCTGCAGACGTTAGCGGGGCTCCGCATGAAGAAGAACAGAATGTAAGCGTCTCCTTCCAGAGTTGCTCTCGGATCAGAAAGTGGAAGAGGGGTGGATAACCAGAACCAAAAAAAAGGCTGTTTGCTCGTGGAAGCAGAAGAGACCTAAAAACAAATCTGGAGTCAAAGAAGGAACCTTTTTACGACTATCAGACAGAAAATACATTCCAGGGGTTTGAAATCCAGCCGGATTTTCTACTCCATCTCAAACTCAAACAAGACCCTTCAAAACGCCGGAGGAAGAGAGACGACCCGTTCAGATGGACCCAGTAGAACGAGGAATAACTCCGTGATGTACGACATGAGAAGTTATATAATAACTAATATCTCTTTTAAAGCAGAGGCCTCAGAGAAACCCAGCAGGGAGGATCAGTCCGGTAGATAGAACACTAGAGGCCCGGTCCAAAAACAGCTCGGTTCTTTCTCTTACCTTTGTACGATAACGGTTCCGTCGTCGCAAATTCTTGAGATCTGGGCTGATATTTCCCATTAACCAAAAATACACTTCCCTAAAAACAAAACACAGTTTACTTCCACACCAATCATCCACCAAACTATGATTTTATCACCAACACTGACGCTCTGGACCAGACGTAGAAGAATCCACGTAGAAACGGGTCAGAACGACCTCCAAATAAGTATGATCGTATTTGTTCATCGTAATATTCCCTGACAGGTCGCGGATATTATGGAGTCGCCATTTTTATATCATGTTAACGCATATAACTCAAAACCTATATCATGGAACATTTTCAAGTTTTATACCCACGCAGATCTCGGTGAGAGGAAGAACTGGAGCAATGTTTTTCCGACTCTAGGGGTAGCTTTATATTTCGGGTCATAAATTCTCCACCGTTTGTCCCATTTAGTCCAAATTTTGGTGCAGATGAATTGACTCATATGATTGTGGAAGTATTTTGTTCTACTCTAATAGTTCACATTTTACTCACTAGGGGAGATTATTTATGAAAAACATTATTATTCGTACGTAACTTAGGAACTTTTACACGGATCATTTTTGAATTTTATCCCCTGGTACACCTTAGTTTGAGGAAGAACTGGAGTTACTTTTGGAAATGTTGGTTGTATATTTCTGAAACTAGGAGGAGCTTTAAATACGACATTTATCAGGCCATAATTTCCGCAAATGAATTTGGTAAATTATTTTTTAACTGTTGGTCAAATTTAGTCCAAATTTGGTGCAAATGTATCAACTTGCGGAAATTTAACTTGTTTATATCATATTTTACTCTAAAATATCGTATTTTATGTATATTTTATCGCATACATCATATTTTACTCTAATATATCGTATCGTAAAACCATCTTGAAAATATGTGAAGCAAGTATTTATGAAACTATTTCTGGAAAAATCCATTAAATGTCATTTTGTTGACAAAAAACAAACATTTATTAAAAGAAAGTCTCAATACAATATAAATAATTCTTTTGATTAATATCAACTGATTCATTCAAAAAAGTCTTATTTTTGCCACTTTTTTTTAGATGTATTCATTTTATCTTGCACATTTCATACTTTACTCTAATAATTCACATTTCACTCACTAGGGGGAGCTTTTCTTACGATAAAAATCTATAGGCAAAACTTCACATTTATCTTCAGTTGGGGGGGATTGATTGTACAACGGAGGGGATCGGGGGCTTTTCGGGGATATTCCCCTGCTGTGGGGGACGACAGCGCAGGAAGTTTCTGCACCAGGAAATAGTTCGGTGGGCGTTGGACCCCCATCATACGATGTTGTCATGATCAGGAAAGCCAACCCCTACATAGTTTGACGGTTACTCAAGAAATAAAAACGGTATTTTCCTCAAACATCTGGCTCCAAAATGTCATGAGTTCTTCTCTGGTACACGAGCCACACCTCCGCCCAGTTTCACAGTAATCCATCAGGTAGTCACGTCATGAGTTATGTTCTGTTGAACAGACGAAGACGCTCCACAAAGGTCTTCCTCTCGGAGTTCAAAGAGTTACGCAAAGACTCTTTATTGGGATTCGCTCCAAAATGTAACAAGTTCATCTCCAACAGGTGCCCGACTCTGCCGCCGAGCTTTCATGTCCATCCAGCCAGTTAGAAACGGTAGTGAACAGGCGGAAACATAAAAAGGCTAACCGCCATCCTCGTTTCTACAGGCGGATTATGTATAAAGATCGTATTTTATGTTGACAGCGGAGCGAGAGAGAGGACGAGTCTGGCATCTCGTTTTGAAGCCGTGTGTGAGAGTGTGAATAATATGAATAAGAAGGATCACATTCCCTCTCTCTCTCTTCCTCTCTCTCTCTCTCTCTCTATTTGTTTGTTTACGGGTGTGTGTCGGCCTAGGGGGCACCCGTGGGTGACGACATTTGCGTGTCAAAGTGTTATAACCATCTTCACACTCGTGTAAACACATCGGTGATTGGTGAGAGGGTTTGTCTCCTCCCTCCTCACCCCCCTTCGGTGTTTGGACCTGCATATACACAGACAAACGCGTCGGCGCTGGTTTTGATTAAATTCACCTTTTGCCTGTGCTAAGCTGGTTATATGGACGAACAGGAAGAGTTCTGATCCTCTGCCCCGCTTTAAGGGATTGATTTGATTGCTGGCCTATTGAGAGTGGAAGACACATTCCACAGGTTGACCACCAACATGGCCGCCGTCACAGCAGTGTGGGCCGGCAGGAATGTCCTCCCTTCCGTGGACAGGCACAAATTTCAGGTTCTGAACTTTGAGCTTGTCATGTGACCTTGAGAGTGTGACCTCACTGACCCCTCGTTCTATCGTTCTCTCTCGTCCCAATGTTTTCCTGCTTTTTCGCTCACGTTGTTGATGATGACCTCATGTTGTTGATGTTCAAGGTTTGCGGTGATTACACGTATAAACACGCCGGCTCTCGTGACACGGTTTGAGCTCACCGCTAGCTAAATGGAGTTGTGTTGAAAGTCAGAGTCTCTCTCTCTCTCTCTTTCTCGAGAGAGAGATTGAGGGATATTGTGAAAGAGATGTGAAGGAAAAGAGTCACGTAACTTTACTCTAAAGGGATAAAACTGAACGATTTGATCCAGTTTTTGTAACGATCTTGAGCCTCACGACTGTGGGGCCGACTGTCGTTGGGCATCGTTTTGTTGATCGGGGGCGATCGGCGGCTCCTAGACAACTGGATTGATTTCTGACATATCAGAAATAGCTGACAATTTTTTCCTCGCTCAACCTTTTGCTAACGCATTACGTAATAAAACTATTTGACGCCTATTTGACATTTTTTGATCGTATCAAGTTACATAATTTAGTTTAACAAGTTCTCATATTCTTTATATATATATACCAAAAAAGTTCTACTTAACAAATCCAACTCCCAATAACCACGTTAATGCCTTCTTCTCGGTGTCCCCGTTGACCTGTGGTGTCCCCCAGGGCTCGGTCCTTGGCCCCTTACTCGTTAGCATGGTTCGGTAAAGGGGCGTACATTCATCAACAACGAATGGAAACTCAAAATGTGCTCAACCAAACAGTTGAGCAGGACATCAAAGGGTTAAATAGTTTTTGATTCAAACAAAGTATCCGCCGCCGTGATGACCATCCCATAATACCCCTGAGAAACCAACGAATGTTCACATTTGAGAACTTAACATTTTCAGATATATATAACTCAAACTGCCTAATCAGTGTTGTAAATACAAACGACTTAATTCAGATACATAGTTTACGGCGTTACCATTGATCATGGCGTTAAAAGAAAACATAAACAGAAATAGGAGGAAGAGTAAACTGAGCTTAGGATGAAAGAGAGAACTGTGTATAAAACACACTCAGTATAATTCATTCCACCGCCAAACTCCATCAATCCTACGTGTCCGTATGGAAAAAAAAAAAACAAGAAGCCCTATATAGCAATGTTCACGAAAATCCTGGATCCGTCCCGTTTTCCACATCAGCAGTTAGATCTATGTTTTTCGTTCCTGGCCCAGAACCCGTGCCTCAAGTTTCATGGAAATCCACTCCTGTAGTTTGAACAACCAATCAACGTGGCTGAAAACATTACGTGAATAAAAATCAGGGTCCTTTTGTTCCAGTTTGGTTTTTTCGCATATGTATTTGTTAAAGGTTGCCTTTTTCGACCCATTCCTGCCGATTCATCCGGGCTTGGGTCAGGCACCAGAGGTACACCGACCTTTGACCCTTGAGTGACTGGGTTCTATGAAAAAAAAACTTTTTTTCGGGTAAACTTACTAACATTTGGTCCAATTTAGTCCAAATCTGGTAAATGAGAATCGACTGGAGAAGATCTAACTGGTATTTGTCACATTTCACTCACTAGGGGGAGTATCCCCCCCCCCCCCCCCCCCACCCACAACAACCCCCCCATTCAATTATGGTGGGGGGGAAATACCCCTAATGCTAGGATTAGGTCACTCTGTATTCAAAATGCTTTAAAATCTCTAAGTCATAAATAAAGTCACTCTACATTCAGTCAATTCCTGGAAAGGCTCTGGCATGTCCTCCGCACCAGGTCCTCCGCACCAGGTCCTCCGCACCAGGTCCTCCGCACCAGGTCCTCCACCTCTGAGAGACTCTCTGTCCTTCCCCACCGACGGTCTTGTCTCCGAGAGAGCGACACGTGTCTCGGGCCTCGCTCCTCGCGTCTCCTCGGACCTAATGGCGTGCGGGGGTCTATGTTTAGAGATGGATTAAAGCCAGGAAGTCGTCGTTTTGAGAGAGACCACCGACCCCCAAACACCGCGGACGTCAAACATAGCTGAGAAGATTGAATCTGAGCCGTTGTAGCCGAGATAAGACAGGAAAGGCTCTCGGGGAATGTTTTATTGATGGACTGAGAGTGGGTTATCATGTTGGAACTTTGAGGGCGGTATTGATCGTCTCTTCTCCATCCCAGAAATCCTTCAAGGAGTTTGATGTGTTGGGCAAAAAACAAACATGGAGCTCAAATCAGACGACGAGACTGATAACACTTTTATAAACGTCACTAAAGTCCAATGTTGGATTCATTATAGGATCTTTTTCCATTTTACTATTATTTTATGTATTTATATTTTATTTCTATTTTGAGCAGTTTGTGTTTTGTGTGTACTTGTCTTTCCTGTGTGCTGCTGTAATTTACCTAAAATCTCATCTTATTGTATCTTATCATATCTTTTCTTATCTGATCGTATCGGATCTGATCTTATCTGATATTTTCTTATCGGATCTTATCTTATTGAATCTTATCGGATCGGATCGGATCTTATCGGATCTAAACTTATCGTATCGTATCGGATCTAATCTTATCGGATCGTATCGGATCTAATCTTATCGGATCGTATCGGATCTAATCTTATCGGATCGTATCGGATCTATTCTTATCGGATCGTATCGGATCTATTCTTATCGGATCGTATTGGATCTTATCTTATCTTATCTTATCTTATCTTATCTTATCGGATCGGATCGGATCTTATCTTATCTTATCTTATCTTATCTTATCTTATCGGATCGTATCGTATCGGATCTTATCTTATCTTATCTTATCTTACCTTTAAGTCTAGATATCTGCCAAAGGAGCTTCCTGTTAATGATCGGCCGTGGCGACCCCTGAAGAGAACAGCTGAAAAAATAATAATAATAAGAAGAAGATGAGCTTCCTGTCGATCATGTGACTTTAGTCCTCTCGTCTTTAAATCGACCCCTTTCGGGTTTTTTTTCTCATAAATTCATGAATTCTATCGTACACTTTTTTTCTTCTAGTCAACTTCATTCCCACAGGTTTACCTCACTTGTTCCTGACGTTTCAGAGCCGACCCCATTCCACCTTATTCACATGAAACGGTCCCTCTAATGTTCCCGCCAAGAAAAGAAGTGGGGGGAAAAAATAACCAAACGACGCAAACAACCTTCAAAACCGACTTTGTGTCGGCCATTTTTCATTCCTCGCCTTAACCTGAATACGTGATGTTTGTTTGTGAATTGGCCAAAGTGAAAACACTTTTTTGCACCGCTTTTTCCGTCCTGGCTGAGGTTCTGGAAAATACTAATGGACCCAACGAGCAGCAAAGAACTCCTTCAGTCTGTTTTTTGGGAGGTCGTAGCGCGGAGACAGCTCCTCTCAGGGTTCTTAATGATATTCTTTTAGCAGCTGACTTTGGGCCAAACATGTGTTTTATTGCTTTTCAGATCTTACTGCAGCTTTTGATGCAGTTAATCCTGTGATTTTAGTCAAGCCGTTTAATTATTCAGTTGACAGAAAAAGACCGTTGATGGATGTAACGCTAAGCTCCCTGATGTGAAAGTTAGAGCTTTCATTTCCTGTTTCTCTTGTGGAGCACCCCAAGGCTCAATCATCCGTCCTTTATTAGTACTATTCCTACTGTTGCTATTATTCTCCTTGTGCTCTCGGTCAAATATCTACAGGTGCATCATTTCCTGTTTGTAGGTGACATCGTTCTGACCCTTATATTTTTTTGAGATGAGCCTCAGATCGGCCCGAAATGGGAGAAGCCTGGATTAAAAGAACAAAGGAAATGTTTGTGTGTTATATCGGTTCTATTCTTTAAATGAAGCTTTGAAAAAGTGCGTCCGGGGTTCATCACTTAGGGTGGGTGGAAACCGTTGTGTTGTGGCTTTTGCAGTGTGTTTTTCTTAATATGTTGTGGCTTTTGTAGTGTGTTTTTGTTAATGTGTTGTGGCTTCTGCAGTGTGTTCTTTTTAATGTGTTGTGGCTTTTGCCGAGTGTTTTTCTTGATGTGTTGGGGCTTTTGCAGTGAATTTTTGTCAATGTGTTGTGGCTTTTGCAGTCTGTTTTTCTTGATGTGTTGTGGCTTTTACAGTGTGTTTTTCTTGATATGTTGGGGCTTTTATACTTAATTTTTGTTAATGTGTTGTGGCTTCTGCAGTGTGTTCTTTTTAATGTGTTGTGGCTTTTGCCGAGTGTTTTTCTTGATGTGTTGGGGCTTTTGCAGTGAATTTTTGTCAATGTGTTGTGGCTTTTGCAGTCTGTTTTTCTTGATGTGTTGTGGCTTTTGCAGTGTGTTTTTCTTGATATGTTGGGGCTTTTATAGTTAATTTTTGTTAATGTGTTGTGGCTTTTGCCGAGTGTTTTTCTTGATGTGTTGGGGCTTTTGCAGTGAATTTTTGTTAATCTGTTGTGGCTTTTGCAGTCCGTCTTTCATAATCCGTCATGATTTTTGCGGCTCGTTTTCCTAATCTCGCCCGTGCGTTGTCAAATCGATGAAGATGATTTAATATTTTGCAGCGACCTTTGACCCTGTGGGTCTCTCTCTGATTGTCTGATTGGACAATGACTTTCTGCAGCTAGTACAAATGACACACACACAAAAAAAGGTGTATTAATCTTTGAGTCTACTGCTCAAAGATCTCAGGAACGGCAGGTTAGAGTTTCTCGTGGAGCCGGGATCCATCGACACTCCCGGCCTCGAATCCTTTGCTTCTCATCCTAAATGCTAAGTGTCCCACCATCGGATCTCGTGCATATTTATCTGCTGAACAGCCGCGTGGAGGGAAACCGGTGGGTGTTCCTAACTGTCGGAACAGCAGAGGGATGGAACCTCCAGCAGGGACTCTGTGAGCCAAAGCTAAGAGACCCGGAGTGAATTTGAATCTGGCGTTCGCTCCGTCAGTGAAGCGACGGGAGCGGAGGGTCAGCGCCAGACGATGAATGAAGTACTTTTGTCTGACAGCGAGCGTCTTCCTCCTCCGTGCTCAGACGATATAAGGTCCCTCGTCTTCTTTGTTTTGATTTAGAAGTGTGTACGGCCACAAACTGCGTTTTTTGTGCAGCAGCGTTTTGCATTCCAGATTAATGATTGCCGCCGCTGCCGCCGCCGCCGCTTCCATCCTCAGAGGCTATAATCTTCATCATACGTCTGCTCCCTCTGACTTTCACGCTTGTTTCTCACCTTGTTTCACTTTGTTTTCTCTCTCTAGACATTTACCCCTGAGGGAAAAACCATGAAGTTAGCGGACCACCTTTGGATCCTTTGGTGTCTCCTGGTGGTAAGATGGGATTTTCTTACATTTAAGGAACGCTGTCAGATAAAAGATTCTCCTGTTTCCGCTCGTTATGTTTTTTCTGTGCATGTGCGTTTGGACCGGGAACTCTTCAGACTTTGATCTAGTTACTTTCTTCCCTCTCGCGTATATAATTAACCATTGAAGTGTATAATTAGCTGAGCTTGCTCATTATATAATTCTATAACCAGAGAAAAACTACGTGATCCATTTCTGCCCGTGTTCGGTTTGTGTTTGAATTGTTTGTTGGAATCTTTGCACTTCGATGAAGATGAGGCATAATCTGGCATGTTTTTGCATTTTTCCCTGTTAAAACCGCTTCATGCCCACATCTTGTAGTAGATCCAACTTTGTATCGTCGTCTATAGCGGACCGGACCTCACTTCCTGTTTCTGTCGACCAGAATTTTACAGTTCACATCCTCTCTACATTTGCTGTGACGAAGTATTTCCTGATATGTTGACGGATAAAAAGTTCTCTGTGCCTGAATACAACATTTAAAAACATCTCATCACAAGAAAAACACATTTGTATACTTTCTGAAAGATACTGCAACGGCATGAAAAGGCTCGATTAGATAGATATTTATTTCTCCATTTATTTATTTCACTCATTTCTGCCTTTACTTTTGATGGTTATTTATGTTTTTACTCATTTATTTATCTCTAGATTCATTTATCTACCCTAACCCTATGTCTAGGATTCTTTATTTCTTTATATCTTTATTTTGTCATTTGGTTTTCATTCATTTTTTGTTTGTTTATTTATGATTTTACTCATCATTTATTTCTATATTTCTATTTGTCCAGGTTTCTTTATTTCTTTAGATCTTTATTTCTTCATTTCTTTTTTTCATTCATTTCTGCATTTATTTTTGTTTGTTTATTTGTGATTTTACTCATTAATTTATTTCTTAGTTAATTTATATATTTATTTCTATATTTCTAGGTTTCTTTCTGCATTCATCAATTTATTTAAGAATTTCTGCATTTTTCAAAAAATTGTTTTGTATTTATTCCTACAAGTTTTTCTATTTTATAAATTAATGTATTTTTTTTTATTTCTGTTTTTCTACATATCTTCTAATATATATTTCTATTTATCCACATTTTATTTAATTGAATGTAATCTACTTATATATTTATTTATATTCCATTTCCGAATTTATTCCTGTAATTCATAATTTATTCAATAATAATTTCTATAGATCAACATTCATTAATTTAGTTGTAATTAAATCTATTTATTGATTTATTTTTTTAATTCCCCCTGAAACACTGGAGGGTAAAACACACACAGATTAAATAAAACTCCTGGTATTAAAATATTTATTTTTATAATATTCTCATTACATTAAACTCTATTAACAGTTACAAAAATCAATTCCATAGAATATTAGTTTCCTGTAACATATAATTTACTCATAAAAACTGTATATTTTATGTCCGTCTCATTGGTCTGGTCGACTCTGTTAAAAACAAAACAAAAAAAAAAAAACAACACAGAAAAACATAAGTTCTCATGTGACCTGCTCCCTGTGATGTCACTTCCTGTGGCATGGAAATCTGAAAGTCATCGAGGTACGTCGTTCTTCTGTTCTCTTTATTTGTACATTTAATTCTTCATTAATTATTTATAAACTCTGTGATCGTGATATTGCGGTGAAGTATTCCATGTTTTAAAAACTCTCATACGACAGAGGTGCATGTATCCGTGTTTTTAGGGTTTAGCACTTAAAGACGTAGAAAATGTCGACTCTGTTACTGATTTAAGGAAGTTAACTTATAACTGATGAGTAACAGAGTCAAAGTTTCCAAATACATTTAAGGATTTCTCATTCTTCTCCACTTATAATGTATTCTTTTTTTATTGAAGCGTTGAATTTGTGTGTTTCGTGTTTTTTTGGACAGTTTTTTCGTTGTTTTTCCACATTATTTTTCATGATAAATATTTAAACCCTAAAAGTATGAAAACGCTAAAAATGTTGATTTTAATGTGTTTTATATGAGTTTTAATGTGAAAAAATATCTTGTTTTCATTCTATATTGTCAATAAGCCCACAATTCTGGAATGGACAACATACCTACACTCACTTTAAAAACTGATATTCAAATCAAATCAACTTTATTTATAGCACAACAATTCACAGCGATGTTATCTCGCCGCGCTCTCCGAAAAACAGAAGTTCCATATTCTACTCTTTATTCTGTCTTTTTCTCTAACAAGAAAGCACTCAGAGACACTCCAGCGTCCTCGCCATTACAATCAGGACATTCAGAGGATAGTTTCTGCGCTCTGTCAAACAAAGGAGGCTTATTTCCACGTAGAGGAAGGAGATCGGAAACGGACTTTGTCATTTTTCGAGATCTGTAATGTTACAAATACGTTGCTATAACAGAGAAAGAAAAGGAAACGAGTTAGCCTGACCAAATGTTGGCTATATGAGGTTAAAGGGCTAGTATTCGTTTATCAAAGTATGAAACTAAATACTTAATTCGGACCTCTTGTGTGGGAGGGGGGCAGATCAAAGCATGTACAGTCTAGTAAGGGCAATTTTGTTCTTTATGGCGAAATGTCAATATTCCTCGCCCTCTACCGTCCGGACCTTTCATCAAAAACTGAAGATTTTGTTGAGCTATAGTCCTCATGGTCTGAACTTGTCAATCACCAAATTTGACCTTGATGGCGTTAAAAATTGTGCAGATAAGAGTAGAAGTTTAAACCCCTGGAAACGGCAAAAAAGCACGTTTATTTAACGTTTGTTTAAAAATGGCCGACTTCCTGTTATGTTTAGGTCATGGCTCCGTGAGACTTTTTGGTAGATCCTCATAAGATAAACATGTTTAGGAAGTTTAAGACTTTTAAATGAAAATAATTTCAATGGGGGAGGGTCTTTTGAAAATTTCCAGGGGGCACTGCGGAGCTTTTTTTTGCTTAATCGCTTTTGCCGCCATTTTTCACTGGAACTGACATGTCGGCGATGTGTCCGAGTGTGGGAAAGCCTCCAAACAAGATTAATCTGCATTTATAATAACAAACGTTTAAAAACTAATAATAATAATATGAGAAAAAAACAATAGGGGCCTAAAAACAGGAAGTAAGCTAGCCCTTGTTGTCGGATGCTAATCTCGCGCTAACATAAAGACGCAAACAAGTTCTTTTGTTCTGACTAATCATTGTATATAAATACTGCAGAGTCTGACTGAGTGCTAGTTTGACAAATTACATCAATTAACTTAATGAAGGCGTAGCAGCCATCAGTAGCGGCGCCACAATCTGCTCCGAAAAAACCCGCCGTCGCTTTAACTTCTGAATAAATCCGACTGTGAAACGTCGTCTCACTGAACTCCTAGCGCTCCCTGCAGATTTCAGCCTAATGAGAGCGCCGTCATAAACGCTACCCAGAACATCTGGACCCTAAAAGCAGGGAGGCGCTGATTAACCCGACCCAGGAGGACGCGCTCCGAGTTCTCCCTTGAAACATTTATCATTCCTCGGCGTCAGAAATGTGAAGGGAAAGTTTACCGCTTGGCTTTCCCCGGTTCTGTTCTGCATCACTTGACCTGGAGGTCCTGGAGAACATCCCCGTCTTCTTCTGCTTCCTGTCTTCGATCCTGGAAGATGGACGGTGATCTTGAACAGAGTTTTTTTCTTTCTTCTTCTTCTTCTTCTTCTTCTTCATCATCTTCCTCTTTTGATACTGGTGGTGGCTTGGTGGTCGTATGTATGACGTCATTTACTTCAATGTTTGGAGTGACATCATATGTACGGCTGCTAAACTGCTACACGGGACATCGGCGTTTGGACGGAAGACAAAAGTTCTGGAGCTGGATTGTTTTTGGAGACGGTCAGTTCTATATTTACGACTCTAGGGGGAGCTTCATGTCCGATTTAGTCCAAATCTGACTGGGGAAGATTTATCTTCCATCCATCCATCCTTCCTCTTATCCGCTATCAAGTCTCAGCGGATGGGCTTTCCTGATGTCTCTCTTCCCAGCCACACTCCCCAGCTTATCCTGGGGGCTCCAGAGGCCCCCCCCCCCTCGGCCGGATACATAAAAAGTCCAGGATCTCTTCACAGTTGGACGTTCCTGAAAAAATCCTCCAGAGGGAGGAAACCTAATCAACTACCTCAACCGGCCCCTTATCAACGTGAAGGGGGCGCCAAAAACGTTCTGACACCTCGCCTGAAGTAAGGAGACCATCGGCGAGTGAAGAACCTTCGTGGAGACGTGATTCTGTGGACGTCCAACTGCGAGGACGGCAATGGGGTTGGGTCCAAAGCAGGACGGACAGCGGGCGATGGAGGGCAGCCGGGCGTGGCGACTCCTGGCGTCACCGGCCGGTTCTTAGCAGAACTGGTTTAGAACACTGTTTTTTCGGACCGAACCTCACATTTACTTTGAGGAGTTAAATCGGGGGGATTGCCGGTACAAAGCAGGGGATTAGGGGCTTTTTTGAGGGCTTACGTCTCGCTGTCAGGGAGGACAGGTTAGGTCCAGTTAAGGTGATGAAGGTTCGTGAGCAAGAAGGTATCAGACCGTCAGTGAAGAGCGGCACCAAAATCAAAATCTTCACAGGGTCTTCATCAGATCAGCTCTGAAGGGGCTTCAGAAGTTTATTCTCCAACTTTATTCCTTATCTCCAAGAGACACGCAGGTTTTTCGATGGAGCCTGATAATCCAAATGTCTCAGAATGAATGAGATTCTTATCAGAGGTGATGTTTTAGGATCAGTGTGGATCAGACTCAACGTCGCCTCGCCGGCGCTCTGTTCCCTCCTCTCACCTCCGCCGTCGTGTCGTCACTGCAGCACAGGAGGATGGCGGGCGCCGAGTCCGACCCGTTCTTCGGTTTTGGACTGAGCAGGACTGGAGGACAGGTGGTGAGCCAGGACAAATGTCTTCAACTGTCCAGCAGAGACCACCGAGAAAACAGGACCGGTGAGAATCACAAATTATTTCACGCTTTTAAAAAGGTCATTATTCTCTCAGGGAGATGGAAACAGGTTTGGAAATTGAATCAGAATTTTCAAGGTATTGTAAGTAGAAGTCCAGCTTTTTGAGTTACGTTGGCATAAATTATTTATTATTAATTAATAATTATTTATTATTTATTTTTTTTATTATTATTTTTTTTTTACAGTGCACCGGCACATTTAAGCTAGAAACGGCTGATGACTAGAAATGTGGAAAAGAAAAACTGGAAACCACCTTTTCAGAGACCCAAGGACGCTTAAGGTAGTTAAGCACAAAAAAGAAAAATAATAATAATAATATGATTGAGGATATTAAATAAAATAACAGTAATTTACAAAAAAAGTTGGACTTGGACATGAATTGTAATAAAAAGGTATATTATGATCGTTGATAATAAACATGTTGTTTTGTGTACACTGTGAAAATTGAATATTAAAATAACAGTAAAAACTACCAAATGGCAACAGGAAGAGACGATAAAATTCAAAAAAATTTTCTACAGTTAGAAAATCTGGAAATGCAAATTTTCCAGTCAAAATACAAACTTATGATGAAATCCCTGAACAATAACAGAAATTTAGCATGATGTCACAAGAAAGTCAAGTTACTGTAAATTATTCTGTCTTAATTACAGATTTTGCTTTGATTAAAAATTACAGTAAAAATTTTTTTTTTACCTTTTAGGAAAAAAAAAACAGCGTATATTGTCAAATACTGTTGATTTCAAGGTATTTTTTTGTAAAGTATTTGTATTTTTATTTGATGTACTCGTACAGACATTTACAGTTTATCTGTTTTTTTCACGGCAACTCCATTCTAGCAACCACAGCTGCCGGTACTTTACCGTAAATCATAACGTGTTTTTTTTTACAGTGCAGAAAAGGCATGATGGCGTTAATCCAAAAGAGTCATTACACGTTTTCCTTCTTCCTGTCTTCAGGTCCGGTCTGTGGACGAATGTGGGACGGCTGGTTGTGCTGGGATGAAACGCCAGCCGGAACGTCTGTTACGCAAAACTGTCCAGAGGGTCCAGAACCGGACTCAGCCGGTAAGAACGGCGGGTTCTTCTCACACCGATCCCCAACTGATGGAGATGTAAAGTTCTTTTCTGCTTAATAACTGGTCAAAAACTGAAAATCCAAGCTTTTGCATTTCATGGAGGTCAAAGGTCATGGGACTGATTGTATAGGTTATATTTTCATGAGACGTTCAGGGAGAATTATTAAGTTGGGCTCTCGGTTCTGAGCTTGACTCGACTCATTATGCAAAGGCTACGACTGTATCAGTGCAATAAAGTTCTGATAGGGTGGAAGAATACGATGCATTGAGGGAGAGAATGAAACTGGCCGTTTCTTTTATGCTGCACCTTCATCATCATCAGTTCATTCATCAGTTTGGAGACATTCATTGGTCGGTGTAGGTGGAGAAGATGTCCAACTATACCGGATCCTTAAAAACCTTCTTCATTGTCTGTATCCATCATCTTTGATTCTATTTATTCAATAATAATTGTATTTAATATGTAGCTCCGCCCCCTTTTGCCTCAATAACAGTCTGAGTCTCCTTCTGTAGTCTGTGATGAGGTCTGAGGACACATGGAGAAGATCTGAGACCATTCCTCCAGACAGAACCTCTCCACCTCCTTCAGGTTCTGAGGTCCACACTGATGGACTCTCCTCTGCAGCACATCCCACAGATGTTCTGTGGGGTTCAGGTCAGGTGACTGGGATGGTCATGACAGAACCTTTATTCTGTGACCTCTGAACCATTCTTGGGTTGATGTTGAGGTGATCTTCAGAACAATGTCCTGCTGGAAGGTCCAACCACGACCCACTTTAAGGTTCCTGACAGACTTTTAGGTCTTCATCCAGTATCTGCTGGTGTTTGATGGAGTCCATGGAACCATGTCTTTAACAAGATGTCCAGAACCTTTGGAAGAAAAACATCCCCACAGCAGCAGAGATCCACCACCAGGCTTCACACTGGGTATGAGGAGCTTTTCTCTATGAGTTCCTTTCTTGCTAAGCCACATCCATCTTAGATGTTTGTTGCCCCAAAGCTTTACTTTGGTCTCATCTGACCTCTGACCTTGTTCCAGTGAAAGTCCCATTGGTGTTTGTCAAACTGTAGCAGCGTTAGCTTGTGTGTGGACGACAGCAGAGGATTATTTCTTGCTACCCACCTAAACAGCTGGTTTTGGTGTCGGCGCCATCTGATGGTGGTTAGGGAGACTTTCTGACCCCAAGATTCAAGTGACCTCTGACCTCTAGCTGTGATCCTTGGAGAGTCTTTATCCAGTCCAACCATCCTCCTCACAGTGTGTGGGGTCAGTTTGCAGACACGTCCTCTTCCAGGTGGATGTCTAACATCTCCAGTCTCTTTAAACTTCTTCATTATTGATCTAACTGTTCAAACTGACCTTTGAACTGCTGAGAGATGTTCTTGTCTCCATTGTCAGATTTGTGCAGCTCTACAACGTTTCTTTGCTCCTCATTGCTGTGTTCTCTGGTCTTCATCATGGTGAAGAACCTCAGAGAGAATCAGGCCTGTGTCACCTCATATTTATACCCCAGTCAAACAGGAAGTACCTGTTCACCACTTTAGAGTTCCTGCTCACACAGGTGAAGCTGAAAATATAAAAAATACAGGAAAAAATGCTTCAGTTACTTTTAATCACCGGATCTCTTAGGGGTGCCAATAATTATGGCCCACATTTTAGAGAAAAATATTTGTTTCATTACTTGAGTTAGATTTTAAGCGTTTAGGAATTTTTTTCCATCTTACTTTACTCATTTTTTTTATCGTGGCTCTCTTTCGTCTTAAACACTTTCTAACAATGTCAGTTTTATGGATTTAGCTAAGATCACATAACTCTGTTTTTAAGGGGGGGGTTTTAGTTCCTCTCAGGTTTCTGGAACAGTTGAGCCGTTTCAACCAAATCTAACAGAAATATATCACCATTTACCATAAATGGCCAAATTCTGTGATCCACGCGTCTCTGACTAAAGTTCATGACGTAGTTCCGCTTAGTCTTTTTTGCGACACGCTCTACGCACAACTAAAATATGCCGATCACTTCACAGATATTTCATTATTCAATGGAACGCTTCACGATCAATCTTTCCAAAAATGGTTCCCCGCTTAGTCCTATACTATTTTTTCCCTTTAATTAAGTTCTTTATTTTCACTGGCTGCTCTAGCGACTCTAGCCTGGCTGCTATTCTCTAACGACTTTTGCTTTTATTGTCCCCAGGTGCACATTTGTGGTTTTGAAGGGGGGGGGAAACAATGGATTGATTGCCAGGAATTTTGGTGGAGACATTTATTCCCCTCCACGGCATAAATGTCTTCTTTGACTTTCCATTTAGCACCTCTACCAAGTAAACATTTTCAGATATTTGTCTACAAACTGCCTTTATTGGCCAAATGCCCCCAAAGTAAGGTAATTCCCCTCGGCCTCGTTAGCACTGTTTAGCATTAACATGCTAAACTACGCTTGGGAACATTAGCATTAGAGCACATGAGAATATTTCAATATTACCTTTGGTTCGTTTATTTAGGGCTAGTTATTACAGTGGTATAAAGAAAGACAACAAACAACAATACATGATACAATACTAAATATAATAAATAGAAAGTAAATACTGTAGCTGTTGGTTTCGGCTGCAGTGCCTCATTGATTTGAGACATAAATCTCAAATCAATGAGGATTAAGGAAAACCTGAGTCACTGCTTCAATATGAGGCCTAATTAGAAGTTCCAAAAGAAATAAAGACGGTCTCTAGGAGAATGAAATGCAGTATAACCAGTGGTGGGTATTGGATTCTTCCTCCTGGGCCTTGAGTGCTAATCAAGTTGCCCTGAAATAACCTCGCCGTGACATCGCAGCTACGGGCTGTTGTCAGACTTTATAAGCCGTCCGCATTCAAAGAGAAAGTAATATTCATCTAGTGTAATAAAGTGGTTCAAACACGGTCCAGCACCTCTGAGGGATAAACACTAACTGCACAGACACACACGGAAACCATCTAGGGTGTCGGACTATTACCCACAACCACCTCTGGTATCTCTAATAACTGTCATTACCGAATAATAAACTTTGACAATAATAAACAACCGGTCGCATTTACTCACAACACCACCAGGACGATAAACAACACCATCAAATGGAAGTCGCACAATCACTGCTGGGTATAAACACATGTGCCCAAAGGCGCACTGAAACTGGACTTCATTTAAATCCAGCAATAATCAACAGCTATTCAAGATCCGTCGAAAGGTGAGGTCCGTCCGGTTCAACTACTGAAATCCACTCCAAGGCCCGCGGACGGCCGTCGGTTCTGGAGTGATCGCTTCCCCCCGCTGGAGGTATGGCGTCCTCCCAGCCCACGCTCTCCGGTGACGGGGGGTTTAGATCCAGGTGGATATGGGCCCCTCTGAAGATCACGGCGAACGCCGCCAGCCTCCTTCCCTTTCATTTAAACATCCAAACCCGTCAAGAATATTCACATTTGCCTCGGCGGCCCGAATCGGCGCTCCGCTGCTGCGATCCCGGACTTAAAAGCGTGAAATCCATCTCCAGTCGTCTGTTTGAACACGACGCTCTCATGGCGGAGATAAAAGTGTCTTAACCGAAAGTAGGAACAAAAGAGTACATCGATGAATATTCTATTCCATTCATTCAAAGAGACGCCCCTGAATAAAACACCCCCCAAATGTTACGCGGCCCCTCGACAACGGCGAGGACCGTCGTCATCTCACAGCGGAGATTTTAATCATCCGGCTAATTTGTTTGGATCATTATACGGATTGAAAGCCGACATTTTCCTCCGCCGACGTCGACCGTCACGCCAGGAGGAGTGGAGTGGGGTTTTTTTTTTTTTTAAAGATCGTGACGACTTGCAGAACCCGTTAAGAACCCGTTGAGGAGGAGAGCCAGAGTGGAGTGATGGAGGAAGGGCTGAGAGGGCAGCGAGGGAAGACGTGGGAGTCGGAGTCGAAGAGGGAGACGGATGAGCCGACAGAATACGAATGAGGACAGAGAGGAAGCGTTTTTTTAGTTTTTTTTAAAAAAAAGCTTCTAGAAGGATCTCCCCCCCGAAAGATTCCTGTGACGTTACGACTCCCCCCTGGTGGCTCCTCATCCGAACGCCGACGCGAGGCTTCTGGGGGGAGACGTGGGGTCGGGGGCCCGGCCTCCAGTGGTTTGATGAGCTGTCGGAGAGGAATATGTTTGGCCGGGCTTCGGGTTGTCGATGTCAGGAACAATGTGAACCCGGCTCTCGGCCCGGTTCTGCGGCACATGTGGTTTTAAGCCTGACACTTGAGCGTTTGCCAGGATATTGACTTCAAAGAGGGAGTTTTTTCTATTTGCCAATAAAGGTTTACGATATGTCCCGAGCCAGATTAATCACACCGGTTCGGCGGCGCCAAGACTCGGCCTCCTGATTTATGCCTTTGGACGATGCCTTCATTCTACTTCTGAAAAACAACCACCCGGCCAAAGAACATAAAACGCTAATAATTCCCCGCGAGACGTGAACATCAAACATCCTGAAGCCATCAGGGCCAAATGAGTAAACAATCCGCTGAGGGTTCGATCACTCCGACCTGATACCTGTTATTTTCCGGGACGATGACGTAATCAGGTGCGTTGCAGGACATCCAGTCTCAATCTCAGGGTGTCGACTTCTGGCGTTTTTGGCACGGCCCCTCGGGGTCTCGCTGAGGGAGCAGACGGCATCCTACGCACCGGGATTTCATTTAGTTCCAAGGAGAACAATCCGTCTTCTACTTCGGTAGCAGAGCGGGATTAGTTGGACCTGAACGGAGACGTTCAGCCAGGTGACTGAAAGACCGCCGAACATAGATGTTCCCCTCAGGGGTCTCCACAGCGGATCGTCCTGTCCTCTGCATCTTCCTCTGTTACCCCAACCAACCGCATGTCCTCTCTCTCCACATCCATCTCTTTGGTCTTCATCGTTCTTCGCCTGCCTGGCAGCTCCATCTCCAGCATCCTTCTACCAGTAGATCCACTATCCCTCCTCTTCACGGCTCAGCCTGTCCATCACCGTACCAAACAGGAAGGGGCTCAGAGCTGATCCTTGGTGCAGTCCCACCTCCCCCTTGAACCCATTCGTCCCTCCTACTGCACACTTCACCGCTGTCATGCTGCTCTCGTATCTGGACCACTCTGAAATACTTCTCGGTCACTCTGTCGAACGCTTCCTATAAATCCACAAAAAGACCCAGTGCTGCTCCTTCGGACCTTCTGGTTCTTCTCCATCACCTTAAAAACTTAAGACTTGAGTTTTAAGTGTAAGTACTCCAGTATAGTGTGAGATCCAGCAGGTTTTACCTGATGGGGATCAGCTTAATCAGCTCTGCGGAAGCTAATTTGGGTCAAACTGTAACGTAGGTTTACTTTGAAGGGAAGGCCCGTTTCAGAGAAGGTCCAAAATGTCGATGAATATCATCACTAGCTCTCCAACTTACTGACCAAAAAAATGTGTGACTTGATGGAAAGCAGTCTGGAAAAAAATCTGAAAATGTGTTAAAAGTTCTTTTTTAGATCATGGATAACGCCCAGGACCAAAATGTGTTTTTGAACATCGGTTTACTGGTTAGCATAAAGTCTTGACAGGTGACTCTCTTGAAGTCTAATTCTTTCATTTCACTCATGTTTGTTATTGTGTTTACCCCCCGCTCTAAATACGACTATATGAATTTATGTCCTCCAAAAAACAAGCGTCTTCATTTCTCCCAGCAGCCTCGGTTTTGTAAAAATTGCTGACTTGCGTTTGTTTTGGCCAGAAATGTGTTTTAATCTACTCCAATGCGCCATTAATCAAAACCTGCTCAAATATATGAATCAAGAACCCAAAGTCTCGACTCGTACGACTTAGAAAGAAAAAAAAACACTTTAGAGCCGAAAAGTGAAAAATAAGAAATTTGAACGTCTCAGTTGTCTTTGTCACAAACTGAAGTAATAATTTGATGCAGCATCAATTTCTCCAGATGGTCATTAATGGTTTTTTGTTTTTTGTTCTCTTTTTATAGAAAGTGTTACCAAATATTGTGACACATTGGGTAACTGGATACAGACCGGTTCTCCTTGTCCTCCAGCTTCACAGCACAACTTAGAGGTATTCAGTCTCCGGCCCCGAGATGGAAGACGATGATGAAGGCGGCCTCCGTTACTCCCTTCGCTCATTTGTACGTCTTCGTTTCCTCAGCAGGACATCCTTAATTTTTTAAGGGATGAGGCGGAGGAACCCACCGCAAAGACGCCGGGGGATGATGCAGGAAAAGCGGGGGCTGTCGTCCGGAGCGAAAACAGATGCTCGGAGAAAATGAAGCGAGACGGACCTCCTAACAAATCAGGTAAAGTCTGTTTTTATTCCGTCTGTGCGACTCCGATCCACGTGGAACAAATCCGTCTTGTTAACGTTTCTTTGCGGCCGCAGCAGGTCCGTTCTGCGGTCGTACCTGGGATGGTTGGCTCTGCTGGGACGACACTCCGGCGGGAACTCATGCCTCCCAGAACTGCCCCAATTATTTTATGGACTTCGACCCCAGCGGTGAGCAGCGATGATTGTTGCCTCTGAATTGTCGGCGGGTTCGTTTTCTTTAGTCTGCGGTTCCCTCTAGAATAATCGACATCCGATAAAAAAAAAATGAGATGTAACTTTTATGTTCTGCTTCCACGATCTTTAACTCAAATTATTCACAAAAATGTAACGTTAAAGTCAAAATAACATGATTGAAAAAACACAAAAACAAATCTAATCTTACCGTAAAACAGGTGTGCCACAATTATTGGTGCCCTGCATTTATTATTTTGTGCAGACCCCTTTTGAGTCCGACGGGGGCTTCTAGGTCGTCATCCGGTATCTGCTGGTGTTTGATGGAGTCTGTGGAACCATGTTTTTAACAAAATGTCCAGAACCGTTGGAATAAAAACATCCCCACAGCTTCAGAGATCCCCCACCAAACTTCCCAGTGGGTATGAGGGGCTTTTCAGTAGGCTCAAACCCATCTCAGATGTTTGTAGCCAAAAAGCTCTACTTTGGTCTCATCTGACCTCTGACCTTGTTCCAGTGAAAGTCCCAGTGGCGTTTGTCAAACTGTAGCAGCGTTAGCTTGTGTGTGGACGACAAAGGAGGCTTTTTTCTTTCTACCCTCCCAAACAGCTGGTGTTGGTGTCGGCGCCATCTGATGGTGGTTAGAGAGACTTTCTGACCCCAAGATTAAACTGACCTCTGACCTCTCTAGCTGTGATCCTTGGATTACTTTAGCCAGTCCAACCTTCCTCCTCTCAGTGTTTTAGGGGTCAGTTTACAGACACGTCCTCTTCCAGTTTAATGTCTAACACCTCCAGTCTCTTTAAACTTCTTCATTATTGATCTAACTGTTCAAACTGACCTTTGAACTGCTGAGAGATGTTCTTGTCTCCATTGTCAGATTTGTGCAGCTCTACAACTTTTCTTTGTGACATAAAAGTGAAGCCAAAAAACCTTTTAAAATCTTAAAAGGTTTTTTCCAAAGGGTGCCAAACATTGTGGCGCACGTTTACATTTATATTGTTTTCCCTTGAATTTATTGTTAGATTTTTATAAATAATTTGAATTAAAGATCGCAGTTATAGTCGATAAAGACTTTTCTTTTTTCTTCTTCTTTGTTGTCGTTGCATTACACAGTTTAATGGTTTTAACCGGTTCGGTTTCCCTGAGTGAATTGTGTAAATGTCCAGCGAGGATGTGATTTGGTTTAATGGATGACATTGTTCAGATAATTAATGGTTTCTAGCCTCGGTATAAATCTGCTGCAGAAGTTGTTTTTCTTCCCAGCAGAGATTAAGGAGTTTTCCCGAGGGAGACATAACTGCATCCATAAGATGGATAAATTCTCTTTTCCAGAAAAGGCAACAAAGTACTGTGGAGAGGACGGTCACTGGTTTCGTCACCCACAGACCAACCGGACTTGGACCGACTACACTCCCTGTCAGAACCGCCCCGGGAGGAGGCTGAGGGTAATGCAGAGTGCTGCTGATATGATTAATGATCCTCTCTGGGTTTATTACACATTTATTACATTTAGATTCTCACTAACTCGCCTCACTACTTCGGCTCAGCCCCCCCCCCCCCCCCCCCCCTAAAAGTTCAAGAAACGGGTTTCCCCAAAAATGTACATGTAAATACTTGGAGAATATTAAAGCAGGAGTTCAGGTTGAATATTTTCATTTTATTAGTTATTTTATTTTTGGATTCTCATTTATTCTGAAAAAAGTCATTTTAAGGAGTTTTTTCTTTTTTTTTCTTCCTCAGAAGGAAGTCCTCCAAAGTGACGCGATGGGAGAGCCCACCACAGAATCACCGGGGGTCTATACAGGAAAGGGCATCACCGCAGAATTTATCCTGAAGAACGAAAAGCAGTGTTTGCAGAAAATGACGCAAGATCCACCTTACAACAAATCAGGTAAAGTTTTTACCCGTCTGCGCGACTCTGATCCACGTGGAACAAATCCATCTTGTTAACGTTTCTTTGCGGCCGCCGCAGGTCCGTTCTGCGGTCGTACCTGGGATGGTTGGCTCTGCTGGGACGATTCTCCAGCGGGAACTCATGCCTCCCAGAACTGCCCAGAATATTTCAGCGACCCGGACCCAACAGGTGAGTTTGTGACGTGACGTGAACCAGAACTGGAATCCTTATTCCGCATCTCGTCTTCATGAGGGATGAGTTTGAGCCGTGAACCCTAACCCCTAACCCCTAACACCTAACTCTAACCCCTAACCCCTAAACCCTTACGTTTAACCTTTACCTAACCCCTACCCCTAACTCTAACCCCTAACCCTTTTTGGGGACATAATAAGGAATAACTAATGACTAGTAGGATTCATACCCTAATTTAAGGGAGTGATTGAATAATTAGAAGATCTTATATAGTAAAATACTGACAAATTAAGATGTTTGAATGAAAATTTGGGGATTAGTGATTCTGCTAAAATGTGTTTTTAGAGATATTTAAACGGACATTTAGCTTCCCTAATCGTCTCTGACGTTTAATTCGGAGTTGTCGTGGGCGGAGTCTCCCAATTCTCATTCTCCGCTATTAATTCAGCTAAATCTACAAGTTGAAATAGGAGATAAAACCCGAGCAAATTTCTCAAGAGACAGTTTTTAACAGTGTATTTAGGAAAGTGTTGCGGTGCTGAAGGAATCTGATGAGAAATGAAAGGCGGTGATATTTTTTTATAATAAGATTTGCCCGAGGAAAGATCATACAGAAGGAGAATAGTGGAGGACCAAGCACCCGGCCTTGAGGAACTCCACATGGAGATCTAAACTCCGGCGGTTTTTGAATTTGATGTAAGGAATGGAAGCAAAACTGAGAAAAAAAAATCCTTTTTGGATTCATTCCATCGCTGGTTCAGTCGGTTCTTCAATGACATTTGAAGGTCATTTCACATTTTAGACTGAAGCTGTTGAAAATGACTTTTCTCGTGCCGACATGAAGTAAACAGCCGCCTGAATATATCAAAGGGGGAATTGGAACGAAGGAGGAGAACGGATGAATTGAGGACACATTCAGTCGACAGACGGATGATTTCATTTCTTTTTTACAAAAGGGCGTGGCCTGAATGAGGACTAGAAACTGGAGTTCAAGCAGAGGGTCTTCTTCTGGGGAGGCCGTGAGAAGCGGGGATTGTTGCATTTCTAACTGGACTTTTGGGGTGATTCTTTTTCAGAGAAGGCGACTAAGTACTGTGGAGAAGACGGTCGGTGGTTTCATCATCCGGAGAGCAAAGGGGTTTGGACCAACTACACTCTCTGCGCCGTCACCCCTGAGAAGAGGCTCAGGGTAATGCACCGTGGATTTAATGCTAGAGTTTCTAGACAGCTGCTCTCGTTGGTGCTGCTGGGTCCAACCTGCAAGCTCAGAACAAACGGCTTCTTTCCCAATTAGATATGAAACTACATTCAACATATAGCAAGGGCGCATTCCTGAAAACCCCCATAATCCCCCTTGATTGAGCTCCTCACAGTAAATGTGACTCATGAATAATCTCAAACCGTAAATAGTGACTCAACCTCACTATTTCTATGACGTCAGCAGTCTGTTCTAGGATCGGGTCCCACAGTGACTCAATGATGAAGATAAAATACAGTTAACTAGTTTTTCTAAGCTCAGGAATAAAAGTAGTTTTATAGGAGATAAATTTAGACACAACTGGACTGATGCCTTGTTACGGATACAAAACTGAGTTTTCCACAAAAACTTCCACCTAATGAGTAAAATATGAACTCGTTTAGTGAAATAATATATATAAACTATGAACTATTAGGATAAAAAATGACATATACTAGATAAATCTCCTTGTGTGGATTCATATGAGCAAATTTGTTCATAATTGGACATATGGCTGGAAAGTGACGGTTTAAAAAAAAACTTAAAATAAAAAAAAAGTAAAATATGAACAATTACAGTAAAATAAAACAAGTTTCATCTCTTTAACCCTTTAATGTCCTAAATTAAGAAAGTACAATAAAAATAAATCTATAGATAAATTATTTCTTTGCAAAATGTTTTATTTATTTTTGTCATTTATTACCGTATGTACCGTAAAAAAGTTTGGGTCGAGCTTTTTTTTTTTCAAGCAGTCATTTATTAAATAATTCCATCATAAAACTTTGTATTTCTTGGAAAATAGTCCAAAAAAATTGTCCAATAGTTTTAATTAGATAAATTCAACCTTCAGGTAAACAAAATATTTTTTGAAACTTATTTTTTGGTTGAATCAAGTTCCATAACTCTGTTTAATAAGTCCTCACATGGACTTTCTCAGTGGTCATGCTTAATACCTCCTCCTCGGTGGCCCTTTGACCCGTGGTGTCCCCCAGGGCTCCGTCCTTGAACCCTTACTGTTTAGCCTGGTAAAAAAAAAAATCCCCCTAGGGAGTAAAATATGAACCATTAGAGTAAAATATGATCTATACTAGATCGATAAATCTCCCTGAGTTTATTCTTATGCACCAAATTCAGACTAAATTGGACCAACGGTTCATATTGGCAGAAAAATATGCAACTGACTTTTACCAAAATCCAGTTCTTCCTCGTGTCAAGGTCTATTGGGGTGAGGGTTCCGTAATATTCCCGACTTTTGCGGGATGTAAATACAGTATAGCGAAATGTAAAGTGTGTAAAGTACAGGTTGAATATTCTATTGAGTATTTGGATTTACTGTAAATGAGCAGGAAGGTTTTGGATTTTTCACATTGTTGTACGGGAGGAGGAAACGTTTTCCCGCCGCAGCGGCGAAATGCGCTGACCACAGCAAGAAGCTAGACAACAAATGAAGTTCTCAGTCCTTTCTCTCCACTGCCTCCCTCCTCCTTATTAGGTTATCAGTGGAGCGAGCGCCGACTCAGCAACCTGACAACCCAGACGCCAGCAACATTTACGTCTCGTAACTGGTTAGAACGTCGTTAGTGCTTTTATTTGCACCAGTATAAACAACGTTAAAGCTGACGAGAACTCTGGAAATGTCAGATTATTATTATATAAAAGTTATTACTTCTGTGGGAGAAGTTGTTTTTAACTTTGTTGGTTGGTTGAAAAACGTGGGACGGATATGGAATTTATTTAATGGTGGTAGGATATAAGTTATAAAGTTCAGGTGTAGATATGAAAATAACATTTGTTTTTTTTACATTCTACCTATTTACATAAAAAGCAGGTGAAGCAGTTTTTCAAAAAAAGGGAGTTTAAGAAAAGTGGAGATCAGTGACTTTAATCCTAATCAGTGAACAGAAGTGGGACTAAAGTCGTGTTTATAAGGTGATCAAAGACGGCAGGCGGAGCCTAATCCAGTCCGATCATGATATCTGATTATAATTTATCCACAAAATAAAAAAGGATTTATATTATATTATATTATATATTATTACATTATGTTGAATATAATATATATATATATATATAAAATAATAGAATAGAATATTTTTCTATAAGATTATTACATATATTATATAATTCTATAATACAAAGTAACATAAACTAACATAATATAATATAATGTAATATAATGTAATATAATATAATATAACATAATATAACATAATATAACATAATATAATATAATGTAACATAATATAACATAATGTAATATAATGTTATATAATATAATATAACATAACATAAAATAATATAATATAATATAACATAATATAAAATAATATGACATAATATAATATAATA
>JBBDHG010000168.1:7500-20000 GCA_037951165.1 Lophius americanus | reverse complement strand
GGGGAAGAACTGGAGCGATTTTGGGAACGGTGGGTTGCATATTTCCGCCACTAGGGGGAGCTTTGTGTTCATGATTTAGTTTTTTAGCACTTTGAGATTTTAGCACTTTGAGATTTGATCCAAATGTAAAGTGCATTATAAATTAAATGTATTATTATCATTATCATGATTTCTCAACCGTTGGTGCGATTATGTCTGAATCGACTGAAGCAGATTTTTTATACATTTTACTTTTCTCTAATTGTTAGTTACTGTTTTTCGGAGACACCTTCACGTTTATTCTGAGGAGTTCAATAAGGTGATTTCTTTGTTTTTGTCGGGCATGACAGCCTGTGTGCCCTTTTTTTATTCTTCTTTTTTTTTTACCTGGATGTATGACAGAATGTGGAAATTGGAAATATGTAGTTCTGATCAGTTCACGCTACTGTCCTAAACCGACCTCCACAGATATCGGATTTTCTCTCCCCGCTAGCGGAGAAACGTTAAATATCCTCTGGATCCGATTCCAACCCAAAATCCACTCATGCATTGATCCTAAAGATGAATTCAAATGGATTATCTTTACATTTAAAGGCGAGTCTTAATCTTTCATTTACCTCACACTCGGAGATGACCCTCTCCCCGTAACTCTATCTCTCTCTACAAACTTTTTATAGGGGTCCTAAAGTTTTGCGGCTCATAACGGATGTTTTTTCATCTTGTTTTCTTCACATTCCTCCTTTGATGGAGGTTACGACACGTCGGCAATGACCGACATTTTCCAGAAGACATTTGTAGTTCGGTTTATTTTCAAGTCCAACTATTTCTGTTGGATCAAACCCATCAAAAAAACATTCTTAGTCCAGAATCTCAGACTTTATGCAGTTATTATGAGTTATAGGATATTAAATGATTCCTTAAAAAAATATTCATTTATTTTATTAACAGTGAAATATTTTTATGAAGTTTTGGTACTTGGTAAATTCTCTGGGCTGATTTAGCCTGTTCTTAATTCTGACACAATTAAACCGTAAAAGTAGCCGTTTTGATTGACGCGACATCTACCGCAGTGCATTCTGGGATTTGTAGTACTTGTGATGTTTGCGCAGTTTAACAACATGCCAGTTATTATAGAAAAGACCTAAAAAGTCCTGCTAACAGCGCTAGTTAGGGTTAGGGTTAGCCTAACCCAAGGATAACCCTAACACTAGCTACGTCTTCCGTAACAGTAAATCCAATAGCGTCAACAAAGAAATTCTCGCCGCATTGGGTGATGTCACGCCAAGGCGCCACCTGCGACGTTTCACGCTGAGATGAATATCCGTTTAAGCCTTTCGCACGGCGGCCCCCTGAAACAGAGACTCTAAATGTTTGCCAAAGCCTCCGTTCATGGTGAGCGTTTACAAACGCAGAAGGAAAAGGCAAATCAGAGAATATGCTTATTTTATTTGTTAACTTTAGCATCAAATGACAAAAGAACAACAAACTGAAGGCTAAAGCGTGTTTTTATTTACAAAGTAACACAACCAGGAAATGATTTCATGAGGTGATTTTGTATTTCATGTCAACTCTAACTAGATGAAATCAGCCGCAAAAAGTTCCTACTTTCTCAATAGATGTGGATAACGCATCCTCGTCGGTGGTACCTTTCGTCTGTGGTGTCCCCCAGGGCTCCGTCCCTGGCCCCTTACTAATAGGTGCTGCCAGTGGGTCGGATTATAAACAGGTTCTGTCGCAGAGACTCAAAACGAGCTCAACCAAAACAGTTGAGCAGAACATTAAAGGGTTATTAAAGAGGGAGACAGGTGGAAAACCCTGAATGCCAAACCAGGAAATGTGGAAAGTACAAGGGAATAAACACAGACTTAAACCTTCAAAAAGGAAATAACCTCAACTTATAACAATTTTCCGACAAAATAAGCTCGATCAGAGCCGCGACATACGGACCCATATTAACCATGATCTTATCACCCACAGCACCAGGCTACTGCTAGCACCGTATCCCACATGGAAACCAGACCCGGACACAACAGAGGACGTCGGTTCTCCATTCATGGACTCTGACAACTGATTTTTTTATTTTCTGCATTTTGCATTTTGCATGGATAAGTTACAGAATATTATCATCATTTTCTTTCTACTACAGTATACACTAGAGTATACTGTAGTAGAGGGTATATCCCTTAATAAAGTCTTCAGTCCCCTGCGTTATACAAGCAATCCTGCTGATCCAAGCCCTTAAATTAAATGTGAAGTCATTTAAACAGTATTTTCAGTAAAATGGAGTGAAATAAAACTATTAGATCAAAAACTTCTGGAGCTAGAGCTCCCCCTAGTGTTGGGAATATACAACCGGCCTTTCCTAAAATTAATCCAGTTCTTCCTCACACCAAGGTTTATGTGGGCAGACAGTTTGAGAATGATCCATGCGATGGTTTTTGGGTTATGGCGTTAACAGGAAGGATCTGCGGCGGCGGCGGAAGCGATTCCTTTTCAGGGGATACAGTTATTGAAAGAAAAACACAGTGAGATCCATCATCCCGTCTCAGGAGAGTTTTTGTATACACAAATAAACAAACAAAACTCATACAAATAAAATCAGTCGTTTCCTAACTGACCAATCCATGTAAACAACCACAGAACCGCAGAACCACAGAACCACAGCGGGCCTCAGAAAAGAAACACTGAACCGGATAATAAATCCCTTACATCAGCATCAAAAGCCAATTAAACACTTTTACAATCTTCGGTTTTACGGCTCTCAAAAATTGATCCCTGTGCCTCGCAGAGTTTTGGAGAATGACTTTCAGGCGTGAAGCAGGCGGTCATGAATGTGTGTTTTGGAAACGGTCCACGTCAGCAGGAAGTTGGCGTTTGAGTTCATGGTTTTATGCAGCTTATAAAACCGTTACGTTTGAAACAGTATTAGTTTGACATGAGGAAATAAAACGAGGCTAAAACTTTACATCCTATAGAATCTTATTCACCCAGCAGCTAAAATAAAAGACATGCAAGGCCCCCAATCCCCTGCATTGTTTAAGCAAACCCCCCGATTGAGCTCCCCAAAATGTAAATGTGAAGTAATATCTGAAAACTGTGTTTTTACTCCACCTGGTGAGTAAAACATGAAGTATTACGTTAAATATATAATATATGAAAGGAACATCTCCGTCAGTCGATTCATGTGCATCAAATTTTGGTCCAAATCGGACCGACGGTTTAGAAATAGGGGCCGATGGTTAAGAAGTTATGTCCAAAGACAACCTGTAATAAAAACACCGGAAAATTGGAACATGCATCCTGGAAAAGCTGGGAGAATAACCCTGACAAATCAGCCGATCCATCGGTCACCACGGAAACCTGATCGGCCTCCTTGAAAACAAAAATACTTGGGAGTAAATATCCCAGAGAAAAATGAGGCTGAATAAACGAGTTTTTGCCACGTTTAACTTTTAGATCCATCTGTCATGATCAAGAATCAGATCCTCCTACATAATAAATTTCACATTTTACATGAAATGTCTACGAAACATTCCATTTTTTTACATGAACAATTATCACATATTTACATAAGTTTTGCATCTTAAAATTAAAATGTTCTTGTTTTACATGAAAATGTTCAAATTTTTAAATTAAAGATGATCGTATTACATAAGTGTTACATTTTCAAATGAAATTGTTCACGTTTTACACAAAAATTATGTGAAAATTTTCACATTTTTACATGATATTTTTTTAGGTTTTTACATTAAATGGTTTCCTTTCGTACATAAAATGTCCACATTTCTACATGGAAAGTTTCACGTTTTTACATAAGTTTTCTAAGTGTTTTCTACTCTCATGAAGATTTTCACATGTGAATGTTCATGTTTTACATGAAAAATTAAAAACCATTTTTAAACATTTTTGAATAAAAGATGATGATGGTGATGATGATTAAAAGCTTCACATTTTTACATAACACTTTTTTACATGACCATTTTCGTGTTTTCACATGAGATTCTTTTTTGCAATTTTACAGAATAATTTTCACATTTTTAAATTAAATGTTTTACTTGAAAATTTTAGATAAATTTGAACTTTTTACAGGAAAATGTTCAAACTTTTACATGAGATATTTTACATTTTTACATGAACATTTTCACATTTTTACACGAAAACTTTCACATTTTTACACGAAGATTTTCACATTTTTACAAGAAGATTTCCACATTTTTACTTGAAAATTTTCACATTTTTACTTGAAAATTTTCACATTTTTACATGAAAATTTTCACATTTTTACATGAAAATTTTCACATTTTTACATGATATTTTTTTAGGTTTTTACATTAAATGGTTTCCTTTCGTACATAAAATGTCCACATTTCTACATGGAAAGTTTCACGTTTTTACATAAGTTTTCTAAGTGTTTTCTACTCTCATGAAGATTTTCACATGTGAATGTTCATGTTTTACATGAAAAATTAAAAACCATTTTTAAACATTTTTGAATAAAAGATGATGATGGTGATGATGATTAAAAGCTTCACATTTTTAAATTAAATGTTTTACTTGAAAATTTTAGATAAATTTGAACTTTTTACAGGAAAATGTTCAAACTTTTACATGAGATATTTTACATTTTTACATGAACATTTTCACATTTTTACACGAAAACTTTCATATTTTACACGAAAATTTTCACATTTTTACACGAAGATTTTCACATTTTTACTTGAAAATTTTCACATTTTTACCTGAAAATTTCCACATTTTTACATGAAAACTTTCACATTTTTACACGAAAATTTTCACATTTTTACACGAAGATTTTCACATTTTTACTTGAAAATTTTGACATTTTTACCTGAAAATTTCCACATTTTTACATGAAAATTTTCACATTTTTACACGAAAACTTTCACATTTTTACACGAAAATTTTCACATTTTTACACGAAGATTTTCACATTTTTACTTGAAAATTTTCACATTTTTACATGAAAATTTTCACACTTTTACATGAAAATTTTCACATTTTTACCTGAAAATTTCCACATTTTTACATAAAAATTTTCACACTTTTACATGAAAATTTTCACAGTTTTACATGAAAATTTCCACATTTTTACATGAAAATTTTCACATTTTACATGAAAATTTTCACAGTTTTACATGAAACTCATTGAAAAATGCTTCAGAGTAAATATCCCAGAGAAAAATGAGGTTCAATGAACGAAACGTTGCCACGTTTAACTTTTAAATCCATCTTTCACGATCAAGGATCAGATCATCTGCCCACATGAAAACAATCAGAAAAGGTTCATAATTCCTAAGATTGTTTCATATTTCTCCATCTTTCTAATTTCCCTGGCGCCAAACACATATTTTCATTCTTTCTGATGTTACATTACGTCACGGGAGATTTCGCTGATATCAACCTGTTTTATTACTCCTATTACAATATGACAAAGTATTGCGTTTTTGTATCAGACTGATCTTTACGTGATAAATATCTGCATTCTTTAAAGTGTTTGTGGTTCTGTGTCATTCCTCCTGATTCATCCTATCGCTGCAGTCATAGTTCATCAAACAGCTTTTCAAAAGCCGAACGGTGATTGTGCAATTATAAAGATAAATCCAATCCTCCATGATTAGATTTTTGTTGCATTTTTATTAGTTATTTACTCCATCGGTTCCAGTTTTATAAGCTGTGAAAACAACAAGTGGTTCCAGCGAAGCAGAGAAATTTAAGTTTTTGCATTTTGACACCAGAGGAAGGAATTTTAAATATTTTCGTTCAAAGAGAAATACGTGCGTAAATGAAAAAAGGAAAAAATAAATAAATACTGTTTGTAATAATGAAAAAAGGGATCTTGTCCCAGAACAAAACAAAACTCACCAATGTCGATCTTTTTTTCTTTCTTTTTTTTTTCTCGCAATCATACGCTAATTTTGAATTTAATGGACTGGAAAAGTTTCGGAATGTTCAAAAAACCAACTCAGTGAAAGAGTTAAACAAGTGAACTGGTAATAGTAACATTATTATTATTATAATACTCATAATACAACTACTGTTCCTAATAATAAGAATCTCTGAAACTTCTTTCGGTTCTTTCCCTTTTAAGGGGGAGTCGCCACAGCGGATCGTCTCCTTCTGCACTTTGATTTGGCATAGGTTTTTTTGTTTTTTTACGTCGGAAGCCCTTTCTGACTCTACCGACCCATTTATCCGGGCATTGGACCGGCACCAGATTTGGCTGGTAGCCCTAAGTCCCTTGCCGTGAGGTCCACACTGGATTTCTGCCACGCCCTCTTTTGACTGGGATTCGAACCCCTTTGGAAGCCCTGGACCAAAGTCAGGGGTGTAACCCACGGAACTATCCAGTTTCCACTAATAATAATAATAATTATTATTATTATTATAATAATAATCTTATCATAACTTCTGTAATAACTATAATAACTTCTTTGCAGCCCAGAGGACTAAAAATCGCGGTTCTGGGTTCCACGGACCGAAGAAGCCCCCCTGGTGACGTTTGAGGATAACAATCATCTTGTGGCCACGACTCAGTATCTTCTTCATAAAATCCAAAAAACACAATAAAACCCATAAAGAGCTGAGGATCTCGGTTCTGTCTGCCTGGGCCCATAGTTTGGACCCAAAAGCAGGACATAAACTATTCTTTCCCCCCGGCGATATAATGAACGCAATAACTCAAATGTTTCAGGGATCATTTTCAAATGTTACGCCCACATAAACCTTAGTGTGAGGTAGAACCGGGTCGAGCTTGGGACAGATGAGTTTTATAGTTTCAGGCCATTATTTCTGAATCGTTCACAAGGGGAAGCTTCTTTTCTTTTCTTTTTTCTTTTTTTAAAAACAATATTTCGGACTTCACTTCCTCTCTGTTGGTCCGATTGACTCCAGATTTGGTTCTGATGAATCAACTATAGGAGATCTATCTCGTGTCATATTTCACTCCAACTGTTCATATCAGGGGGGTGTGTACAACGCAGTGTATTGGGGACTTTTTTTTCCAAAACTGAGTCCATTAGCATCAAATTTAAAAGGTAAAAAAAAAACATTTTTTATAATTATTTAGCACTTTGACGTCCTTTTCAACGGTTTGATTGAGATCATTTTCTGTCACTTCTTCATACCGAAATAAGACCCAGTGCTAGCATGTGTATGCTGAAGAGTAAACGGGCCCAGGTTAGAGCCCTGGGGCACACCAACGTTTCAGTTTCTCAGAACTGAAGCCGACGAAAACGATTCTTAAAACTGCAAACGTTGTTTTCTGCTTTACAACAAGATGTTTTTATCAGCTCTTTTATGCTTAATTAGTTACATAAAAAAACATTTTGTCAACGTTGGAACGTATTGATTGAAATACAAAATGCTTCTTTCTTTCTTTTTTTTTAAAGACCCAACATATGAGGAATATCCTCATTGTAGCTCTAATTCTATTTTTCCTCACTTCTGTCTATTTGTGCTTCTTACAGTCGGCCTACATCCTCTTTTACATGGCGATTGTGGGCCACGCTCTGTCCATAGCCTCCCTGCTCATCTCTCTGGCAATCTTCTTCTACTTCAGGTAAGGGATTCTTAAGTCGCCTGCTTTCCCTTCCAGATTTAGACTTAACTAAACGTATTAGTTTTTGCCCAACCGGTTTGAACATAAGGGACTGATTTACTGCTAATGTTTCACATATGGAGGCTAGAATTCTGGGATTTGTTCGCATTCCTCTAGATGGTCTTCACTCATCAGAGGCGGGACTTTAGCCGTGTCACATGCACAGAAAATGTTTTTGGGTGTCAAATATTACCATAAGGGCCACCTCAAACTGTGACGTAGATTTATTTTGCAGATGACACTGTCTTATATCTCTCTGCTGGTCCACAAGCATGTTTTTAAATCCTTGTTAAACCAAAGAAAATGTATGATTTTATCCAAGTCACCAAATTGGGGCCTTTGGCTGGATCCCAGACGCACCTGAAAGATTTGTGTCAATCAACTATCGAACAAACTGAAGGTCAAAATTCGATTTTTGGACTGAAACATACTTTTCATCACAATCGTACAATCCTGCCTCTACTTGATTATAGCGATACCCATGAATGCTTCCTCTCCTTCCACACTGAAGACTCAGTGTGTGACGCTGATCTTCATCACCCGCGATGCCTTCCTCACTCAACATTTCTTTCTAAGGTCTTATTATGGAAAGTAACAAGTTACCTTTAAGCCCTGGAGCCGCAAATGTTGCTTATTTCACGGCAACTTGGATTTTCTCTTCTTGAACATTTATTTCACGGGTATTTAGGATTCAGAACCGGAGTGACGTGACGTCCCTCAAACGCTCGGCCGTCATTAAGAACGTGTTCGACCTGAAAGTCACTCATGAAGGTCGTTCATCCCAACTTACTGCTTGATCCCTGAGGGAAAAACGATTTTCGGTTAATTGAGATCCTGATGATGGAATTCAATTATGTAAGAGTCAAGAATAACAAGAACAAGGTAGATGTTCAGACCTGCAGGAGCTCCAGAGGTATGAAGCTGATGAACCACAAGATGAAGATCTGATGAAGAGTCGCGGGAGCTAAGTTAACAAGAGAGAAACAGGGACAGTCCAGGTTAGACGTCCTGGAGACAAACTCAGAGAGGACAGACTGAGATGGTTCTGACCCGTGAAGAAGAGGAGGGATGGTGGATCTACTGGTGGAATGATGAAGATGGAGCTGCAGGCAGGAGAAGAAGGAGACCATAGAGGAGGTTGCCGAGGACATGTAGTTGGTCGGTGTAACGAGGGAAGATACAAAGGACAGGCCAAGTGGAAACAGATGATCCTCTGTGGAGACCCTTAAAGGAAACAGCCAGAAGAGGAGGAAGAGGAAGAAGAGTTCAGAATAACAAACCTGAAAAGGGAAAGCTTTGGGTCATTTATTAAAGGCCGTGACGTTTCCACCGTCCGTACAGAAGTCCGTACACGGCTGAGACGTTGTAGTTTATCTCCGGGAAGAGAGGAATGTAATCAACATGGATTTTAACGGGTCATAATTGCGATCTATGATGAAGCGCCGATCCAGAGGCTGGAGGGAAAATGTGAGTTTATGCTCCGTAACAATATTTGGAGAAGTTGCTCCGCTGGCGCCGCTGGCGTCCTGCAGGTGTAAAGTTTGACGTGCTGATCTCATAAACGCAGCTGTTCTCCAGAACCGGTCCCCCAACAGTCCCTCAATTTATTTCAGCTTTTTTTTTGTGTGTGTGTGTTTTTTAAACACACTCTCGTAAATTCAGCAGTCGTGTTTAGGGCAGGTGCATTATCGTAAAACACCCCGACCCGGTGAGAGTCGGACCGTCTGACACACAGAACCTCAGCGGGGGCATCCGCCATTCATCACAATTCATCAGCATCAAAGTCCGACCAGAAAGTGGCGGGATCGCCGAGAAAGTAACAAAGTCGTTGAGATTGGAAAATTCTAATTTTCTTTATTCCTTTTAACCCCGACTTATAATATTTATAGCCAAAAGACCGCAAATAAAACATGGAGGGCTTAACGCCGGGTTATACGTTCCAGATGTGGAGCTTACAGCGGAATGCGGCGGTGTACAGCTCAGCGGCGCTCATATTTACAACTCCACGTCAACGCTGTCAGGAGTCCCAGATAAAAATATCCCAGCATGCCGAGGGAAAAACAGAAGAGGCTGAACAGCCGACTTTGGGCGTGTGACGGTGTGAGAAACGTCGGCGTGGGCTTTTGTGCGGAAAAACCCGAGTGTGTGAGAAACTCAGCGGGTCCTGGTGCCGCAAACTTAAGGCTGTCCATCAGAAGGAGGCTTTAAAAAGTTAAAGATTGTTTAAAGATACGTCGGCTACAAGCAGTAAACGGAGGGAAAGTCGTCGGCGTCCGTTTACTGCCGGTTATATTTGATACAAGGCTTCATTTCCTTTGTTTCCTCTTTGACTGTTCAGTATATTATACCGTCTACGCACTATATATGTATATATAAACCTTTATTTTTCTCTAAAACACGCCACCATTATTGGCCCCGCTGGTAAATCCTGTGACTAAAATGTAAGTGAAGCATATTTCCAGTTTTATTTTATATTTTTAGCTTCACCTGTTGGAGCAGGAACATCCAAAGTGGTGAACAGGTACTTCCTGTTTGACTGGGGTATAAATATGAGGTGACACAGGCCTGATTCTCTGACAATGGAGACAAGAACATCTCTCAGAAGTTCAAAGGTCAGTTTGAACAGTTAGATCAATAATGAAGAAGTTTAAAGAGACTGGAGATGTTAGACATCAACCTGGAAGAGGACGTGTCTGCAAACTCACCCCCCACTCTCAGACCTCATCACAGACCACAGAAGGAGACTCAGGCTGTTATTGCGGCAAAAAGGGGGCGGGGCTAAATATTAAAACCCCCTTCAGATGTAGTTCGTTCTTGTCTCTTGTTTTTTGTTTGTGTCGGAGGCATTTCAAGTATTTTAGTATAATTACCTCATTATTAATCCTGCCGTCTCTTCTTGCAGGAGTCTGAGCTGCCAGAGGATCACGCTGCACAAGAACCTCTTCGTCTCCTATGTGCTAAACTCAGCCCTCACCATCATCTACCTGGTGGCGGTGGGCAATAACCCCAAAGTGGTGGGCAGAAACCCGGTGGGTACGGTCCCGCGTAACGAGTAAATAAATCCTCGACCCACTTTTGTAAAACTGAAAAAAAATGCATTTATCAGAACTTTAAATGGTGGCGGGTTTCATCACTTGCGACCCAATGTTATAAACTATTAAAGTAAAATATAGTAAATACAAAATAGATCTCTTGGAGTCGAATCATATGCAACAAATTTTGACTAACTCGGACAAACGGTTAGGAAATTATGCTTGAAAGAAATTGTCTTCGTAACAAAGCTCCCCCTATTGATCAAAATGCGAATAATTAAAGTAAAATAATATACATGAAGGATAGAACTCCTTGAGTCGGATAATGTTCAACAACTCTGGACTTTTAAATTGGTCCGATGTTGTGAAATCACGAAAACTGTGATTTTAGAGGGAAAGCTGGCGGGAATAAGAAACGTACCTTCCTCAAAATCAGTCCAGTTCTTCCTCAGAAAAAAGCTTATATGGTTATGTAATTTGAAAATAATTCACAAAATTTTTTTCGAGTTATCGCATTAACAAGAACGAACGGCATCGATGACGACGCTTCCATAATGTTTCCTCTTTCGTAACTTTTCGGGGATGAAATAAATTGATCCAAATCAGTTACATTAACTTATTGCAACCAACTGCTAAAGAGTAAGGGGCCAAGGATATAGCCCTGGGGGACACCCCGGGTCAAAGGAGCCACTGAAGAAGAGGCATCCTATTCAATTAGTAGGATTTTTAGGGGGGGGGGGGCTTATGTAACAATATTATGTAAGTTGGTACAACTAAAAAAACAGTCAAATAGTTTTTATAAGTCAAGCTTTTCCAAAAGGTCGAGTTAATTAATATGAACTAATCAAAATGTTTTTGTTTTTTTTTGCATGAAATGAAAAATTTCATAATGAAAGTATTTTTCCACAGTCTGATGATTATTTAGAAAGATACATGGAAGGTTTTACATTTACAGTTTCTGACATCTTAAATAAGTAAACAGCCCCAAACAAACGTTACATGCAGAGACAAAATGTTCTTTTCCTCAGGTAAGGCCGTTAACGCGGATAATTAAAGCCGTCATACTCGGATAATTTAACAAGTTGTGCAAAAACAAAGTGAAAAAAAGGAAGAAGAAAAAAAAAAAGGGTCCAGATGTTATGAGTGCCGTAGAACAACAGATTGTAGACGTTGGACCTCGTCCACCGGCAGCTGGAACATCTGGCCAGACAAAACACCAGAAAAATTCCGGTGGGGGAAAAAAGCGAAGGGCCTCAGCCGGGTTTGACTTTTCAGTCAGCATCCTGCTGCCGCTCCTTTTTCATGCACTCACCAGTTTGTTCTGGCCCGTCCTGACTGCCATCTTTATTAACATCCCACCTGAATACGTCCAAAAAAGCGAGCCGCCAGGAAAGACAGCCGTCATAATCGCTGTGTTTTCTGCTTTGGCTTCTCAGACTCTCCTCCCCGGCCATTACTCAGACGGGTTCGTGTTCGGTCCGTCTCTTTCTGACGGGACGCTGTCAGGTTCTGCTAACGTGATGCCCGGAGTCAAATCATTTAAGAAAAAAAATCGGTCGCCGCAGGCCGGCTTTTTCAAAACGCCATTAGTCGGGATTGGAGGGTGTCGGCGCCAAATTTACAGCTGAGACTTTTGTGACTGTCTGTTGGCGCTGGGAAAAAGTTACGGTTCCACCGCGATCCGCTGTTTTGAACTGCCAACAATGTGTAGGAGTGAACCCCCGAAGCTCACGCGTGGAACCCGGGCACGGAGACCGAAAACACGCGAAGCCCCTCCGCGATCAACGGCGGCCTGATTCGTAAACCAGAGCCGACGGTCCGTAACGTCAGACGAGTCTCGCTGAGCTTCCGTGCGAAACCGATCCTGAGAA
>JBBDHG010000168.1:0-2500 GCA_037951165.1 Lophius americanus | reverse complement strand
TCCAGGTAGCGGCTCAGATGTGGTTCCAACAATGAATTGAAAAGCGGGCCTGAAAGCGGGCCGAGGTGGGCTTTTTTGGCCCCCGTGGTCATTGTCGGAGGTAAAAACAAATAACTGTAAGCGTCATAATCGATAAAGCTTTAATACAGAAAAAAAACATAATTATATGCTTTAAGCGCTGAGTCGTCAGTATTCATGGGAAAGGACTCTGGACTCGGCCCGTATTTGTTTGTTCCCTCCTGTCAGACTCCAGATTGAGCCGATAGGCCCGCTTGAATGTTTGGACCATCCATTAGAAGCTTCCGGTCGGCCGTGTGATTGATTGATGTAATTTACTGCTGAATTGCCCTTTAACGAAGCAGCTGGGCACTTCATTTAAATACCATCGTTTCAAGGCTCCGTTTAAAAGACAGGGCCTGGGAAATATCCAGGCGGACATTTCATTTACTCACCAGATAAGAGTTCCATTCCGTTCCATCACCTTTTTTTTTTTCCGTCACATAAAGAACGTAATGACGGTGTTTTGTTATTTGCTTTCCTAGGGGTTACTGGTGGCCACCATATTCTGCTTCTTCAACGGGGAGGTAAGTTCTACTCGTGGATTTCATAATATTAACAGTTTCCCTCTGGTGGACCGAAAATGTTTCTGCAGCAAAAGGTCGCTAAATAGGAGACAGATAGCCTAGCTTAGCATCAGGTTAGGTAAAAGGTAAAGGTCCTGTCAGCTAGATGCTCCTACCAGCACCTCCAAATGGTTCCAACACACTGAACGCGATGCAAAATAAATCAAAAAGGTCGATTTCACCCATAGGTGACCCGAATGCTAACTTCACGTTATTTTTGTAAGCGATGCAGTAAAATGTTCCACTTGGAACCGATCGACATTTTAGTTCTTAACAAGTCCTCCTAGTCCCAGAAAAAGACAGGGATAGAATTAGTCATCGCCGTCGCACATCCTTCGTGTAAACGCGATAATGCCAAAAAAAAACATTTTACGCATCGTTTTAAAATGTTATGCCCACGTAGACCTTAGTACGAGGAAAAACTGGATTGATTTTGGGAAAGATCGGTTAAATGTTCCCGCAACTAAAGGGGAAAGTTTTCGGGTTATAATTTCTCAACTATAATATTTATCATATTTTACGCAAATAGAGCATTTTTTACTCAGTTTAGCATTTTACGGAAAAAAAACATTTGTCCGATATAACTTCTTAACCGTTGATGCAATTTAGTCCAAATTTGATGCATATGAATCAAAACAAAGATAATTACTTAGAACAAATCATATTTTACTCACTTTCTTACGAAAAAAAACATTTTTTCCGACATGGCGTCACATTTAATGTGAGTTTGTACAGCTGATTGCTTGTAGTTGATCTTATTTGCTTAGCTGGTTAGCTTAAGTTGGGTTTGTTGTCCTGCCAGCACCTCCTGGCTCCTTTCATATTTAACATACAAACACCAAAGTATGGAAAAATAAACATTCCGTTAAAAATGTTATACCTTAAAAAAGCCTCAAATTGCGGTGCCATTTGTGAGAGAATAATTCTGCGGTTCTGATGGAGCGATAAGTCTACTATAAAGCCATAGAACCGCCCGTTGCGTTACGGACCTGCATATAGACAGATGATTATCCGGGAGGAAACAAAATCTACATATCGACTGTTTCCAGATCGAGTGGCTGGAATCTCAACCGTGTCGTTGAAGGCTTTGGCGAAAAATATCCGTAACCTCAGAGATCCGACGTCTGTCTGGTCCGGTTCTAACAGGAAATCGAGCGTTGGGCTGTTTTTCTCCTCTAATCTCTGGCGGTGGCAGTGAAACTGAAGGGTCGTTCCAGCTGAGGAGAAAGAAGACAGTTTATAAATGATTGGGGTTCTTTCCGGGCCCGGCTGGGAGCAGACACTCATTTCAGCCTGTCTGGTGCGAGTGTCTTCTGCCGGGTCCAAACACTTGGATCAAATGACTCTTTTCCATTGAAGTACAGTTTAGGGTTAATGTTCTGTAGAACTTCTGGCCGTGTTGACTTATTGTGTGACGGATGCTTTCAAACCTGAGGTTTCTGCAAAGCCGAGAACCGACAATGTTTAAACGTACGGCATTTGAGCAAATCTACGGCGGCGTGATCCGATGGTAAACTAAACAGACAGCTGACAACTCAACCGATGGTCCGACTCAGTCCAAGTTTGATGTTTATGGATCGACGCCTGTTTTGGTAAACAGGTGTGTTATACTCGCTGAAAACTCTTGGCCAGCCACTTTAAAAACTTTTGTTTGGGACATTCTTAGCATTGTGTACACGTTACCATGGCGACAACTGAAGTCAGTATGAACGATGGCGGTTAAGAGTTTTCTTCAGCGGGTAGAAAAACACCTGTTTGGTTCTGTGCATGTTTGGGTCAGTATTAAGTTTATTTGTTGTTTTGGCAGCGTTATATGTTTACTCTTCATGCAGTCATGCAGTCACATGACAATTTTAATGTGTTGTCTTGTGGCTTTT
>JBBDHG010000167.1:80000-82500 GCA_037951165.1 Lophius americanus | reverse complement strand
CTATCTATCTATCTATCTAGATCTATCTAGCTATGTATCTATCTAGATCTATCTATCTATATCGATCTATCTATCTATCTAGATCTATCTAGCTATGTATCTATCTATCTAGATCTATCTATGTATCTATCTAGATCTATCTATCTATTTAGATCTATCTATCTATCTAGATCTATCTATCTATGTATCTATCTATGTATCTATCTAGATCTATCTATCTATCTATCTATATAGATCTATGTATCTAGATCAATCTAGATAGATCTATGTATATATCTAGATCTATGTATCTAGATCAATCTAGATAGATCTATCTAGATCTATCTATCTATGTATATATCTAGATCTATCTAGATCTATCTATCTAGATCTATCTATCTATCTATCTAGATCTATCTAGATCTATGTATCTATCTAGATCTATCTATCTAGATCTATCTATCTATGTATCTATCTAGATCTATCTAGATCTATCTAGATCTATCTATCTAAATCTATCTAGCTATGTATCTATCTAGCTATGTATCTATCTAGATCTATCTAGAACTATCTATCTAGATCTATGTATCTATCTATCTAGATCTATCTATCTATCTATCTAGATCTATCTATCTATCTATCTATCTATCTATCTATCTATCTATCTATCTATCTATCTAGATCTATGTATCTAGATAAATCTAGATAGATCTATGTATATATCTAGATCTATCTATCTAGATCTATCTAGCTATATAGATCTATGTATCTAGATCAATCTAGATAGATCTATCTATCTATTTAGATCTATCTATCTATGTAACTATCTAGATCTATCTAGATCTATCTATCTATCTATCTAGATCTATCTATCTATGTATATATCTAGATCTATCTAGATCTATCTATCTAGATCTATCTATCTATCTATCTAGATCTATGTATCTATCTAGATCTATCTATCTAGATCTATCTAGCTATGTATCTATCTAGATCTATCTAGATCTATCTAGATCTATCTATCTAAATCTATCTAGCTATGTATCTATCTAGCTATGTATCTATCTAGATCTATCTAGAACTATCTATCTAGATCTATGTATCTATCTATCTAGATCTATCTATCTATCTATCTATCTATCTATGAATCTATCTAGATCTATCTATCTATCTATCTATATAGATCTATGTATCTAGATCAATCTAGATAGATCTATCTATATATTTAGATCTATCTATCTATGTAACTATCTAGATCTATCTAGATCTATCTATCTATATAACTATCTAGATCTATCTAGATCTATCTATCTATGTATCTATCTAGATCTATCTAGATCTATCTATCTAGATCTATCTATCTATCTAGATCTATCTATCTATCTAGATCTATCTATCTATCTATCTATCTATCTATGTATCTAGATCTATCTATGTATCTAGATCTATCTATGTATCTAGATCTATCTATCTAGATCTATCTATCTAGATCTATCTATCTATCTAGATCTATCTAGATCTATCTATCTATCTATCTATCTATCTATGTATCTAGATCTATCTATGTATCTAGATCTATCTATGTATCTAGATCTATCTATCTATCTATCTATCTAGATCTATGTATCTAGATCAATCTAGATAGATCTATCTATCTATCTAGATCTATCTATGTATCTATCTAGATCTATCTATCTATCTATCTATCTAGATCTATCTATCTATGTATCTATCTAGATCTATCTATCTATCTATCTAGATCTATCTATCTATCTAGATCTATCTATCTATCTATCTATCTATATAGATCTATGTATCTAGATCAATCTAGATAGATCTATCTATCTATCTAGATCTATCTATGTATACAGATCTATCTATCTATCTATCTATCTATCTATCTATCTATCTATCTATCTATGTATCTAGATCTATCTATGTATCTAGATCTATCTATGTATCTAGATCTATCTATGTATATAGATCTATCTATCTATGTATATAGATCTATCTATCTATCTATCTATCTATCTATCTATCTATCTATCTATCTATCTATCTAGATCTATGTATCTAGATAAATCTAGATAGATCTATGTATATATCTAGATCTATCTATGTATCTAGATCTATCTATGTATCTAGATCTATCTATGTATATAGATATATCTATCTATGTATATAGATCTATCTATCTATCTATCTATCTATCTATCTATCTATCTATCTATCTATCTATCTATCTATCTATCTATCTATCTATCTATCTAGATCTATGTATCTAGATAAATCTAGATAGATCTATGTATATATCTAGATCTATCTATCTAGATCTATCTATCTATATAGATCTATGTATCTAGATCAATCTAGATAGATCTATCTATCTATTTAGATCTATCTATCTATGTATCTATCTAGATCTATCTATCTATCTATCTAGATCTATCTATCTATGTATATATCTAGATCTATCTAGATCTATCTATCTAGATCTATCTATCTATCTATCTAGATCTAT
>JBBDHG010000167.1:72500-75000 GCA_037951165.1 Lophius americanus | reverse complement strand
CTATGTATCTAGATCAATCTAGATAGATCTATCTATCTATTTAGATCTATCTATCTATGTAACTATCTAGATCTATCTAGATCTATCTATCTATCTATCTAGATCTATCTATCTATGTATATATCTAGATCTATCTAGATCTATCTATCTAGATCTATCTATCTATCTATCTAGATCTATGTATCTATCTAGATCTATCTATCTAGATCTATCTAGCTATGTATCTATCTAGATCTATCTAGATCTATCTAGATCTATCTATCTAAATCTATCTAGCTATGTATCTATCTAGCTATGTATCTATCTAGATCTATCTAGAACTATCTATCTAGATCTATGTATCTATCTATCTAGATCTATCTATCTATCTATCTAGATCTATCTATCTATCTATCTATCTATCTATCTATCTATCTATCTATCTATCTATCTATCTATCTATCTATCTATCTATCTATCTATCTATCTATCTATCTATATAGATCTATGTATCTAGATCAATCTAGATAGATCTATCTATCAATCTAGATCTATCTATGTATACAGATCTATCTATCTATCTATCTATCTATCTATCTATCTATCTATCTATCTATCTATCTATCTATCTATCTATCTATCTATCTATCTATGTATCTAGATCTATCTATGTATCTAGATCTATCTATGTATCTAGATCTATCTATGTATATAGATCTATCTATCTATGTATATAGATCTATCTATCTATCTATCTATCTATCTATCTATCTATCTATCTATCTATCTATCTATCTATCTATCTATCTAGATCTATGTATCTAGATAAATCTAGATAGATCTATGTATATATCTAGATCTATCTATGTATCTAGATCTATCTATGTATCTAGATCTATCTATGTATATAGATCTATCTATCTATCTATGTATCTAGATAAATCTAGATAGATCTATGTATATATCTAGATCTATGTATCTAGATCAATCTAGATAGATCTATCTAGATCTATCTATCTATCTATCTAGATCAATCTATCTATGTATATATCTAGATCTATCTAGATCTATCTATCTATCTATCTAGATCTATCTAGATCTATGTATCTATCTAGATCTATCTAGATCTATCTAGATCTATCTATCTATCTATCTAGATCTATCTAGATCTATCTATCTAAATCTATCTAGCTATGTATCTATCTAGATCTATCTATCTAGATCTATCTATCTATGTATCTATCTAGATCTATCTAGATCTATCTATCTAAATCTATCTATGTATCTATCTAGATCTATCTATCTATCTATCTATCTATCTAGATCTATGTATCTAGATAAATCTAGATAGATCTATGTATATATCTAGATCTATCTATGTATCTAGATCTATCTATGTATCTAGATCTATCTATGTATATAGATCTATCTATCTATGTATATAGATCTATCTATCTATCTATCTATCTATCTATCTATCTATCTATCTATCTATCTAGATCTATGTATCTAGATAAATCTAGATAGATCTATGTATATATCTAGATCTATCTATCTAGATCTATCTATCTATATAGATCTATGTATCTAGATCAATCTAGATAGATCTATCTATCTATTTAGATCTATCTATCTATGTAACTATCTAGATCTATCTAGATCTATCTATCTATCTATCTAGATCTATCTATCTATGTATATATCTAGATCTATCTAGATCTATCTATCTAGATCTATCTATCTATCTATCTAGATCTATCTAGATCTATGTATCTATCTAGATCTATCTATCTAGATCTATCTAGCTATGTATCTATCTAGATCTATCTAGATCTATCTAGATCTATCTATCTAAATCTATCTAGCTATGTATCTATCTAGCTATGTATCTATCTAGATCTATCTAGAACTATCTATCTAGATCTATGTATCTATCTATCTAGATCTATGTATCTATCTATCTAGATCTATCTATCTATCTATCTATCTATCTATCTATCTATCTATCTATCTATCTATCTATCTATCTATCTATCTATCTATCTATCTATATAGATCTATGTATCTAGATCAATCTAGATAGATCTATCTATCAATCTAGATCTATCTATGTATACAGATCTATCTATCTATCTATCTATCTATCTATCTATCTATCTATCTATCTATGTATCTAGATCTATCTATGTATCTAGATCTATCTATCTATCTAGATCTATGTATCTAGATAAATCTAGATAGATCTATGTATATATCTAGATCTATGTATCTAGATCAATCTAGATAGATCTATCTAGATCTATCTATCTATCTATCTAGATCTATCTATCTATGTATATATCTAGATCTATCTAGATCTATCTATCTAGATCTATCTATCTATCTATCTAGATCTATCTAGATCTATGTATCTATCTAGATCTATCTATCTAGATCTATCTATCTATGTATCTATCTAGATCTATCTAGATCTATCTAGATCTATCTATCTAAATCTATCTAGCTATGTATCTATCTAGAT
>JBBDHG010000167.1:22500-25000 GCA_037951165.1 Lophius americanus | reverse complement strand
ATCTATCTAGATCTATCTATGTATATAGATCTATCTATCTATGTATATAGATCTATCTATCTATCTATATAGATCTATGTATCTAGATCAATCTAGATAGATCTATATATCTAGATCTATCTATCTAGATCTATCTATCTAGATCTATCTATCTAGATCTATCTATCTAGATCTATCTATCTATCTAGATCTATCTTTCTATCTATCTATATAGATCTATGTATCTAGATCAATCTAGATAGATCTATCTATCTAGATCTATCTATCTATCTATCTATCTATCTAGATCTATCTATCTAGATCTAGATAGATCTAGATCTATCTTTCTATCTATCTATATAGATCTATGTATCTAGATCAATCTAGATAGATCGATCTATCTATCTAGATCTATCTATGTATCTATCTATCTATCTATCTATCTATGTATTTAGATCTATCTATGTATCTAGATCTATCTATGTATCTAGATCTATCTATGTATATAGATCTATCTATGTATATAGATCTATCTATCTATGTATATAGATCTATCTATCTATCTATCTATCTATGTATCTAGATCTATCTATGTATCTAGATCTATCTATGTATCTACATCTATCTATCTATGTATATCGATCTATCTATCTATCTATCTATATAGATCTATGTATCTAGATCAATCTAGATAGATCTATCTATCTATCTAGATCTATCTATCTATCTATCTATCTAGATCTATCTAGCTATGTGTCTAGATCAATCTAGATAGATCTATCTATCTATCTAGATCTATCTATCTATCTAGATCTATCTAGCTATGTATCTAGATCAATCTAGATAGATCTATCTATCTATCTATCTATCTATCTATCTATCTATCTATCTATCTATCTTTGTATCTAGATCTATCTATGTATCTATCTAGATCTATCTGTCTAGATCTATCTATCTATGTATATAGATCTATCTATCTATCTATCTATCTATCTATCTATCTATCTATCTATCTATATAGATCTATGTATCTAGATCAATCTAGATAGATCTATCTATCTATCTATCTATCTAGATCTATCTAGCTATGTGTCTAGATCAATCTAGATAGATCTATCTATCTATCTATCTATCTAGATCTATCTATCTATCTAGATCTATCTAGCTATGTATCTAGATCTATCTGTCTAGATCTATCTATCTATGTATATAGATCTATCTATCTATCTATCTATATAGATCTATGTATCTAGATCAATCTAGATAGATCTATCTATCTATCTAGATCTATCTATCTAGATCTATCTAGATCTATCTATCTATCTATCTAGATCTGTCTATGTATCTATCTAGATCTATCTATCTATTTAGATCTATCTATCTATCTAGATCTATCTATCTATGTATCTATCTATGTATCTATCTAGATCTATCTAGATCTATCTATCTATGTATCTATCTAGATCTATCTATCTATCTATCTATCTAGATCTATCTAGCTATGTATCTATCTAGATCTATCTATCTATATCGATCTATCTATCTATCTAGATCTATCTAGCTATGTATCTATCTATCTAGATCTATCTATGTATCTATCTAGATCTATCTATCTATTTAGATCTATCTATCTATCTAGATCTATCTATCTATGTATCTATCTATGTATCTATCTAGATCTATCTATCTATCTATCTATATAGATCTATGTATCTAGATCAATCTAGATAGATCTATCTATATATTTAGATCTATCTATCTATGTATCTATCTAGATCTATCTAGATCTATCTAGATCTATCTATCTAGATCTATCTAGATCTATCTATCTATCTAGATCTATCTAGATCTATCTATGTATCTATCTAGATCTATCTATCTATCTATCTATATAGATCTATGTATCTAGATCAATCTAGATCTATCTATCTATCTAAATCTATCTATCTATCTAGATCTATCTATCTATCTATCTATCTATCTATGTATCTAGATCTATCTATGTATCTAGATCTATCTATGTATCTAGATCTATCTATCTATCTATCTATCTATCTATCTAGATCTATGTATCTATGTATCTATGTATCTATGTATATATCTAGATCTATCTAGATCTATCTATCTAGATCTATCTATCTAGATCTATCTATCTAGATCTATCTAGATCTATGTATCTATCTAGATCTATCTATCTATCTATCTGTCTATCTATATAGATCTATGTATCTAGATCAATCTAGATAGATCTATATATCTATCTAGATCTATCTATGTATCTAGATCTATCTATGTATCTAGATCTATCTATGTATATAGATCTATCTATCTATCTATGTATGTATCTAGATCTATCTATGTATCTAGATCTATCTATGTATATAGATCTATCTATGTATATAGATCTATCTATGTATATAGATCTATCTATCTATGTATATAGATCTATCTATCTATCTATATAGATCTATGTATCTAGATCAATCTAGATAGATCTATCTATCTAGATCTATCTATCTAT
>JBBDHG010000166.1:1752500-2015207 GCA_037951165.1 Lophius americanus | reverse complement strand
GGGGGATTTTTAACACTCTGCCTACTGGCTCTTGGTCGTTTCTATGTTTGAGTATATGGGTCAGTATGGCTTTGGCTCCATGGGGGCGTAAAACACATACATAGGCATGTTGTGTATGTACACACACCTGGGTCTGATCCCAGTTTGGGACAGGCGGTCTGAGGAGGCATTCCTAATCAAACCCAACTTCCTCAGATCTCCCTCGGTTCCCCAGCTGCACTCAGATCACGTGCACTTATCCAGAAAAAGGCCTGACAAGGATCTCTGGCTTTGGTCAGACCGCCAGCCTGATAAGGGGAGACAGCAAGAGACAGAAAAACACAGACATACCTCTTAGTCTCTTTTTCCAAAAAAAATTCCCATATACACACAAGCACACTCAGACTGACTCATGCCTAACTTCACTTCATAGATGATGAAATTAGAATCCATCCACTCCCACTCATACATGTGTTACGAATAAAAGACAGAAAAAGAAGGGATTCCAAAAACTGCTGCTGCGCAATGTGACTTTAGGGTGGGCGGACGGGTCACTCGGCTGAAACACAAATCGTAACGGCTGTGAGATAAACGTGTGGAGAAAGGAAAATGCGCCATAAGGAGGATCTGTGATGACCTTCATTTTTATAGGATTCGGGATCCGCATCAACTTCTCAAAGTACGTTTGTTCAGAAGATGTTTTTATTCCTCCCGCTTTCTTTAAGCATCTTTAATGTCCTGCTCAACTGTTTGGTTTAGCACATTTTGAGTCTATTTCTCATTGATAAATGTGACTGAAACTGTTTATAGTATGACCCAATGAAAGCATGTATATGCTAAAAAGCAAGGGACCAAGGATGGCGCCCTGGGGGACACCACAGGTCAAAAATGGTCACCAAGGAGGAGGCATTAACCGTGGCTTTTGAGGTTTGTCCTATTTGATTAGTCGGATTTTTTACTATTTATTTCTTTTCTTTTACTAAACAGGATTATGAAACTTCATGCAGCCAAAAAAAAGTCAAATAAGGGTCAAAATGTTTTTTTCTAAAAACATGTTTTACCAAAAAGGTTGAGCTTATCTAATTAAAATTGTCTATTTTCCATGAAATATATTTTTTAAAAATCCTCATAATATAATTTTACTAGTCAGACCAATGATTTGTCATTTAATGTCATTTAATGGTAAATTGTCTAAGATATGAAATGAATAAGTTCCCCAAACAAATAAAATATTCAAAGGAATTTATTTATTTTTTCTAGCTGAGGACGTTTAAAGGTTTAAAGCTCCCTGTTTGCTTCACCGATCAGGAGCTTTCACTCAGTGCTGGGAGCTACAGCTCGTGTTTTATTATTGATCAAGATAGCAGAGAGAGACATAACTGAACCTTGTGCTTTGTTTTGCTTAAATGCACAGCTGAAGCTTCGCTATGTTTACCGAGACATCTCCTGTCCAAACAACTCAGCCATCAGATGCGTGTGCACGCATGTGTGCACTCCGAAAATAATCCCCTTCAAGAAGAAGTGAAATTTATATGAATACCAGGTGTTTTTGTTTCTAATTGATAAAAAAGATCTTTTGAAGTCAGCATGGAAATCTCTTCAAACTCTTCATTTTAGGTGCATTTAATTCAGTCTTAGTTGCACAATAGTGACAATATTCAGGATTCAAAACCATCATGGTTTTGAAATAAGATCAGAAAGTGATATTTCAGCAATTTTAAGATAAAAATGTGTCTTAAAGTTAGCTGAAAATATTTAAGATTCAAGATGGTTTGGCTTTAAAAAAAAATCCCCTTATCTCACCAAAATGTTTCTTCATAAATGAACAATGAGATATTTATATTCCTGAAAGGAAGAGCTGGATTGATTTTGGTTTGATTATTTTTATTTTTTAAGTAACTTCATAACTTCACATTTAATTTGAGGAATTCAATCAGGGTGATTGCTTGTGCAACACAGGGGATTTGGGGTCTCCTCCGGGACGAAAGAGAGGGTCTAGTTTGGCTAGAAATTAGGTAAAAATTCTTGGTAAGACATTTAGTCTTTGCAGAGTCTGAGTGTCAGTTGTGGTCAAATGAAATTCCGTGGGTTGAGTGGAGGAGGAGCTTGTGATCAGTCTGCCTGACATATTGTGTTGTGTTTGTGTTCAAATTAAACACAGCAGGGGTTTAAGGAAGGAAGGCTGAGGTGCGTTTGGTCAGTTGTCCTTGGTGGGGGCGGATGTCGGGTCCACCCTGTTTGTCTTTACACATCTGGCCTCGAGAGCCACTTCTGACTCCAATTAGGATTTCCTGAGACTCAATAAAGGGGATTATTGGCCTGAAAAAAGTCTAGCCCAGCCTAGACCGTCCCACCCTCGGTCACCTTCCCGCCCCAGCTGCTACAGTCATTACACCCGTCAGAGCGACAGTCGCACTCCGCCGGAGGCTCACAATGAAAACACAGCGATGTGCAGGCAGACGGACAAATCAGCCGTCTTTTCTTCCCGTCCGCGTTGTCTCCTCTCGCCGAATGCTGACTCCTCTTATATTCGATCCCTGTCATAGAGTTTCCTCAGATGTGAAACGAATCAAACGCCCCGTAAATGATGTCAACGAGGCAATGAAAACTACATTTATTCCCAACCGAGCGTGGCTACCACGCTGTGGCCGGGCACAGAGCCCTGGAACAGAGTTGAGGGGAACTGGACTGCACCACAAATAGGAGGGGTGGGTAGGTGTGTGTGTGTGTGTGTGTGTGTGTGTGTGTGATTGTGTGTGTGTGTGTGCATGTGGGGGGAGGTGCTGAACGTCTGCTTGTGTGGCAAGAGTGATCACACAGTTAATATTCAAAGGGCCAGGTCTGTCGTAAAGAAGCCACTCAATAGAGGTTGACAAAGCGCATCATACAAACAAAGGCTTCCTCCTAAGTGGGCTGAGTGTGCAGCTCTAAGGCCCGTGAAAGGACGGGCTTTCCAGGCTTGATCGTGTATCCAGTCCATAGTGATGAATGTGTGTTCGCTCTTCCTGCCCGAACACACATTCATCGATCCGTGCCCATCCCAGTAGGAGAGACACGCATTCTTTCACCTGTGTGACGTAAAAACATGACCCCCCCCCCCCCCCCCCCCCCCCCCCCCCGCCTTCAATCGTTGGTTCCGTTGGGCCCAGCTTATTCCATCCTACGCTCAACGTGCACGTACGCACGCACGCAGTCACTCCGACCATCTAAACCTAATTATTCTCCCCCTGCTTCTCTGTGCCAACCGGTGATGTCACCCTCAGAGAGGCCGTGGAACTGTTGGCCCGGTGCCGCTGGGTGGCCGGGCTAACAGGGAGGAGAGGAAAGAGAGGAAGTAAAGGGAAAGATTAGCAGCGGCGAGGTTAGCAAAGTACCAAACTGAAGTGGGACCCTCTGAGTTTTGGCTGGCCCTTGTGTTAGAGCTCAAGGGATTAAGCAGCCTGCTCCGCTGCCGGACCCTCGGAACCCATCCTCCACCTTTCTGCTCGGCCCTCGGCTCCAATAGACCTTTAAGCAACACATTTAAGGCTGAAAGGAAAACACGGAGGAGTTCTGAGGCCCCAGGGGACCCCCTCTGGGGTTAACCTAGCTGCGACTGGTTTTCACTCAGCCTCTGCCGATTCCCATTCATCCTCTCTCAACTGTTGCATAACAATGTTGCCTGCAGCAGCAAACGGAGCTGTTGGTAAACTACGGCACCCTCGGGCCCCCAGAACCCATGAACCCAAAGCCAAGTTTCTTGTGTTGTTTGGATAGCGATGGAGGCTGGATCAGCTGCGTGAGCGATTAGACAACTGGGGCACACGTCAGAATGGAGGCAGGAATTAATGAGGAGCGATGTGCGAGAGTTGGAAGACTTTGTTTGACATTTTAGCGGGTGGTGAATTATTTTTCTTTCCTGCCAAGAGTTAGTGATGAGTTCATGAGATCCACACCTGTTTGATAGCCAGCCATTAGTTGGTTAGCTTAGCGTAGCGTAAAGATAAGAAACAAGACAAGAAAATGAAAGATAATCCTCCACGTCTTATTTATTTGTGCATATTAAACAAACACTGTTAAATATTTTGATTATTTAGACTTAATGGTGCGGACACATCTGGGCGGAGCTAAGCTAACAGTGTTCTCTTCCTTGAACTCCTCATTCCGAGCTAAGCTAAGCTAACAAGCTGCTGATGGCATGATGACATCATGAAGGTTGAATCCCTGTTCATATCTTACCATAACCGAAACCAAACTTTATATTAAAGGGAAAGTTCGCACCATTTCTGGGCTTCCACAGATTTAAGGCACTAATCACTAATTGAGAAGTTAATTAGCTTTATGAGCTTTACGTTTGGACATAAAGCTCCCCCTAGTGGTCGAAATATATAACCGATCTTTCTCAAAATCATGCAAGTTCTTCCTCCCACTAGGCAATTTTCCTCTGTTTTCTCCCTGGTGTCAATAATGTTTGCATATTTCTACAAACACAGCAGAGTGTAATAAACGCGGCATCCAGTCGATGGTATGACGCGTTCTCCAACACGAGGTTCCCTCGTTTCTTCTGAACGGGATCCACTCTCAGAGGCCCCAGCAGCAGTTATTGTCACATTTGCAATGAGCAGAATGTAGAACGCCAAAATGAGGTAGAAGTGACTAAATGTGGGTCAAGTCAACGGCCTTCATCTACTCTCCAGAAAATTACACGTGCAAAACCCTCCCTCTCTCCTTTCCTTCCTCTCGCCCCGACACAAGGAGACCCGGCACGTTTGGCCCGAGGCAGAGAAGAGCGGGAACAAAAGGACGGGTGACCAATGCAGAGTTGCGATGGCCAGCTGAGTTATTTGGTCAACACCCAGTAAAATGGAAGAAGGGTTCTGTTGCTAGGAGGTGTTGTGGGAGAGAGAGAGCACTCGGGATGAGCTCATTGAAAAGAACCGGGCCTCTGTTTACTCACACATATAGACGCGTCTGGAAGCGAACGCAATCATCACCCATTAGTATCAAAAGCCACCATGACCTCCCGTCGGTCCTGTTGAGGCTTCATTAAAACCACTTCACCGGTCGAGGGTTCTCCAAAAGACGTACTAAGAGTTTGATTGACAGCTGAAACACGGTGTGTGTGTGATACACCGTGAGTGTATGGAGGAGGTCAAAGGGCACCTGGTCTTTACTCAAGTAGAAGATCAATTAATTGTGTAAAAAAAAACACATTCTGGTCAATGTAGAAGTATTTATTCGACTTCTTCCCTCTGGTAAAAGGGGAAAAGTAGAGGTTCTTCAAACTTTGATGTCCTCATCGAGAAAGAAAACTATGTGGAAAAGTCATTTCTTTGCATTTTATTTTTTTGGGGGGCATTTATTTATTTAATATCTTGAAAACTCCAAATATATGGTATATATTTGGTTAAGCTTGTTTTTAAACAGTAACAAAAAAAACAACAACAACTGGCTGATAATTTAAATTTAAATTTTGTTTTACTTAAGTAATACTTTTGTTAAGCCATTTTTTTTTAAATAAAACCTATTTGACCCATATTAGGATTTTTTGTGTGTGTGGCTTCAATCAAGTAACAGAATTCTGTTTAGTAAGTCCTTTAAAATGCCAGAAATAATCCAATTTATCGGCAATAACTTTCTCTATATCCATGGTTAATGCCCCAGTGGTGTCGCCCAGGGCTCCATCCTTGGCCCCTTACTCTTTGGCGTAAACAATGTTGCCTCTGGGTAATATTATAAACAGGTTCCGTCACATTTTTCAATGAGAAATAGAGACTCAAATGGACAGAGATAAATCATTTTTACGGCCGGTTTTGTGGAAAAAAAAATGTATGGAATTTAAAAAATGTGTTTGTTTGTTTTAATCAGGTGGTCTATATGTACAGGAGTGCTGAAGGTCTTGCTTGAAGAGTCTAGTCAGAGATTAAACTACTGATCTTCTGACCACTCTACCCATAAAGCTAGAACCGAATAATGACATCCAACAAGGGACTCGAACCCACAACCCTGAGAATAGGTCTACTGACTGAGCTAGCCGGGCCTGATGGATGACTCACTCCCAGAGACTGTGATCCGACCCATATCTAAGTGGCAGACGTTTTTATTTGGGTCAGGAAAAAGAATTGGATGAATTTCTTCCATAGTTTTCAGATTTCTATCGTTTTATTTTATATCTGCAGTAGACATGGCAGCTGTCTGGTTATCGGCTACATTTTTCTGTTTCAGCCACTTTGTAAACAACCACAGAGAGAGACGGGGGGGAGAGAGAGAGAGAGGGAGAGAGAGGGAGAGAGAGGAGGAGAGAGATAGAGAGGGAGAGGAGGAGAGAGAGAGAGGAAAGAAAAGGTAAAAAGTCAAATGTATTCAAATTAAATAAATAAAATTATTAAAATAAGAAAAATAAGAAAATTATAGCATTGGGAGGCAGTTGGGGGTCGATCAGCGGGCAGAGGTGGTACGGATTTAAAGTATTCAATAAATGAATGACATTTGTGGAAAGACTTTTGCATTTTTACCTTTTGTTGAGAACCTGACTTTTTTTTCCAGTTTAAGAATTTACACGTCATCTCTAAACAACAAAGAGGCGGATCGTGTGCAGAACTGGAGATACGGACTCTTCTAACAAGAAGAAGACTTAAAACAGTGTGGAGACATTTATTAACAAAGAAAAAAGTGTATTTTAATAAATACTGTATGTTTTTGAGTGATGCAGCACTTGTTTTGTTATTTAGTGTTAGTTTTACTCTATTTTATTATATACAAATTTTTCTATTTTTTCATTTTTAATAATTGCATGAACTTTATTCCATGATTATATTTTTGTTATTGTCTATTTTATATGTGTAGTTTCAATAAAAAATGATTTCACTTTCCACAGAAGTGAAATTCGGCGTCTGGCTAAAAGCAAAGTGTAAAGTTAGAAGGTTCATTTGTGAAGAGGACATTTTAATGAAGTCAGCAGGAACCCCATAATACAGCAATAAGAGGACTAATTTTTAACATTTGTTACTAGATGCTTTGTCAAAACTGTAAAATAATCAGTCGGCCCGGACGAAATCAACACAGGTTTGTGCTAAAATGTAGTTAAGTTTCCAGTTATGTTCCAACTATTCAACACAATTATGTTGTGTTTACTAAACACAATCATGTTATTCCAAAATGTATTAAAATTGCATTCATGCAATTAAACCCACTTATTTCCCCGTCAATGATGCAAATATTTAGTTCTTTCAACATAAAAAATAAATGTAATCCAGCACACATCTCATAGTTTTAAATCAACGAGGGTTCTTACCCCTTATATATATATATATATATATATAAATAAAAACAAAAATTACAGTCAGATGCTTCATGGATGAAAGAAATGAAAAGGAAAAAATACTTTAGAGGTTTTCTTTTACTTATTCTGTGAAAAGCACTTTGGAGGGTCTGCGAATTCTCATGCTGAACATATTGTAGAAAAAGCAGAGGAACATCCAGATAAGACATTTACAGAAAAGCTGTGTGTGATACTGGTGTGCACTCAGAAGAAAACGATCGGCCGGCTGACAGAGGCACAGATAAAGAAATCAATGCCTTTCTGTTTGCACTTACGTTTACATCAGAGGAGCCCCCGTCTCCGGGACGGGCCCTTAAGGAAACAGACAAGAGGGATTATCTCAGACGGGGAGAGTGCAGAAGAAGACGAGTGGAGACGGAACCCGCCAAATAAGGTTAAAGCAAAACAAAGAAAGAAGAAATAAAGCCATTAAGATGTGTGTGTTGGATCCCTAGAGGCCAATGTCTTGTTTGAAGAGCCCTGGGGTTAAGGTCAGAGGTCAGAGGTTAGGCTCAGGGGTTATCAGCAACTGTTTGGGGTTAACTATTGTTGCGTGGGTGGATGAACACTTGGCAAAGTAACCCTCGGTGAATGCGTTCACGGCTTTAAGCAAACAAACACGTAGAGCCTACTGTACGCCGGCCGACGCAGTGGGAACTGTATCTTCTGCTGCTCTGGGCGCGGTCGCATGCGGCCATGGGGTGTGAGAGGAAGTCAGTCGGGGAGCAGAGGTGTTGAACCCTGTCTTCCTGTTGTTCCTGGTCACACCTGCCTGTTGCTCACAGAGAGCATAAAGAATTACCAGCCGGCGTTTGTTTATTCAATCCGGTGGAATTAAACGGAGGGGAATGAGTCAAAGAGAGAAATACTTCATTTTTGACTGAACAAAGGGCGAGAAAAAACTCATACAGCCACGACTAAAACATTAATCAAAACCCCTCACACACACACACACACACACACACACACACATTCCTACACATAAAACACACTTGTGTGGATGATTATGGTTAAACTCTTGTTTAGCCCCTCCTTCATTCTGCATGGGGGGGGGGTGTACTACAGTGCATTCTCACAGCCTTCCAACTGTGACCGGAGCGAGAGGTGTGGACGAGCGGGAGGAGGAGGAAGAGGAGGGAGGTGTCGCGAAGAAAGGAAGGGAGGGTAAGAGGGAGGCAATATCTCAAGGACTTAAAGCTCTTACTCAAATCTGTGTCCGCCCTGGACCCCCCCAACGTCAGACTTTAGACAACTTTCCTTTACAGTTTTGGCTTCTCCAAATTCATACACTGAAAAAAAAAGTCTTTTGGAATTCAGTCAATTTCTATTTGTAAAAATGGTTTCATTAAATACATTTAAATAAATCCAGATACAGTTTATAGTGGGAATGAGATATATTTTTGACTAATTTGAGTTAATTTACGTTACAAAGTTGAATGGACTTATTGATTTTTTTTGTAGTTTGTTGTTGTATTTGTAGTTTTTTGTAGTTTTTTTGTAGGTTTTTTTGTGTGTGTGTGTGTGTGTGTGGGGGGGGGGGGGGGGGGGGGGGTATTTCGACTGTGGGAGGAGGATGGAGTACCTTAAAAGAAAACTCACACACAAATGGGGAGAACATGCAAAAAGACATAACTAAAAATGTTGAATATTGACACATATGTATTTTTTGCACAGGTAGGTTTTTGTAGGGTGTGGAGGAGTTGGAGGGAGCTCAGAGGACTGATGGCCGTCGGGATGAAGCTGTTGTCGAACCTGGTTGTTCTGCACCTGATGCCTTGGTACCCTCTGCCAGAGGGGAGGAGGGTAAACAGTTTAGACAGGGGTGGGTGGGGTGTCTGACCACACAGGTGGTCAGGCAGGGTTCGTGGCGAAGGTCCTTCTCGGGCGGGTGCCACGTCCCGAAGATTTTCTCCGCTGACCCGACCGCTCTCTGCAGCGCCATCCCGTCTGAGGCGTTACGGCCCCCGTACCTGATAGAGTAACATTTCGCCAGCACGCGCTGGCGTGATGATGAGGATGGGGGGGGAAAGTAAGTCTCCTACAAGTCTGCTACGCACTGCAAAAGTAAATCAAGATACAAGATGGACCACCTCGGGTCAATTTTTTGCCACCAAAGTTTGACTAAATCGGACCAACGGTTTGGGGAATTATGTACCAAAAACGTTTGGAGACAGAGCTAGTGTCTGAAATATTCAACTGACGTTTCCCAAAATCTATCCAGGTCTTCAACAGATCCAAGGATCTGCAGACGATGCTGCCATGAAGAATCCATAGGGTCCCTGACTTTTAGGGGATTTAATTCCTCGCGGGGTCACAATCACTATTTTTCCGAGTGTATTAAAAATGTATTCGACTGAGACCCTCCTTTATTCTAAATCACTCCCACGAACTCCTGCCCCGTCGGACATCCCCCTCAGTTCTACGCCGTGGAGGCCTCATTGTTTTTGCTTCTTGCAGCACAGGAGACGCCACAGTGAATTCTGTGTACCTCTTAGCTGATCTCAGTCATCTCCAGTGACCCGCAGAGGAGTCGCCTTTGAGACGCGGCGGCCGTGGTGCCCGGCCCTCGCTGGTGCTGTGATCAGGAATAAACAGAGCACGCCTGATTACTTCCATAGGACCGGGTCACAATGTGGGATCAGAGTAGAGGAGGGTGCCACTGTGTGGCGCATCGGAGCTGCAGGGCGCAGGGGCAGGGGTCTGGGTACAGAGTGGGTCTTTCATACGGGGGGCCCTTTGAACCCTGACCAGCTGATTGAAATTCCTTTTGAAGTACGGTTTGGTTAGGCCTAAACTCCAGAGCAGGTTTGACGTGTTGAAATGGATCCTCTGTATTCCCACTGCTACTCATATATGCTGGCAGATCTGAGGTGTGGAGATGCATAGAGGGACTCTCCCCTTCCCACCCCTCCTCCTCCTCCTCCTCCTCCTCCTCCTCCTCCTCCTGCCACTGCAGGTGAAGCCATGTTTGATTTCGACTGATCAAAGTGAGATGTATAGCAGAGCGGCAAATAAGAGGAATCCTAATGACACCTTGGAGTCTCAAGGTTAATTCGTAGCTCATTTCACACCAGGTGCTCCATGAGGGGATGAAGGTGGGGGAGAGCCACAAATTGTACGGCCACAGCGCTCCACGGGCCGTAATAACACGGTGCTCCCATAAAAATAAAAGATAAGCTGAGGGTGGTGATTACCGCTGACAGCAATAATAAAGTCTACCGCGGCCCGTGCGAGTCAATTTCACATAAACATGTTGGATATTTCAGCCACGATTGTGTAAAAAGACTAAAACACAGAGTGAGACGCTGAAACGGAGGCGACTCACATCGACATATCTCCGCATACACCACTCATCCGGTAATCCCTCTTCCCCTCCCATTTCCTCAGGTGTGCTGGGTTTTTCTCCGTGCCAAGAAATGTTAATCACGAGATCGTTGGTTTCAGCATTGTTTCACACACGATGGAGAGTTTTCTCCAAATGTAGGTCATTCCAAAAAATAAACAAAAACAGGCTTTTACCCACTGCTTATAAGCCAGGATGTTTCTTTTATTGTTCATAGTTATTTTTGTCCCTTACTTCAACAGTAATAATAACGTTGGCATAGCAACGACAGCAACAGCAGCCCATAATGATCATATGAGATTACAAATGGTGAAACTAGTATTAAAGCAGGCCTATAATGTTGTCCCTGAGAGTGTAGTATATCCCCGAAAACGCCCAATCCCCTGCATTGTACAAGTAACTCCCCCCATGATAGAACTCCTAAAATGAAATGTGAAGTTTGTCGACAGTGTTTTTTTTGTGAAAATAAAAAAAAAGCTGCATAAAATATGATAAAAATAAGATAAATCTCCTTGAGTTGATCATTATGTACCACATTTGGTCTGATTCAGATCAACGGCTAGGAAGATAATCCTGAAAACTGTATTTTTTTGGAGAAAATCTCCCCTTATTGAGTAAATTCTGAACTTTTCAGATCAAATGTGATCCATACAACATCTCCAGTCAGTTCATACGCACCAAATGTGGACTAAATCAGACCAATGGTGAAGAAGTCATGTTGTTTGTAAAAGAAGCTTGCCCTAATTAGTAAAATATGAACAATTAGAGTAAAAGACTATTTAGACAAGATAGATTTCCTCGATTTAAATCATACGGACCAATGGTTGAGACATTATGGCCCAAAAACCAGTTTTTGAGTTAACACGAAGTATCTGGTGTTGGCGGCCATGACGGTTCCATAATATCTCCGGCTTTTCAGAGATATAATTATGGTTCCATTCAAATGACGCTAAAAGTGTGGGATTTTTCTGTTGGCAGGGCTACTTTACATAACTGAGTTTACATGAACACCTTTCTTCTCTTTGAAGATTTGGTGTCAACCGTCGACATGAGTCGTGGTCTGAGTTGAAGGAAAACACGACCACAAGGAAGCTGAACCCCCAAACCCCAATTCTACTCTCCTTTTCTTTCTTTTTTCTTTTTTAACAATACTCAGTTAAGGAGGTTTGAGTTGAAGTGTGCTAAATGTAATGTCACAAAAGTTTACACACTGCACCTTTAAACATTTTGGCCATCACCGGTTGTCCGTCCTCGGAAATGTTGTTGAAAAGTTCTGTTCTTGTTTTGATTCGCTGCAGCGGTCAACATCCTCCCCATTTGTATTTTGCCACTTTTCTTCATGAGAAAGAGAACGGCCCTTATCTCGGGAAAACATACTCCCTTCAATCTGAGCCAATATCAGTTTTCTAACGCCTGTGTGCTTCCCCTCGTGGGACTTTTTAGGACTTTCTCACCTCTGGGCTTTTTGAAACTTCACTCTTACAAGTCCATGAGAGGAGTGGAGCCCACCTCATGTGACCAGTGGGGTTCTGCTCTCTGTCCGTGTATCGGGACCGAGCATCACGTTCGAGATGGCCACCGTTAAACTGCCGAAAAGTCACAAGGATAAGCTTCAGTTCGCGCAAAAGGGACGTATTGGACTATCTACCATCTAAGTTTATCCAGCGCTGAACAGAACATCATTTCCACAGCAGCGTTCGACTTAAAATACAAACATAAAAAAAAAATGTATGTGGATGTAGGTCCTGTAAAGGAAGTACTGAGGGGTTATTCCATGCAAAGACCCTTGGATCGCAACCCCCCCCTGAAGAGTCGGAGCCCCAAAGACTTTCTTAATGGATTAATTATCACACATCATTCATTGTAATAAAAACCTTCATCTTTTTCTTCCTTCCTAGCCTTCTCTGATTGAAGGTCGGAGAAGGTCACTTCTCGACACATGTGAAAGTCACACCATATATTCAGCAGTTATGCTGCTTCCTGTAAGTTTTATATTCTACAAGATAAAATGGGCGACCCGAAACCTGACCTGAGACCCAATTGCAAATCCTCATTGTTTTGAAATGAATGAAAAGGCTTGGCCAGATAAAAGTTCCCATGATTCCTGTAATTGTGCGGCGTGAGAAAAGGAGAGGATGCGATCCTCTGGATCTAGACAGCTCCTAGATAAATACAGATAAATATGAACTCTGCCTCGCTTTTGTAAGGAAAGCAGAATTCAGGCCAATTCTGCAGATTTCTCTACGGTGCTCTTTTTCGGTGACCTTTGACCCCAGCCAGCTCAACGCTACAGCTGTCTCCGACTCACTCAGTAGGATGACTCTTTCCAGCTCGGGGCAAAGTCTGATCACATGGTTTAGAAGACAATGTCAAAGATTTTTATTGTTGACATGAATGACTGCTATGAGTGGGATTCCATCAGTCACCGTCACCACACACGAGACCATTGACAAGATCCAAGACTCCTGGGAACGTGTCCAGGCTGTTTTCAGCTCCTAATGACTGTGCTGTCACATCGCCGAATCACCAAACTCCGCGGGTCTGATCAGAAGCAGATTCGGCAAAACATGTCAAGGGGACAATATCGCCGTTTTTCAGGCGGCTCCCTAGAAATTCCTCACGCAATTTGTAACCTTGATGAGACTTTGATCTGCCAATTCCAGCCTGAGCCAAGAGAACAATCTGAAGCGTGGAAAACATTCAGCCGCTGCAGCCTCTGAAGAAAAGCTGAGTCAGCGGTGTCTGCAGGCAAAGTGATGCAAGGCTCTGGATTCTGTGATGCAGGGGGAGGCTGCTGGTGGGAGAGGGTCACGCGATCACAGCGGCTTATGAAGCAGATTTCTTCAGACATTCAACCGTGGTCAGCCTTTTGAATGTGCAGAGGAAGACAGTTCCGGATGGAGGGGGAGATTAATAAACAGAAGCTCCGCCGTAGCCTAGAGATTATAAAGAAGGGTCTTCTCGTAATATCCCTGAAAAGTCTGGATATTATGGAATCATTAAAGCATAACTCAAAAAACGATATTACTACAAACATACTTTTTATATTTTATTCTTTTGCAAATCTTACTGTGAGGAAGAACTGGGTTGATTTTGGGAGAGATCGTTTCTACATTTCTGACACCAGGGGGAGCTTTATCTCCAAAAGGTTTCGGATTTTCGGTCCGATTTAAACATAATTTGGTGCAGATGAATCGATTCGAGGAAATCTATCTTGTTGTTTTTCTCTAAAATGTCATATCCTACTTACTGAGTGACGTTTTTGTTTTTGTTTGTTTTACAAAAAACATTGTTGTTTTTTTTAAAGTTAAGGAGAACAATATGATTGACACCCCACACACGTAGAATAAACACACCTTTCTGACGACATGTTTTGTGACACACACACATTTTCCACTGCGAGCCGACAAAAACCTCGAGCAAAGTCAGATTCCCTTGAAAACGTGAATTAAAAACGTTGTTGAATCCTCTCCTCGGTATATGAAGTGTGTATTGTAACTTGGAATGAGTTCCAGTTTCCGAAACATTTCTATAAGTATGTGTGGTATAAACAGGATACCTGAAGAGGAAAAGACCGGAGGCGGGTGCTGAGTAAACTATTCAAACAAGCGCGTGAACAATTACTTGTACAACTGCTGTGTGAGAGGAAATAGCGAATCAACAAGAGAAAAAAAATAAGGCAAATAAACTGATCCAAATGAGAAGAAAACTCAAGAATAGAATCAGAGTTTGTTGGAGAAACTGGTGACGGCGAATGAGATTATATATTAAGTCAGAAGTCAGAAAAGCAGCTTTCTGCCTCCGCCGCCGCCGCTGCTGCTTATTATTACTATTATGGAGCTTATCTGCTCAGAAGTGGGTCTAATCCTTTATTGTGGCAGTTAGTGTGCAGTTACATAACTCGGATCGACGTCAATAAGTCAGACGGGGAAAAGTTCTCACACTGTTTGTGAATGGTTGCACCACGTATGAACCGGGGAGCTATAATACGGACAGGTGAGATAAGTTCAGACCCGTGGGCTTCATCCGGAGACCCTCACATGAAACACAACTGGTCTTTACATTAAAAGGGTCTTTGTGCCCGGAGTCTCGTTTGAGGCTGATCTCTACTCCGTGGCAGTGACCTTCTTTCCGGACAACGTGACCGGGCCCACCATCACTGACTCACAAGGGAGAGTATATTACACAACCAAGTGGGAGGAGGGTGGAGGGTGGGGGGCATGTAGATGGGAGAGCTGTTTGGCGAGGGGTGATGCTTATTCTGGATAAAAGGTTTCACAAAGTGGACGACTGCTGCGTGAGAGCGGGACACAACACAAGTTGTGTTTGCTCAAAGCTGGCCGTGAGTCGATTACGCTGTAACTTCTACTGATGAGGGGGGGGGGCCGCGGAGGGCCACGGAGAGAAACGGGTTGTCGCGTTAGTTTAAAGAGAGAGGGCCATCATATGGAACAGATGGTTGTTTTGTTTTGCCGGTGTTTTGAGCAGCAACACCAATCCTCCCACATGTATGTCCAGGGTAATCACAGTGTTTATAACGCATGTATGGCTGCTTAATTATAAGGTGGGCATCTCACAGCTTATTTTTCCACACTTCATTTCGTGGATGTAATTTTCCACCTCCTTTCGAGCTGAAATGGAATAAGATAAATCCACAAGTGTTGTTATGGTTTAAGCTTATGTGGAATTAGAGGACTTCAAAAAAAAAAAAAAAAAAACATCCAAAGGGTACATAGAATATATTTCTAATTATCTAAAAGAAAGTTAATGACGCTGTAACCGAAGATCTGACTTCTTGAGGCGGACAAACTGTGTCCACATGCGAATGAAAGCCGACGCCGTGCTCGTTAATTAAAGCGAAATTGAAGGAAAAAGCTGCAAAAAGTGTGTAAAACAGTAAATGCACCGAGAAAAAAAAAAGATGAAAGAGCTGCGATTCAAACATGCTAGTGGTTAAACTGTGTGATCTAAAGCTGCAAACAGAGGGTTAGAGCTCTGCAACGACATCAGACAAATCAGCTGCACAACACACACACACACACACACACGAGCCCACACACACATAGGAGAGCCTCTCAGAAGGAGCAAGGCCTCAGCCAGACAAGGGGAGTCTGGTCTAATCCTTCCCCACCCCAGACATCCCGTCTCTGGGTTTGCACGCTACTCGATGCTCCTTAAGGTGGATATAAATGAAATCTGGCAAAGCCCGGATCAGGAGACTTCTCACAAAGGAGATTTTCTTTTTCTTTTCCGAACCCTGGGAGGGATCGAGAACTCACCTTTAATAATCCCCGCAGTGTGCAACATATCCGATGACATCTGCAAAAACATTACTTGGCGGAAAATGTTTTCTCCAGTAATGCAGTAAGTGAAAGTCACGGAGAGAAATGGAAATCCGTGGTGGACCAGAGGTGATATGGATTCCCAGAGGGAGAATAAAAGCTGTCAGTTAGTCTGTGTAATTGATAGGGGAGACTGACAGCTGCTGTCATGTGAGGTGTCACCAGGTCCTCTGAACTGTCGCTCTCCTCCTTCAGGGCGCTGAAAAAGAAAAAAGAGGCAGTGAAATGATGGGGGTCATGGAGTCAGAGAGATGGACAAGAGGTGACGAATGTAGAGATTTGAAACCGGCACCAGACGGGCCCTGACACCTCCTCCAGTCCTGACCTGTCCAGCTCCTCATGTTTTGCACACAGACAGACACAAATGGGCCTCGATTCTAAAAATGATCTTGATGTCTGTCTGTTTTTGTTTTTTTTCTTCCCACTTGTGCTGGTAGGGATGAGTAGTAAATGCAACTTCAAAAAGCAGCGTGTTTTTCTGCATAGCTGTCCTGCACAGACACGACATCAAACCGCAAAACGTGTGGCTATAAAACATCCTTTTAGACCTTTTATGAAAAGTCTTCAATAAAGGTCAGGAGCATGAATCAAGCATGATGATTAAGCTGGCTTGAAGCTGGGAGTCCATTATGTGCCCTCCTCTCTGACTAAATAGAGTCTAAACATACAGCACAGTCATTTTCAGGCCTCACACATGAGTCAGTTTTGTCTTGCCTTGTTATTCTGTGAAAAAAAAGAAAAGAAAAATCTTTATCATTTCCAGTAAAATACCGGCAGCTGTACTTGCCAGAGTTTTAGAGTTAAAAGAAATACAGTGACAGTAAATAACCATAAAAACAGATATAATGTATACATCTTAATTACATACAAAAACAGTAAATTACATCAATTTCAGATTTTTAAAGTAAAATTCAATGGTATTTCAAAAAAAATATTATGTAATTGTATTGACATATTATTTTCTTAAATAATTCCTTTAATATTAACATTACATTTTCTGTTTTAAAAGTGTTTACATGTGTTTTTACGAGGATGCGCTGCAATTCTTTCGCCAGCAGGTGGCGCCTTTCAACTAAAACCAAAGTCAAAAGTATTTTGAATGGTTTCCGGTTGATAGCGCTTGTGGAAGAAGAAGAAGAAAAAGAATAAGAAGAAGAAGAAGAAGAAACACTTTTTCTTATTCTGTTTTTTTTGTTTTCTTCATTATGCTGAAGGAGAAAAAAGTCTGACGTTATTCGACGTTGTGATCTGCAGCCGTGTGTCTGTTCTGGTAGACTTCCGGTCTGTGAAAAAAACATTTTGTGTTGTAAAGAAGTAGAAATTCAAGAGTGAACACGTCAGACCAAACGTCTGAGTCTGCTTCTGAATAATAGCTGCAACACGGGCTCTACCTTCCTGTGAAAGAGATGAAATTGAAGGAGAGGGTGAATTTAACAGCAGCAGGGTTGCCTTTCTAGGAGGATATTTATTCATAAAGATGAGAGGCATAGTGACGCAGTGGGTTCCAACTCCAAGTTTATCTGTGTGGAGTTTGCATCTTTCTCCCTGTGTTTGTTTGGGTTCCTTCTGGGAACTCTGGCTTCCTCTCACACTCTAAAAACATGCACTATAGGTGAATTGGTGACTCTAGATTACCGTATATGTGAATGTGAGCATGAATGGTGGCCTCTCTATGTGTGATTCACTGCAGACTTGTCCAGGCCGTAACCTCTCCTGTCACCCATTGAGAGATGGGATAGGTTCCAGCCCCTTCCTGACCCTGCACAGGATAAGTGGTTATTGGTAATTGACTCAAATGACCTTTAACCCTTAGAGTCCTACAATCACACCGGTTGACTGGTGACTCTAGATAAATCATGTGTCTGATTGACAGAATCAAAGCTTAAAACAAAAAGCCGTTTGTTTTTAATAGTTAGATCATCTCAGCTTAACATTTATATGTTATCTTTGCACCCTTTGTTAACCCTTGACACTGAATATGAAGCCCATATAAGATAGTTATAAATGTATCATAATTGGGGGGGGGGGGGGTTATGGCCACACTTGTTTTTGTTTGTTACTGAATCTTTATACATACCTCAATTTTACCTTTATATATTCAAATATCTTTTTATACCTATGTATATATTTTCAATCTGTTTCTTGATTTTTGTATGTTTTTGGTTCGGAATGATAATATAGTATGTTAAAGCAAAGAAATAGTTATCAAGTCATGCAGGTGGGGTTAAACTGAAAACAATACACCAAACGTTACATTATTTAATGTGTTAATAAAGGCAAAATCAAACGTATTCAACTATCAATCTACGCCAACACTAAGTCCGTTATGGTCATCAGTTGGTCCCTCTGCAATTTTTACCACTTCTTTGCCATTTAAACAGATTACAGTGCTCAAATTTATTCAGAAAATACCACGTTTCAGTTTAAAATATCTAACTACTGAAAAAATAACCTCAGTGAGTAGGAGGGGATTCCAAAACACTACGAATAATGTGGGTCATCAGCTTCCATTTGGACGTTATCCTAAAATACCTCAGCTGAATTAATCTAGGCCACTCGTTTGGTAGCAAAATATTCCAACCCGGCAATTAGACGACACGACAACAATCCTCAATATCTCCCAGCTAGGCTGAGATTTTAATAGCGACCGGCCTTTATTGACCTGTGAGTAAATGAACCTCCTGCTCTCATGTGCTTCCATAAATAGTTTGTGTGAAAGCCGGGTTTGTTGTGAGGAGCTGCCGCCAGCCCCGTAGGCAGGAGGAGATGTGTTCAATCCGACTGCCTTTCCTAGTGACTGCCGCTTGCACAAACATAAAGCATGTCAGATGCAATCGCCATAGATACGCCGTGCCCGTGACATCATTCGGTGCACAAGTGGCCGCTAAGCAGTGTGAAGAGTGAGAGCGAAGAAGAGGAACGTATGGAAGAGTACACAAACCCTTCACCCTGTGCATGCTTTGAGCACACAGGGAAAAGCCAACATGGACAATGATGTCAACCACTTTCCCATAGAGGCATGATGGGAAAAAAGTGGGGTTCAGGAAGCAGTAGCCCCCTTTTCAAAATCTTCAGGGCAGAATGGCACATTAATTACCAGCACTCCACGAGCCACATCCTAGGAGCTGTCATGGGAAACAGGAGGGAAGTGAATGCATCCAGCAAACCTCAGCTAGAGAATGATAACTGTAATGTAAACTGTTTTGTTGGACCAAATGTTTTCAGCAGCAACAAAAACCAACAACTGGTTTTATCAGAAGTATATGAGTAAATATCATAAAATGTGGAAACTGCTGATATTAAGACTATCCAAGACAAAAATCATATTCATACTCATTCCATGGCTATAGAATTTGTTTTAATTAAAAAGGTTGGCAGAGCTCGCCCTCTGTTGGTGGTTATGAAAACTGCCACTTTCAGAGATACCCTGACACAGTTTAACCCTTTTATGGCTGCTCAAAGGTTTGGTTGAGCTGATTTTGAGTCTCTATTTCTTACTGAAATATGTGACTGGACCTGTTTATAATATGACCCTGTGGCAGATTGGTACGTGAAAGAGTAAGGGGCCAATGACGAAGCCCTGGGGGCCACCAGGGGTCAAAGGGGCCCCCGAGGAGTTGGCATCAACCAATGTGACGACTTATCAAACAGAGTTATTTAACTACATACAACCAAAAAATAAGGGTCAAATAGTTTTGGAAAAACATTTTTTACCTGAAGGTTGAATTTATCTTATTATAACGGATTATTTTCCACGAAACACAAAATTGAATCGTGAAATAATTTGATAAATTACTACTTAAAACCTGCTTGACCAAAAGATGTGTCCTTTTTGGGGTACGCTTAGAGTGTCTGAGATATTGAATTAATAAATGCCTAAAAGTAAAACAATATGCAAATAAATTCTTTTTCCATGGATTTTATTTTACTATTCTTATTGAAGAAATTAAAGGGTTAACAGCGTAGGAATTATCTGGCTACACCCTGAAACCAGGATACAGATCCTTGTACTCATTTCACACACTGACAAACAATGGAGCGGTTCTGCTGAAGGCCTTAACCGGACCTGGGTCATTGTATTATCAAATAAATTTAACCCTATATAGCCTGAGAAACTGACAGTAAAATCCTTTTTTTTGTTTTAACTATAACCAATATTTAAACTTCTTTTTTTCAAATACCAGTTTGCATATGTGACTTTTAAAAAAATTATATTCAATATTTCAGGGTTTTTTTTTTTTATATAATATAAATATTTTATTATATATAAATATATTTATATATATATTGCTCAGGCCATCCTTATTTTTTTAAACGTATAGATAGCATGTAGCTAGCAGTGTATGTACCTTCACAGTAACATGAGGGCTGATATTATATCTGCCTGTAATGTAGAGATCCCGGATCTGTCAGCTAACTAGTAGCTAACCGTTACTAGCTGCTATTAAGTCCTCCTGTAGTGAGCCGAACACATATTTATTAAAACCTTAAAAGCCCGGCTGCCTTACATTTGAATAGATATCGGATTCACCTCTGCCACGACCTCCACTTATTTCTCAGAGAATGGCGCCCCCCAAAATCATTTCAGTCTGAAATATTTCTCCTAAAACCCCATTGGCTAAAAAAATGGAAACAAAGTTAAGAATTAGGAGTCTGAGAAAGAGTAAGAAATAATAAGAACCCACTCTAAGAAACCGAACGAGCATTTTATTTTTATAATTGCATTAAACAGGTGATTTGTTTGTCACAGCATTGTTGCCCGCAACCTGATATTCAAAATTTGAGACAAAAACACAGTGCAAATATCAGTTTTTAATAATAGGGATTCAAAAAACATGTTTAGAATCCTCAAACATAATTTGAATGATGAGGTATTTTTCGTTTTATAGGCCGTTCATTTTGAGTAATTACCAGAGGAAATTCTCAAATCATAAAAAGAAAAAAGAGAATCTATGTCTATTGACAACAGATGCAAACTGGTCACAATCCCATAGGTGGATTAGAACCCAGATACTTACCATTAATGTAATATACAGAATATTCGCTGTTTCGAATGCATCCTTGTGGGTCGAATCCAAAGCGACTGGACTTCTGTTCCGGCTTGAAGCCGATTTAGCTCTCATGCATGAGGCTTCTTCATTTCTAACCTACTGCTACGACTCAAAGGTAGTAGCAGTAACTAGAGACCCGTCAACGGTTTCGCAATCCTCAACACCTGGAGTTACATTACTCTAACCATTCACATGATACCCCAGCAGACAGTGAAGACCACTCCGTCCCTAACGACTCCTGACGACTCACATCCACCCTCATTAGTTATGCGTGGCCAACAACTCTCAGTTAACCCTGAAGAAATCCTCTTGGATGAGAAGTGAAACTTCTACGCCTACCTCCTATTTCAGGTTATAATTTCCCCAACAGTTGGTCCACTTCAGTCCAAATTGGGTGCATATGAGGCTCAAAGAAAATAATTTTGTATATATCGTGTTGTACTCTAAATGGTCATATTTTAATCGCTTGGGAGAACTTTCTTTACAAAAAATGTAACCATTGTTCGGATTTCGTTTATATTCACCTCATGTGAATACCTCATACCTTGTTCTTGTCTGATATTGCTGTTATTGTTCACATTAGATCAGTACTGTTTGTCTGTAATGTGTATAATAAAATATGATTAATAAGGCAACAATTATAATTGTTATCATTCATTGCAGAAACACTGGGCTTTTTTTTATTGTTATTTCCCAACAATGTTAGTGTCTAAATTTAGCTGATACAAACTGACACAAGGACATCTGTCCTCTTCTATTACTGAGCTCAGAAAAAATAGTTAACTGTATTTATTTGCATAATTGAGCCCCTGTGCGATCCTGCTTCTCACTTTCTAGAAATAGTTAGGTTTATCAATATAGACTGTTTGAGATTATTATGAGTCACGTTTAATTTGAGGAGTTAGATCAGGGGAATTGCTTGTACAACGCAGTGGACTGGGATCTTTTTTGGGATGTACCCTTGTTGCCGTGAACAACAGCGTAGGCCAAGTTATAGTACGACTATCATACAATTATGATTATGATGATTATTCCATATTGATCTGCGATCTTTCAAAACTACAAACGATGGAGGTCAACAATAAGTTGATTTAGAAGTATTGACTTAATTAAAATATGAATAAAAGCCTAATCAGAATGTAAAAAGGTGTCAGTGTGTAGCCAGCTTGTGGCGCCACCTCACGAGCCTTTAAAAAACTGCTGCCGCCTTTTTCTAGAACATCACATTCCGCCGCGCTCTGTCACACTGCACCAGTGTGTTCATCCGCGCAGTAATATACACCATAACTGTCTGAGATAATGACCCTTAATATATATTTTTGGCTAAAACAATTGCAAAACCAGATCGCGAGTAATATTTTTTGAATAATACGACGTTTCAAAAAAGTTTACACTCTTTTCCTTGTACTGGTGATGGCCGGTCTATTTTCTCTAAATAACTAGTTCCGTCCGTTTCTCCATTTTGTGTTCCAATTTATATAAAGAGTCATCTGGTCTGAATACCGAAACATAATCACGGCAAATGCTATTTTAAAGAGAACAGCCTGGTAGTGTGGTTGATTATTACCGACATATTAGTTGAGTATTGAGTAGTGTGAAATTCGGAAGAGGTGAAGTTGGTTTCTTAACCATTATCCTGTCGGACAACGTGCTTTCTGGCTCCAATCAAGAGGGACGATTACCGTCGCACATTTTCTCTGAGTCGGTTATCAACCAGGAGACACGTTGACGACCACCGTGAAAAACACGAAGACTGAGGAGATGGCGACCTCAGTGGGAAACGTGGCTGACAGCACAGGTTAGTTGGTTCTATTTGGCTTATGAGGCGAAAAATGTCGTACAATGTCTCCTCCTATCATGCTAATGCTAATGCTAAGCTATGCGACGGAGCAGGTGGCCAAACGGGCAGAAAACGGCGTTGTATACATATAAATATTGAATATTGATTATATTGTTATACAATAATATTCTTGATACATATTCATCCACCAACCGAACATGATTACACAATGCTACTCCTTTCATACTATTCCTGTTGTGTCAGGTCAATGCTAACTAGCGTAGCCAGTTACAATCACATCGTGTGTAATGAATACATGTCTATACATTGCATTGAGTGTATGTAACGTTTTGTTAAGAGGTTCCATTGAAACAGTTCGTTCATACGAACCAAAAATGGCTTTTAATGATTTTAAATGTCTCCCCCTTTGTTGTGATCACTTTGCCCATGACTTAGCTAGACACACCAGGATCTGTACCAACAGTAATGGTGTGTCTTTGTCACATAATCGTACAACGTTGCGAAACTGCATTAACCCAACCCTGAGGAGCAGTGGGATATGATAGGCACAATCACGTTTTGTAGTGTATAATCCGCTTAATAATAGTTTTAATTACATTTTAAAATCTCCATATGGTGTAGTTCCTCTTCCATGGAGGCTGTATGAACAGAAAAACCCAACACAGGCTGTAGAGAGCTTCCTGCAGTTTTACGCTGCAAATATAGAGACTGCAAACATGCATTTCGCTTAAAAAGCTTGAGGAGAAGCTGATGTTAATGTTGTTGCAGGATATCTGTTTTGTCTTTACAAATAAAGGATTCTACTTGCTATATAGGACAAGGAAAAGCAACAAAAAGTTACAGGAAACACGAAGACAAGACTCGTGACACCCGTGGGAGTAAAATGATGTCTGCACGATTCAACTAAAGAAATCATAGATAGGTGATGGATGGCTGCTGACTGCTCGTGCCCTCTTTGGTCACATTTTTTCCCCTGGTTGTGCAACTCAACCTGCTCCTGATCAGGTTTGAAAGGAAGTTGGGGTGCCTCATGGCTATTTAAGGTGTCCCAGACCACAACCAGGATCATGGACGGAGTGCGTATTGTGTTTCTCCTTCCTGCTGAAGTGATCACTCCAGCACTGTTAATCTGACGGCTACAAGTCTGGTTTCCAAAGAAAGACCGCACTGACCTTACTGGTTTATCGCTCAAAACTTTTGTGTTAAAGCACAGATTGCACTTAACCGGCAATTAGGGAAGAATTAAATTACCCCTTTGTGCGTCCAACTTTTAATCTGTGGAACAATACATTTTTGTCGAAGATCGTCTATTTATGTGAAAAATATACAGCGCTTGGTTGCAAAGCTAAATGCCACACCACGTGAGCAAATTACAAGGTTTGGTCAGTTTGCATCTCAAGGGTAGTGCTCATAACTTCTCAAATCCAACACTTTAAATGAATGGGTTTAACTTTATTAACTAGCTCACCAAGGAAATTTGACGCGTGATTGTTTGACCTGATATAGGGAAAATGCCAATGGGAAAGCCTAGGGTTTTGTACCGTTCACTTCCGTACCCAAATCCAGTGGCAACATTTTTCTGTACTATTCATTTGTTAACAATTTTTTCAATTCAAAACTTAAAAAATGAGTCACCGATAAATGTTGTTACACTAGTATTGCTTCAGTCAAGGAAATATTTTATTAAAAGGGAGCAGCATTGGAAACTGCATTCTAGTCTTGATGACTAGGCGACATTGAAATAACTAATGGAACACAAGAAACTTGTTTGAAATACTGTCATACATTGCAATGTAGCAACACACCGTTGAAGAGTCTATTTGCATTTGCCTTCATTGGCATGACTGGACTGCAGTATTGTTTGCACCATTACTATTTACACACACCTTAGGTTTCATACTTATTTTTTGACACAGTAGATAAATAGTATGTTGACAAGGAATTGTCAACAATCAGTGGCTGTCTGGATGCTGAGGTAGAATTTTGGATGATAACAGGTAAAAAATATAATTTTATCTCATCTCAAATGTTTAAAAAAATTTTTTTTTTTTTTAAAGCCAAGCTACATATACGGATTTTCCAACTATTTTATAACATAGGTGTAGAAATTGAGAATTCCTTAATATTTCATAATTCTTATAGTGTTAAAGTTTCTACAATTTAAGGGCTTCTATTAATCTCTGTTGCAGGACTATATCTGTAATATGGAGGCATTAAAGGGAATTAACATTACTGTCAGGAGAGATGTACTCCTACTAAGAAGCATTGAGGCGTGTAGCATTGGTTACCATGACGATGTATCCACTGAAAAGTGAACCAGCGTCATAACACTAAAAATAACAATCATTATACAGGCCTCTGGTCTACCACAATATTAAGCCCCTTTACGCAGAGATGGCGCTAAAGCGCAGCAACTGAGTCCCTTCTCTGTCCTATCTTTGTTTATTTACACTGAACAAACTGACAGTAGTCCGATGCTACGCCTGTTTGGGGAATTAGGATGGCAGCCAACATGTTGCAAGCAGTAAACATGATGCTAAAACAGTAGTGCCAGTTCCTAGTTTAGTGCCAATAATTGGTTTGAAAACAACCGAATAACACAAGAAAAAATTATTTTCTGATCATTTACGTTGAACATAGCTGGGAACTCATTCTCTTTTAAGGGGTGAAACACCTGGAAGTCTGTCAGTCTTCCTTATTTGAAGATATTTTGGGTTGACTTCCTTCTGCTTTGAGGTTACTCACTGCTACTAGCCTTTGTAAATCTTCCATTTGTCTTGCATGTTAATAAGAAAGAAAGCAAGCAATGATTAATTCACCAAGAAAATAACACCACTGAAAACTGGGTTTTGAATCCCAGTCAAAATAAGACGTGGTAGAAATCTCGTCTCGACCCTTAGTGCTAGCAGCCTACCCAGCCACAACTAGTGCCGGTCCCAAGACAGGGAAATGGGAGTGTGGTGTCAGGAAGGGTATCTGACGAAAACACCTATGTAGAATCAATATGCGGAAGGAGGTGATCCCCTTTAAAAGAAAAAGAAGTTGATAAAGTTAAACCAAATAAATGACCACAAAGAACATTCCATTCAAGGGACATAATGCTGGTTATTAAATGCACACAACATAAAATCTCATTTAATAGTTAAAGATATCTGCAGTTTAAAGTTTGTATGCTAGTGAAACTTATTCTTGTATTGTTAAGATTTTGGTTTGCGTGATATTGTCACTAGCATCCCTGCAGTGAAGTCATCCCCCTCCCTGTTTGTTTTAATTTGGTCATCTCATGTCACATTTTTTATACCCTTTTGTATTGAAATAACATGGGTTTTGTTTATCTGTTGAAGTACATAAAATCTCTGGGAGAGAAAAAGACCCGAACATTCCGCAATAACCAAGCTCTTTGAAACTAAAAAGAGATTATTGCTGCTATTGTGCTCAGCGCACATACCGTCCCCAATGCAGTTGTTTCTAGACCATGCAAATTTCTATTTTACTCTGAATTTGCGTTTTCTCACTTACATACTGTTGCAAGTTTCAAGTCTCGGCCCAATACAAGATATTTTTTGCATCCTAAAATGTGATTTAATATCCCAGAAATTAATTGTAATCTAGTTCTATGCCTGTGAATTTGATATAATTGTTTTGTTATATTGGCAACATATTAAAATGTTCTAAGCACTGGCTGCATTTATTAAGCCAATTTTCTTCAAATTTTTGGTCATTTTGTTATTGACAGGATTAGCTTCTTCTCTTCATTTGTTTTCATTTGTCTGCTTTAATTTCTTCCATCACCTCTAACATGTCGTTTCCCCCCTTTTTGGGCTGTGTTGGTGCTCCAGAACCGACAAAACGTATGCTTTCCTTCCAAGGGTTGGCTGAGCTGGCACACCGAGAGTATCAGTCGGGAGACTTTGAAGCAGCTGAGCGCCACTGCATGCAGCTATGGAGGCAGGAGCCCGACAACACAGGTGTGCTGCTGCTGCTGTCCTCCATCCACTTCCAGTGCCGAAGACTCGACAGGTGAGGTGTGGGGTGGCAGAGTGACCACACACTGAGAATGTGGCAGAGAATAATGGATCCTCTGTTCCTAAATGCACACAACTGGTCTGTGCAGTCAAAATACAGCGAACGAGGTGTCATGGGGAGATCGGTTGAAACTTGATCTGTCCCCGCATGAACTGTTATTTTTAATGGTGGGCTTACCGGTTGCTTTGAAGGTGTCATGGTCAAAGTTTTGGGTCTCTCAAAATCAACAGGTTTATACATTTATAATTGTTTTTCAATTTCCCAACAGTGTGCCCAATGCCAGCAGGTTACTCTGAATGTTGAACTCAAATACAAAAAGTCTCCAAAAGCAATAATATAGAAAATATGCAAACAAATGCAGAAACTTTTGTTTACAGACTGAAAGAAGAGCTGCTTATTAATGCTGTGCAGCTGGAATGCATATTCTTGGTTGAAAATGTATCACAACTGTGCATCTTCATATGGAGTACACTGCTAGCATGTCAATTACTCTGCATTATGAAATCTTAAATTGTTTGGTAAGTTGGTGAAATGGGTGTTTTGTATGGTTGATTGGTGTATACATTTTGTTTTCAACATTTTTAGGGTGATCACAGTTTTCTCTCTTTTATTTGACTGATTTCATCTTGATGCCGCCTCTGCACAATGTCTCCAGCCAGCACTGCCAGCCCCTCCTTTATGTTTTTGACTTACTCTACATTTTGTGGCCCTACAGATCCGCTCACTTCAGCACCTTGGCCATCAAACAGAACCCGATGCTGGCTGAGGCCTACTCTAACCTGGGAAATGTGTTCAAGGAGCGCGGGCAGCTGCAGGAGGCCATAGAACATTATCGGCATGCTCTGAGACTGAAGCCTGACTTCATTGATGGATACATCAACCTGGCGGCGGCTCTGGTGGCTGCAGGGGACATGGAGGGAGCTGTCCAAGCTTACGTGTCGGCCCTACAGTATAACCCTGTAAGTGATGCTTAAATCCTTGGAGGGATTTAACACAATGTTGTTTTCTCCTTTAGTATCAAGCCTGCTTAAAATAAATGGAATTATGTTTTTTTTTTCCTAGGATCTTTATTGTGTACGGAGTGACCTGGGAAATTTACTGAAAGCTCTTGGGCGTTTGGAAGAGGCAAAGGTATGTATCAGTGGATTGTAATTGATATTGATGTGGTGTTTGGATTTTTCTTTATATTTTTTTTCATCTTTTCCATACGTTTTATTCTTTAGTGTCCCACCACTAAGTCCATAGACGATGCTCCTTTTCCAATTGGACATTTTCAATCCAATTTAAGTCCCTTCCCATCAGATATCTTGGCCAAACCAAGTGCCGAAAATCATAAATGTTAAACATGCTCTAAATAAGCTTTGAAATTATTGGAACTGCAAAAAATTCTATGCAGGGATATTTTTTTTCGTAATTGGAGTCCACATAATTTCTATGTGGATTACATTTTAGATTTTTTCCAGTGTAGTATATTTACTACATTTGTCCCCAACCTGTGCCACATTTAGTCCCAAAGTTCTTGTTTTTTACCCTGACCTTTGAGCAGTGGTCAGCCCCAACCCTTTCAGGAAGAAAGGCTGGGGATTCAAAATCATAAATTTGAAACGGACTTGCCTTTTGGATTTTGGCCCATGGATATTAGTTGCTGTTTTTTTTTCCCGGAGGGAAAATGCTGGCTCGGTCTTTGAAGAATATATGAACTGATAAGATAGTTTATTTTTGCAGTGCAAAAGATAAGATGGTTTCTAGCCTAACCACTACACTCCAGCATTATAAGTGCCCACTAACAATCTTCCTGTCTCAGTTTGCTGCCAGCGTGAGACCGTAACTCTTCCCCTTATACAATTTTAAAACTTCCTTCTTAATTACAGGTGGGGATGTCCCGGGGGGGTTGGGTCAAATCTGGAGTTGTGGAATTGCCTAACTGGTTACAGGCCATCTTATTTCATGCTTGAGGGGGGGGAAGGAGTGGGGAAGAGCGCTAGGGAGTCACAAGCTCCTTTGCTCTGTCGCTCCACCCCCCGCGCGCTTGCTGAGAATTGGTGGAATGTGCGCGCTAAGAGCTGTCTTCCTGACCACCCAGCTGTGCCCACTCACTGCCAAAGCATATCACAACAGTGTTTTCATTAGAGTCAATGATGAATTATATGATTTGGCTCGGCCCGTTATATATTCTGAAATCCACTCCTAACAAATGGCATCATGTGGGTTTAAGAGAGCAAATTCTGAAGTTCCTTATCAACAGTCTCGAGAGGCGTCAGGCGGACAGTTCACAATTTGCACACCACCACCTGCGTCAGATGCTGGGCTAGAAAGACAGGAGCTAGCGCAGCAACAGTGATGACTTCTTTATTTCAGAGCTGTGGAGGCTTCTAGATACAAATGATTACACCACCGATTTCTCTCCCCACCCCATTGGCCAGGACTCAAGAAAGCAGGCCAGGATAAAGAAATCAAAGTTTCAACAATATTTTATGAAAATGCTAAAAGAAGGAAAGACAAGCAATGATTACTATTTCTTCCCTTTTCCTTCAAATATGTAATATTCCCAAATAAATGGTATCAGTTCATTTGGGCAAGATCAAGCCAGTAACTCCTCTCCTATAGTTTGAAATGAAAAATGAATTGATGGAGAACTGGAAACCAAAACAAACTGAACACATCAGAGCCTTTCTTCCCTCCCAAATACCTCCAAGTATTTCTTCTTTTATTCCTTTTGAAATGAAGCATTCATTGCATGACTGAGATGTCAGAATAGTCTGTTTTTATGTTTGTTGTGATTTGGAAGAAGCCAGCTTTAATTCCATATTTTAAAAGAATGTATTGTTTGCCAACTTTTACTAACGATCTTGTTTTCTGATTTTGTCTCTTTTGGTTTTTCCACAACTGATATTGTTATTTAGAAGGTTTCAGGTGGGTGACACTATTCCTGCGTAGGTGCCTGGCGGAAAGGAACTCTAGGGCAGCCTCAGTCCTCTCCTCTTCTTCCAGCCAGCTGCGGCCACCACTCTGACAAAGTCCAAAAATATGGTAACGGGTTTGTAACTGCCACAAAAAGAAAAACCACCTCCTCACTTCATGCTTGAGCTCCTCTGTCTTGTGGCTTCCTTTGAAGACCAGAAATGAAAAAAGTAACATGACAAATTGCAAAAGCATCTCTCAAAATATCCTATACTAATTATCCAACTCTGTATTGAGTAAAAAGAAACTTGGATTTGGCAGAAATAATCGTGAAAATCAAGTAAGATCCCTCTAACTCTTACATGTTGTTTATTTTTTCCTATTTTGTTTTGTTTTTCCTTCTTTATTTGGAGTAGCAGCATTCTGATGATGATGCAGAAAGTAGTGCGCTGTGAGTCTGCAGTGGCGCAGGGGCTGCGCAGCGATATCCTCGAAGCGACCCAAAAGGCGGCGAGCGCGCGACCCTTACCCCCGACTCCCTTTGGCTTGTCAGTTGCAGACCTCTCCCCACTTTCAACCAGCGTTGCTCCCAAACGCCCCGAATCTCTGTCACATAATTGGCTTTTTCAAACACATTTACTCTGATTCGAACCATAAAGCCCCGTTCCAAATTCAATGATGATTGGCTGTTCAGAATCCCCCATGACTACACATCATTGTAGCCATTTGCAAATCCACTAATGCCCCTGCAGTGCCCCCTTTGATCTGAGATCTGTGCTGGGAGCTGAGCGTGTGCTAGTCTGGTGTTACAGGCGTCCTGCCGGTGGTTAATGGTCTGCATCTGTATCACCTAGCCATTCAGCGAGCGCAGCGGCGAAGCAAAGACCTTTGCCAGGAGCAAGGTCATGCATGCGGCAGTATCTGGCGAATTGTGGTGGCAACAACCACCGCGCGCCTGCGTTTGTTGCGCATGCATTACAGGGACCAACACTTGCAGGAATTGTCCGGAATCCAAGGTTTTGAGTTATCATGTCCACGGAAAAAATACATCACTTAAAACTCCCTCTTGGAACTTAATCGTTTATTTACTACTATGGGTACTAACTAATGTGTTTATTCTATTAGAGGGCAGTAGACTGGACCTGGTTTGATGTGGACATGGTCATAACTAGAGGATGAGGGCCTTCGTGTGGGTGTTGGTTGGATCTGCGCTGCGTAGGAAAAAGCATTGCAGCTTAGCGCGGCAGATTTGAAAGCACACAAGCCCACGCTGCAGACTCACTTTTTGCTTTGATGGAGATTAGTCACTAATTTTGTTTTCTCTGCCCTTTTTGTTTTTTCTTACTTTTATTCTCAATCTATTTGTTTTTTTATTTTAAAATCCCTCCCCTCTACACACTATCCCTCTCCCGTTCTACCTCTTCTCCTCTCCTATGGTTTGTCGTAAACCCATTGAAGGCTTGTTACCTGAAAGCCATTGAGACTCAGCCTAACTTTGCAGTGGCTTGGAGCAACTTGGGCTGTGTGTTCAATGCCCAGGGGGAGATATGGCTGGCCATACATCATTTTGAAAAGGTCAGTTGAGTAACATTTTGTTTTATTGCTATTTTTTTTAACTGTACATATGTATATTCCTGTGTGTTCCTCCGTGTTCAAGCTTTGTTCCAAATTTCAGGCAGTAACTCTGGACCCAAATTTCCTTGACGCCTACATCAACTTAGGAAATGTTTTGAAGGAAGCACGCATCTTTGACAGGTGGGTTTAAATTATGACATGGTGTACCTTCTTATTCCCACAAAGTGAGGAGGCACGAATATAGGAATGGGTCCTGTCCGTTACATTTCGTTTCCAGCCAAAGACTATTTTTACTATTTCGTCACAATGTTTTAAAAATAATTAATTCTTTAAGGTGGGCACTATGTAACTTAATAAAATTTAAAATGAAGTTCGGCCAATAATTTGCCTGGAGCCTAACTAACTATATGCACTTTATCTCCATTTCAAGAGCGGTTGCTGGATACCTAAGAGCGCTGAGCCTTAGCCCAAACCATGCAGTCGTCCATGGAAACCTGGCCTGCGTCTACTACGAGCAGGGTCTCATCGACTTGGCTATCGACACCTACCGTCGTGCCATTGAACTGCAGCCACACTTCCCTGATGCCTACTGCAATTTGGCAAATGCCCTGAAGGAGAAAGGCAATGTAAGACAGTACTGTATGCAAGTTGATCTCATTACAATCTGAAATGGCGAAATCTTGGAACACGTTGGTTAACTTCAATGTCTTTCACAGGTGTCTGAAGCAGAAGAATGCTACAATACCGCCTTACGTTTGTGCCCAACCCACGCAGACTCTCTTAATAACTTGGCCAATATCAAACGTGAGCAGGGTAATATTGAGGAGGCTGTTCAGCTCTATAGGAAAGCGCTAGAGGTAAGTCAGGAGTTAATAAATTGTTTATATCTTATGATATGAATCTTTCTTTGAAGTAATCTTAACTTTCCCCGCTTCCATCAGGTGTTCCCGGAGTTTGCTGCAGCTCATTCTAACCTGGCCAGTGTCCTGCAGCAGCAGGGAAAGCTCCAGGAGGCCCTCATGCATTACAAGGAGGCCATCAGGTCTGTAAATCTCTTCTACAGGAACCTGATGACTGTCAGTGATCATGTGGGGATGTTCTTCTGCATTTAGAGCGCATATCATGCGATCAGTGCATTGACATATCGCTCTGCTCAGAAACCAACCTTTGATGAACATATAAAATACATCTGTAACCCATGAAGTTTTTTTCCTGTGGTGGTTTTGAACGTTAAGGACCATACTGTTGCAACATAGTTTCATAGGCGATAAGACAACACCGTAATGTAATGTCATACAAGCGAGGAAACATTTTCCCCCTGTTTGATTTTAGAATCAGTCCAACATTCGCTGACGCCTACTCCAACATGGGCAACACGCTGAAGGAAATGCAAGATGTCCAGGGAGCGCTGCAATGCTACACCCGTGCCATCCAAATCAACCCTGCCTTTGCTGATGCTCACAGCAATTTGGCCTCCATCCACAAGGTAGGATTAATTCTTAAGTTTAACTCGGCTCATCCCTGATTTTTATTACTCTACCACGGCAATAATTGGAGTCTTTACGCATCTTTGTTTATCAGGAGTACCTTGAGCGAATGTCTTTGACCTGAAGCGTCTACTTGTATTAGTGTTTTTGTAACTTCATGTGTTTCGATTTGATGTGCATCAAAATTCCAGGATTCTGGAAACATCCCAGAAGCCATTGCGTCTTACCGCACAGCCTTGAAACTCAAGCCGGATTTCCCTGATGCTTACTGCAACTTGGCACATTGCCTGCAGGTTCTTACAAGCTCTCTTTAACAGTATGAATTACTTAGTTTTTGTTCCAGGTGAGATTCGACTTAATATTTTCCTCTCCCTGATATTCTTGCAGATTGTGTGTGATTGGACAGATTATGATGAACGAATGAAAAAGCTTGTGAGCATTGTAGCCGACCAGCTGGATAAGAACCGCTTACCTTCAGTGCACCCGCACCACAGCATGCTTTACCCGCTCTCTCATGGCTTCCGCAAAGCCATAGCTGAACGCCATGGAAACCTTTGCCTGGACAAGGTACACGCACAGAACAAAGCAAGTAAAATTTGATCTATTTTGGAGGAGGGTGGAAAGTGGCTTGTGGAGGCGGTGTCTGTCTACGGGATTATGGGTAAAGTAAGGGTGGAAAAGAGAGGGGTGTATTTTTTTGTAGAAGAAATTGATATTTTTGTAGAAGCTATTGATGATGGTGGGTTAAGGGTTGGTGCTATTTTAAAGTTGAACGTAATTTTAGTTGATTCTATGGCTGTTTCCAGAGCTCAGTAAATGTCTGTTTTTGATTCTTTATGTGTAACTAAATGTATCAGAGTCCCTCTTGCTGTAGTTGTGTGCTTACACGCTTACTTCCCCAACAGATTAACGCACTACACAAACCGGCTTTTGAGCATCCGAAGGATCTTAAGTCCAGCGGAGGGCGTCTGAGAGTCGGCTACGTCAGCTCTGACTTTGGCAACCACCCTACTTCCCACCTCATGCAGTCCATTCCTGGAATGCACAATCCTGAGAAATTTGAAGTGAGTGACATTTTCTCGCAATTTCAGTTTAGTTATTCTAGAAATTACGAACCTTAACTGACTTGTGTGTGTCATTTTTTATCTCGTAGGTGTTCTGCTATGCCCTCAGCCCTGATGACAGCACCAATTTCCGTGTGAAAGTGGTGGCAGAGGCTCATCATTTCACGGACCTTTCACAGGTAGGCATTAGCACCAAAAGCATTTTCCTGTTAACAGTATTTGTAATATTATCCATAAACATTAAGGAAGCGCTCCTAAAGAGACGGGTCACATTTGAACTGTAATTGGTTCCTCTCTCCTGTAGATTCCTTGCAATGGTAAGGCAGCTGATCGGATTCACCAGGATGGAATCAACATTCTGGTTAACATGAACGGATACACAAAAGGAGCTCGAAACGAGCTGTTTGCCCTCCGCCCTGCTCCTGTTCAGGTGAACGTTGTCTTTGATTTAAGCCCCCAATTCATAGATGATTCCTGCATCTTTAGTCATTAATTATATTATTAATAACCTCTCCTCATGGGAGTGTGGGATCCATCGAATGTGCAAGTAATTGTTTGTACCTGTTCAACAGGCTATGTGGCTGGGTTATCCTGGAACCAGCGGGGCTCCCTTCATGGATTACATCATCACCGACAAAGAGACGTCCCCCATCGAGGTAGCTGACCAGTACTCAGAGAAACTAGCCTACATGCCTAATACTTTCTTCATTGGAGACCACGCCAACATGTTCCCTCACCTAAAGGTTTGTTCAGCTCCATATGTTGTTGTTTTTTTGTTCAACCATATCTGGTTGAAAAGTGAAAATATAACAAGATCTTCTTTTCTTTAATCTGCAGAAAAAGGCAGTGATAGATTTCAAGTCTAACGGACACATATTCGACAATCGCATTGTTCTTAATGGAATTGATCTGAAGGCCTACTTGGACAGTTTGCCAGATGTGAAAGTGATTAAGGTGAGTGAAAGGAAATCCCTCAAACTCAAGTAAGCCGCTGCCTTTCCATTGCTGGCAAACCAGTGAGAGGTACTGCGAGTTGGGCAGAAGTGTTGATTTGTTCCTTTTTATATTGATTTTCCCGGATTGATAGTGATGGAGAAGAACAAGGAGTAATTTTAATCTTTGGTCGTGTAAACGAGAACATTTTAGTCAACATGTGCTTATTGAAATTTTATTGATCTTAATGTAAGACTGTTTTATGCGACTAGATGAAGTGTGATAACAACCAGGATGCTGCTGGGGACTCCAATGGAGCTCTGTCCATGCCTGTAATCCCAATGAACACAGCCGCTGAAGCGATCATCAACATGATCAACCAAGGCCAAATCCAGGTCACAATCAACGGCTTTACAGTTAGTAATGGCCTGGCCACCACGCAGGTATGTCCTTATCTGTACATGGCCGTCGAACTGCATATGACGTAAAAATCAGCATGCTCCGTGTCTCAACCGTCACCCATAAAAACATGCATGCGTAAAAGCGTTGAAACTGCTCCACCTCGAATCAGCACTATTTTATTCCCCTGTTTCAGATCAATAACAAAGCTGCCACTGGGGAGGAAGTTCCACGAACAATTGTTGTGACAACTCGCTCCCAGTACGGTTTGCCAGAGGACTCCATCGTCTACTGTAACTTCAACCAGCTGTACAAGATCGACCCGCCTACCCTTCAGATGTGGGCCAATGTAAGTTTGAGAGATATCAGTATAAAAAACGCTTTGACTTCATCTCCCCTGCAATTCAAACAGTTTCTTCTCAATGGTTAGTTGAAGGTTAGCCGCGCCTGAATGACATAAACTTAAAATAGCTCCATAACTAGCAGTTGAATTTGCATAACTTTGTTGTCTATGGGCAGGTAAGACCTCGTATAATTTATTTTCATTATCGGTGATATTGTACCATTACTATGTGTGAGTAATCTGTGATTAAACACAAGAAAATACTGATATTTCTATTGTTGTCTGTCATTAAGATAGAAAGATTACAGTAACACCACCCAAAACAATCTATGAATTTCAGGTTGTTGTGCCAAAAAATGGGTTTTGACCGACCCGGAGAGGGATTTGGCTTTTTAAGAAAATGAAAAAAAAAACAATACATGATGGACCTCTGGGGAAGAACTGATTTAAAAGTTCAAAATAAATGCTTAATTCCTTTCATGTTTTAGTTAACGACTCCTCTCTCTCTATCGCTCCCCCTGCAGATCCTGAAGCGTGTGCCCAACAGTGTGCTGTGGCTCCTTCGTTTCCCTGCTGTCGGCGAGCCCAACATCCAGCAGTACGCTCAGAACATGGGTCTGCCGGGGTCTCGCATCATCTTCTCACCTGTGGCGCCCAAAGAGGAACATGTGAGGAGGGGCCAGCTGGCTGACGTGTGCTTAGACACACCACTGTGCAACGGTCACACCACGGGCATGGATGTCCTCTGGGCAGGGACACCCATGGTCACAATGCCAGGTAGGGACAAAACCCCCGTGGTTATTATCACACTACCATTAATTATAGTCAGAACCCTCTGTTATTGAACAAATCCTCTGACTTCTGTGACTAAAAAGATGATCTGTGTAGAAAATCCAAGTTAAATCTGCTTTATAACTTCTTGAAAGGTGAGACCCTTGCCTCTCGTGTGGCTGCCTCACAACTCAACTGTCTGGGCTGCCCAGAAATGATCGCCCACAGTCGGCAGGACTATGAAGATATAGCGGTCAAACTCGGATCTGATATGGAATTGTGAGTAGAATTCAATTATTTATTTATTTTTAAACATTGTTTGGTTCAGTCTGACTTTTTTTTTTTTTTTTTGCCACAGCCTGAAGATGGTCAGGGCACGGGTTTGGAAGCAGCGAATCTGCAGCCCTCTTTTCAACACCAAGCTGTACACAACGGAACTGGAGAGGCTCTACCTGCAGATGTGGGAACATCACAGTAAAGGCAACAAGCCGGAACACATGGTCCAGACAGTAGAGACCAGTGAGAACGCCTGAACTCGAAAGCATGCAGATTTTTGATGCTTCACCTCCGGTCATATCAGGCTCACTCCTTCCATTTTTTTAAAGAGTTATCAGCACCCTAGCTTGTAATGGTCACGTTCCACTCTGGTGTTCCTCCTGAAAATCTCCTTCACTGGTAAAAGCTCTGTGTATTTGTAAATGAGCCTACAAGATGAACACGTTAATCCCCCGTACCATTTATCTCTGCGTCACACATCTGCATCTGCTGAGCCAGATTGAGCCTGAGACATTCAGGCCCTTCTTCTGAGACTCTGCTCCTGAAACATGGTACACTGGTGAGCATGAGTGTTGCTAATGCCCTGCTTACCCCTCCTGTACTGGGATCGGCTTATTATTATTTTTTACCCCCCCTTCCCCAATCCCTCGGGTTCCTACAGGAATTATTGTAGCTTGTGGAGGGAATGCCTGGTTGTCAATATCATCTATTTATACATGGATCAAGAGTGTTGTGTTTTTAAAAAAAAGGACGAAGTTGCACCGTAACTCCGAGAGTCCATGACTCCGACTATAACATGCGATTATAAGACATAAGATCTTAAGGCTGTCAATAAATTTCAGCAGTGGGTAAAAATTTTGAGAAAAACCAAGGTCTAAATGAAGATTTCTTTCCTTTGCCCAAATACAGACTTAAAGTACTTCTGTTTCCCATGGATGTTGAGTAGCTGTAGTCCTGTTCAGTGTCACATAATGCTTGTAAAAAAGATGGGACAAAATAATTTCAATTAATTGGAAAAGATCCAAATCACAGCTGTTCACAAATCAGTTTTTTTTTTTAAAAATCTTTCAAACCAGGAATGGCCTAGGTAAGTATTTTCTAAGCGTTTTTTTTTTTTGTTTGTTTTTTGTATTGTCTGTTAAATGTTTGCTGTCGATGCCACAACCTTCTAAATGTAATAAAAGAAAAAAAATAAAGAGACAGCAAATCTGTCCTGCCTTCCGCACTCAATTGATTCCATTATTATCATCAAAATAAAGCTTAAGTCAAACAATTTTTGGGTTCTTGTCTTGAAAGCTGGCAGTGGTCATGGCGTTCATGCTCGGAAGCACCGATACAGGATGAAGGAACAGATAATTCTATACCTGAAAAGAGTGGATGTTAATGTGAGAACTCAAAAACTATCCCAAAATGTAAACCCCCATAGAACTTAGTGTGAGGAAGAATTGGATTGTTTTTGAGAATGGTCAGTTGCATATTTCAACCACTATGGCAAGATTTATCTCCAGAATGAGTTTGAGGCCATAATTTGTCAACAGTTGATTTGATGTAGTGAAAAAATTTTTTTGCATATTAACAGACTGAAGGATCTATATTGTTATCATATTTTACTGTAATTGTTCATATTTCCCTACATGACTTCACTAAAAACACTGACTGTCCCCTCTCAAGCTCAATGGTGTCTAAGTTTAGCTCTTATGGCTTGACAATAAGGCAATCTCATCCTCATCAATCCTCATGAGTCACGGCGGGATCTAAGAGATTTGCCAATTTCATAGGATTGTGGGCTTTCTCTATCCTTGCTGTCCAAAAGGACATTATGGACTTATGGTTGCACTCATTCTTTTCGTTTCATTAAAAAAAAAATTGAATTAATTAATTCAATGGTCTCCATGTGGTAAATCCGTAGATGCATCAGGTCCATTTCAATGACTCAGCGTTATTGCAGCTGCAATAAGAGTTTTTGATTGGCTGCTGTACAAGTGGGTTGATGAATCACATACATTAAAAATGACAAGCAGTAAAAAATGCAATTGAAAATATATTGGTGTTTGCTTTTCTTCTTTGTTTTTACTTGAATGTTTTTTTGAGTTCATATTTATTCTATTAACAAAAAAAGACAGTCATGGTTGCAAACTATCTAAGAGGTAGGAATACAAATCCGGCATCTTGCAATTTACATCTGATAGTCTATAAACGTTCTCCACAGTACCTCAGGACATTCACTAGCAGTTGACCCCCTGATCATTAAATCGTCAATTTATTCCATTTATTGATGAATACATTCTATCACTCTGAGCAACTAGGTTAATTTTTATAATGTTAATTTTTGGTGATCAGTGGTATCTTGGTTGACTGTTTTGTACAACTTAAAAATGTCTGGGGAATCCTTTTGCATTTAATATCCAAGAATATCTGCATTTATACGTGTATGTCCCCAGAATGTTAGTGATCAGATCCGTCAATGAGACGGTGGGCGGAGACTGATTATCATGTGCTACCCAATGCTCGCTCCCATTGGTCAAAAACATTGTGACATTCGCCCAATAGGAGCACTTCCTCGCCACTTCCGGTGTAGTGAGGTGGAAGTTTGAATTTACGTTCGTTTAGCCCTATTAGCGCCTCTGACTCCACTCCACAGCGCATAAAAAGGACATTTGGTAATAATGTTCCAAGTGATATATGTTTTATTTAAGTTAAGTCACATGTAATGCAAAAACCGGATCTATTGAATCACCTCCAAAACTACAAATTGTGTCTAAACATGCAAGTAATCCCTAACGGTCCGTGTTCGCAAGCTAATGTTACTGGAGCTTTAAATCATGACGATTGTGCAACTCTAGCACATTATGTCTATTTTATCCTACCTTTACGGATTGCATGGTAGCTTATGTGTTGAATTTTGTGTTTGATATTCGCCTTGGACTAAAGTCTACCGTTTTCACAGCGCGGAAGAAACAATGAATGATGATACCTGCAAGCTGTTTGATAGAGTGGCTCAGAAGTTGGGCTGGACTCATGAAGGACTACAGATCGCAGAAAAAAAGGTTTGTGACATGAATAATAAACAATGCATTCATAAAAAAGAGGTGATTTTCCTTTCGTTAGTATTTTTGTGATCTAAAAGCTTTAACTCCATAAGAAACCATGGTTTGACACAAACCACTTAAATCACGGGAAATCATCATTGAACATTCACTCAAAACATTTTAATGATTATTAATAATAATAATATTATACTGAAGTCTTTAAGTGCTAATTCTAAGCTTTATTCTTCTTATCTTCCGTTGGCCGTTCCCTTTAGGGGGTCACCTCAGAGGATTAGCTGTTTCCATCTTCCTCTGTCCTCTGTCACACCAACCAACTGTATTTCCTCAGCTCCATCTCCAGCATCTTTCTACCAATAGAGCCCCCATCTCTCATTTGCCCAGGTACAAAACATCAGAATTTGGCCTCTTTTACTTTGTTAAAGAAGTAAAACAGGCCAAAATTTTGGAGAAACGTCTAACTTCAGTCCCTCTGGTCAGAGCTACCGTCTCTAAACCATACAGCACACCTGTTCTCCCTACAGTCCCTTTCCCTTCATTTTTGCTGTAACACCTCTGTCACAGATAACTCCCGACACTATTCTTAACACTAGCACCTCCTTCACCTCTACTTTTTGCATCTTGGTTTTTGTTCCTTTAGATACAATTCAATCCCTTTAATAATTCCATTCCTTCAATAACCTTTCCATGTGTTACATTTGTCCTGTTATAAAATATAAATAAGTGAGGGACTTTTGTATTTTTGTAATCATTTCTGTTTGATGCAAATCCTATCAGCTAAGTTGAAATTTTTTATTGATGTTTTGGAATTGTTAGTAGAAAAAAAAAGAATTTGGGGTTCTTAAGCGACAAAGAAAATCGCTTGAGCTCATTAATTTTCAGCTTTTCTGTGTCTGAAATGAACCGAAACTCCACATTTAAACAGTAATTTTTTTTAAGTAACAGAATTTTGAATAAATTTTGGTGCATTTCCTTGATACAGTAAATTATGTAAATAATTCTTACGTACAGTCCTGTTTAAATATTTGGAATGTTATCATCACAATCTGTTTCTTTCGATTCCTCCCAGCTGCTAAAGTCAATTAGCAAGACTCGTCACGCGGCCACAAGCGGCCATCGATCCGTGGATCGATCTGAGACACCCATTTGTTTCACGGGTTCTGACGATGAAGATGATCCGGATAAGGAGAACCAGTTGTCAAAGAGCAACAACTACAGAAACAAGCCTTTGATCGAATCCAGCGATGATGACTTTGACCAGTGTGAGTTACATTTTATGATTTTTGTATTTTGTTCAATTTTCACAACCCTCATCCGACCTGTTTTTATTTATTTTATTTTGTAGTTCTTGTCGGAAGAGCAACACCAAAGGCTAAACAAACACAACAGAGACCATATAGTGCCTCAAAGAAAGACGGGTAAGAAAACAGAGTCGTCTTTTCATGAAGAAACATTTGTCTCATTTCAATTTGACTTTTCATTTTCCTCCATTTTTCATGTGTTGTTTTAATTAAAGGATAATTCATAATTATTATTATTAAAACAATACAGTTGGTTAATGCATTTACTTTCATTTTGTCTATTTTCACACCGCCAAATCCTCCCACACCGGCAGCTACTGTCTTCACAATATTAATTAACAATACTATCGAATATGTAACAATAATAATCATAATTATTTAATATATGCTTGTTATCAGATTTATGTCTTTAAGGTTTATAAAATCGCTATAACATTTCAAATAGTTAGAGTAAATCACAGTGTATCAGTCATTCTGTGTGTACATGTACACATTACATCTATATAAACACATACAAATACAAATACATATAAATGGATTTTAAAAAATCAATCTGTTTTTCGTGTATTTTAGTTCGAACGTTGCAGCGAGTTCCGATGACGATGGCAGTTTTGAGACGTGTGAGTGTTCCTCTCTGCTCCTCTATGTCTGTCAACATTGATAACAAACGACCTCTAGCAGTATTTTATTTCTGTTACATTTTCTTCTCCCACACTATCTAATTTTTTACATATTGAAGTTCTACAACGAGTGAAAACCCCAAATACAAAGTCTAAGAAAATATCAGAGACCGCGAGTGAAGATAGGTGAGTTGTGTTTTTGTTTCTTTCTTAAAATACAGTACATTGTCATTGTTTTAAAAAAAATATGTTTATCCTTTTTTATTTTACAGTAACTTACTGCAAGCTCGTTAATATTATTTATTTTACAGTAACTTACTTGCTACCTTTGGCACTTAAGTATTGTGTTCATTATTTACAGTAACTTAATGGTTTGTTGTTACCACTAAATTACTGTGATTTATTTCATATTGAGCTACTTGCTACTTGCTGCAGGCTCATACCGTTATTCATTTTACAGTTACAAACTGGCTTTGTGCTTCCACTTGATTTTTTTTTTACAGTAACTTAGAGGCAACTTGCTGCAAACTTGTTACTGTTATTCCTTTTACAGTAACTTACTTGCGTCTTGCTACCACTTAAGCAGCAAGCAATTTCCCCGTTCTGGGACTTATAAAGGTTTATCTTATCTTTCGTTTTTTTTTTACAGTAACTTAATGACTTCTTGCTGTAAACTCATTACTGCAAATCATTTTACAGTAACTTATCCTTTTTTCCACTCGTAAGCCTTAAAAACTTCATTGTGGACGACTTCGCCTCAGATGACGACTTTGTCGCGCCAAAATCCTCCCTGAAAGGTAACGTTGATGGACCTGCTCATGACCTCATCGTGTTCCAGCACGTCATCTCAGATCTACAGGTGTGTCGTCAGGTTATATTTTCTTTATCTACTCTTCATCAGTTCCTGCCAGGATCAACACTCCAGCATCCACCCCCAGATTTAGGAGGCCGCTGTCTCAGTGCGACTCCCCGGTCTTTGTGAGCGACAGCGAGGATGATGCTGACGACAACATCGTCGTAAAGAGCACCTGGAGGACCCGCCGCTCAAAGCCCACACCGAAGGCTGACCCCAGGAACGCCCGGCTGTGTGATGAGAAGGAGAGGTCGCCATCACCGCCATTTCTCCCTCCCTTTTCCCTTCCACCCCTCAAACCTCCGCCGGCGCCGGCGTCTCCCAAACGCACCGTTTCGGAACCTTCTACGCTGGAGGAGTCCGCTAGTTCTGATGAGGAGTTTGTTTCCCTGCTGGACAGGCTGAAAAAGAAGAACAAGTTCATCACTTCATCCTTCTCCACTTCTGACAAACACGGTGACTCCTTAGTTTGGATCCTCACGTTCAGTCTCCTGCTGAAGTCTTCCCTCTAGTCGTGAGGCTGATCTCCGTTGTTCTGTTGTTGATTTTAAGGGAGCATTAAGGCGCCTCCTCCTCCTCCTCCTCCTCCAGCTCCTCCCGTTAAAGGATTCGCAAAACCAGCCTCCAAATCGTTAGGGGAAACGCCTTTGAGGACCCCGGGAAAATCCACCATCGTGAAGCCTGCAGGCAGTCACACGGAGCCCCGACCCACCAGCAGGTACTGGACTACTGTGGACCGGTTTTGTCTCCGTGTTGGAGAGTTTTTGTTTTTTCGTACACTGTAGTCGTTGGTTGACGCTGTTCTCTGCCTCCTAGGGGGGTTTTGTGTAAGACCCCAGGGTGTTTCCTGCAGTCCCTATCCAACCCTGGAACCACTTACGGCCTCAATTTCAAGCAGAAAAAGGAAGAACTCACGGGGAAACTGTACAAGCTGTACAACACCAGCGTCTTTGACGATAAGGTGATCGCAAATGTCACGAAACTCCATTAAAAATTTTATTTTTTTTTTACATGTTTTTACTTATGCTGCGTTTTTGTTTTTCCGTGTCTGATATGACCTCCAGCTCCCCGCCAACATGTCAGTGACTTGGAATAAGAAGATGCGGAAAACAGCCGGGTACTGCGTCACGGGTCAGGAGCGAGGAGGAGGAGGGAGCCGCTACGCTCGCATCGAACTGTCCGACAAAGTCTGTGACTCAGCAGGTAAAACGTCAATCAAGCCGGACAGGAATGATTGTTGGTGCGAGAGGATTCCATCTGAACGTAAAAGGTTACGCCTCCACTGTAAAATCCACAGTAATGTACTGTTTTTACTGTAATGTACATTACTGTATAATGTTTTTCCAGCAGATTACTGTTTTTTTATTAATAATACCACATCAAATATTCTTGTGCTGCTGTAATTATTTTACAGTAACTTACTGGCTACTTGCTACCACTAAATTACTGTGATTAATTTCATAGTTACTTACTTGCTACTTGCTGCAAGCTCATATCATTATTTGTTTTACAGTAACTTACTGGCTTCTTGCTACCACTTAATACCTCTGATACATTTAACAGTAACTTACTGATTACTTTCTACCACTTAAGTACTGTGATTAATTTTACAGTAGCTTACTGGCAGCTGAATGTTATCATGTGATCCATAAAGTCTACATTGATCCAGTCTCATCGGAACCATATGTTATAAAACGCCTTGCTGTTTTGTTTTTTTTTGTTTTTGAGGGTATTTTTAGTGAATTCTTAATATTGGGGATCAGCCCATCACCGTCTCACCCTCTCCCTCCTAGACCGTCTCAGGGACACACTGATTCACGAGATGTGTCACGCTGCGACCTGGTTGATTAACGGCGTGCGCGACGGCCACGGGAACTTCTGGAAACTCTACGCCCGCAAGTCCACGCTGGCGCACCCCGAGCTGCCGGTGGTCACCCGCTGCCACAGCTACGACATCCAGTACAAGTTCAAGTATCAGTGCACGCGCTGCCAGAACACGTACGTCTGACGGGTTCCAGACCACCTGACACCGCGAGCCGCACGTTAACCGGTGTGTTTCTAAACATTCTGTCCCGTTACTCTCAACAGGATCGGGCGCCACTCCAAGTCGCTGGACACGCAGAGGTTCGTGTGCGCCCTCTGCACAGGACAGCTGATTCTACTGACGCCCTCCAAGCCGCGCGCTCCCACGCCGTTTGCCAACTTCGTCAAAGAGAACTTTCGGAGCGCGCGGCAGGAGCTCGCGGGACAAAGCCACGCGGAGGTGATGCGTAAACTCAGCGCAGACTTCGCCTCCAAGTCCAAACTCAGTCACAGCTGAGAGCCGGAAGCTGTCCGCCGTCAGGGGGCGTGGCTTAAACCGCTCATACCTCGCAGCAGCGATTCGTGGAAATGAATCGATGTTTTCCGTTCGTCAGGTCTTTTGAGTGTCGGTGTGTTCTGGATGATTGTTTGGGTCTGCTGTGATCTGGAAGGCCTGAAATCCATGTTTTATATATTTTTTCTTTTATTGCCTTGTCATGAATTAAAAGTTTCAAAGTGACCCGTTTGTGAGACGTTGAATATTTTACTATATATATATATTATATATTGGTAGAGTTCTGTTCTGTACAGCTATAATATGGTTCTGAAATCATCCCTGAGGACAAAATGTAATCCTGCTGGAAGCTGAAAAATATAAAGCTTGTACTGGACAGAACATTCACCAGGACTCTTCTGTTCTGTCTGATGCTGAGGTGCTGATGAGCGACAGGCTGACGACGAGACTATTACAAATCTTCTCATTTCATATCAGGTGAAAGTCATTTAATATATATTCTTTTTGTTCTTACTAAGTAACGAGATGCTTGAGGCAGGTGTGGGAATCTTTATATTATGGATCACTAGAAGCTCCGACATCTAATATTTATGTATATATGTATGTATGTATATATGTATGTGTATATATATGAACATATATATTCATACATTATATGTGTGCATATATATATATATACGTTTATATACATACATTATATATGTATATACATTATATATTTGTATATATGTACGTATATGTATTTTCATACATATATACATTGATGTGTGTATGTATACATGTATATATCTGCATGTGTGTATAAATATATGTGTGAGAGGAAGAACTGAATTTTATTTTGGGAAAGGTCAGTTGCATATTTATTCCACCAGGAGGAGCTTTATCTCGAAAATCTGTTTTCCGGTCATCATTTCTCAACTGTTGAACCTCATATGAACTGGCTCACGGTGAGCTAACCTGTATTTTTCATACTTTACGACATAATCGTTATTTCTTTTTCTCACTTATTTCAAAACATTGTTTCGATAATGTCCAAATTGGCTCATATGAATCTACAGAATGATATGGATCTACTATATAACCTGTATTTTTTCACTACAGTAGTTCATATTTTACTCATAATAATGAAATAATAATAATTAACACTTATGGAGAAAATTGTTTGACTTTTCTCTCCATTTGTGTCTAAATTCAGCTCATATGAATCGACATGAGGAAATCTGTCTTCGCCCTACCCAACCAAATGGGTCTGCTTGAGGTTTCTTCCTGTTAAAAGTAAGTAACCTCTCCACATTGTTAGATCTCTGCAGAATCCTGCAGTTTTTATTAAAGTGCCTAGAAAATAACATTTTATGCTGATTTGGTGCTATACAAATAAAACAATGAAAAAAAAAACATCAGAAAAAGGGTCAGGCTAACTTCAAGACACACGGATGCAGAAATAAACTGACAAAAAGATAAACTGCTTCAATAGATATTTAATTTATACCATAAACACCTAAATTCTGTTTGTCTCCTCAGAAAAGCCACTAAGAGTCATACAAAACATTCAAGAATACAGAGAGGTAAAATGCTACAAGAAAAATACATCTTGAATAATACTCTAACTAACGGGGGAAGGTACGAGTCAGACGGCTTCCCTGAGGCTCAGGCACAAATCCACATCCAGCTCTCAGAACGGACGCACTCGCCACTCGTTAGCGGTTAACCAGCTCGCCATTCTGTTCACTTCTCTGCAGAACCAGCAAACAGGAGGCAATAAGCTAACAGCAGCAACCAAACTACACACAGACGAATACAAGGCATTATAGATGGAACGCTGGAATGTGGTGTTTGTCATTGTGCTGACATAAGCGCTGAGATTTTCTTGACAGGAAGTAACCTTTTTATTGTCATTAACTCAATCTGCACAGGAGGTTATGAGGATTCAGACCCACAATGCATCATTCCCAATTCAGGCCACAGCTGCGCCTACAGTTTCCAGCCAGGAGGGGTTGTGGAGGTGAGCTCCGTTACAGATTTGTTTAGAAAAGACTTCAGTCTCAATGCTCAATTAGGATTTTTTTTTTCTTAGATCGGATTTTTTTTGTTTTTGTTTGTAGCTGCTCACATTACTTTTAAAATGTGTCCCACATCGGACTCCAGTACGAACATTTCACAGCCCTAGACCGAACCGCAGGCGCAAAAACACAAGACGTCAGACGCAGCAGGCTTTCAATACGGAAGCAAAACGAAAGCCACTAAAGTTATTTTGAAGGTTTTCGTTAATAGTCGAAGTGTCTGCAGGGTTGTTTTTGATTGAGAGGCGAATCCCGCCGGTGAACGGAAGACTGAGGTCTCATTGCAAAAAAAATCTGACCTGTGTCTGAGTCAGGACCGCATATGGAAGCGGCCCAAATCTGAACTGGAGGAGCTCAGATTCCTTGTGGTTGGCTCTGATCACACTGCCATGAAAAAGTCGTATTTTTCCTTTAGTGTGAACGCAACCTCAAAAGATTGATGTTTTTATATCAATATCTCCGATATTTTGGTTCAATAAACCCGGTTTTATTCTCAGTGTTCCCTTTTAAAATATACAAAAGATTAGAGAAAAATCATATATTTAATTTCTAAATGATGATTTAAGTCTGAAATTCTGAAAAAAATCAATTCAAGTCGGACGAATCTCCGTTTTAATCTTAGGAAAACAAACAAAAAACATTTTTATTTAAATGTGCTAAAGAGAATTCTCGTCACCTTGAGTGATATTTGACCATTTTCTCTAACTTTTTTTTTTTAATTTTGAATCTTTATAACACTAAAAATGCGTGTTGTGTTTTTAGATTCATCACAGGGTTCTTGAAATTATTCTAAAAGGTCAAGTTGTTGCAAAAGGTTTTGAGAAAAACTGCTTTACAGTATCGTAGATGACAATAAAACCTAATTTTGAGTTATAACGCAGGGCACAACACAATAATGATTTTGAGGTTGTTAGAATATATAAGCAGCAGCATTACATGTAAAAAAAAAAAAAAAAACCAGAACCGTCCGCCTCCGTCAGTAAAGGCAGGTTTTCTTCATGATACGCAGGAACTCCTGCTGGTTGACCTCTCCGTCTCCATCCCTGTCGGCTTCATCGATCATCTCCTTCACAGAGACGGATCATCATGGTTTGAGAGCATTCATGAGGAAGTCGACATCGGCGAGTTCCAAACATGTGCTTTACCTGCAGCTCCTCGTCGGTGAGGTTCTCTCCCAGCTCTTTGGCCACCCTCTTCAGATTCTTGAACGAGATCTTGCCCGTCTCGTCGTCATCAAACAGACGGAAAGCTTTCATGATCTCCTCTTTGGAGTCCTTCTCAGCCTAAAGGAGACGGTTGGTGAGTATTTTTTGACAAATAGTGCCAGGCAGTAGAATGAGATTTCTACGGAAACTCAACCCCCTTAGTGTCGGTTGAGGAAAAAAATTTAAATCCATCTGTTACTATCTTGATAATCCATGAACAGTTTTCAGTCATTTTTATGATATATTCCCTAAACCCAGCTTCTCAAATGTGAATATTTTTTGATTTCTTCAGTCCTCCATGACAGTAACCTAAATATCTCAAATATCTCTGGGTTGTGGAAAATACCACATTTAACGACATTATATTGGGCTGCAGGAACACTTTCACCATTTTCTGTCAATTGCTGGACCAAGATTAATCAATCAAGGTGAAATTAATTGTTATTTGCAACAATAAAAGCAATGCAAAAGTCGGTTCCTAATCCGAGGGTACGGATTTACAGGTGTATTTTATTTTTTCTGACACTGACACTAGGGGGCGCCCCATAGATCTCTTAATATAAACACCAACCATTTTCTGCGTCATGACAGCGAGGAAGTCTGCAAAGGAGATCTTCCCTGTTCCATCTTTGTCCACTTCACTGATCATCTTTTTGATCTCCTCCTTCTTGGGTTCAAATCCCAGAGCTCTCATCGCAACCTGGTTCAGAATGAGAGGGAGGGGTCGGAGAGTGAAGCACGTGACGATGATGACGATGCTGATGATCATTGTTTGCTGATGATCAAGTTTTACCTTGAGCTCCTTGACGTCGATGAATCCAGACCCATCGGTGTCAAACAGCTCAAAGGCCTCCCTGATCTCCTGCTTCTGCTCCTCCGTCAGCTCCGGTTTGGGGCTTGTCTTCTTGCGAGGAGGCGCGACAGGACCCTGAAGAGATGGTCTCTTGGCACTGGTCGCCTGGTGGAGACACAGGGAGGGGGTACTTTATATGTCATTGTGATAAAAACAATATTTTAAGAACGAGAACCAACAGTAGTGAATTAGATCAATGCAATATCTTAGAAGTAGGAGAAAAACTTTATCTACTAGACAAGTAGTTGACATTTTTTCGTTGCTTTTCTGTTTAGATGAGTTTCTAAATGACCAAATAAATTGTTTAAACGCATTACAAAAAGATTTAAAAAAACAAACTTGAATCTGGGATTTGGGCTCTCTCAGTGAGACAAAAACATTAAGCTCCTCCGTGATGAAAAACACAACCCAGTTTTTGTTCGAAATATAAAACAAATAATGATGTATTTGTATTTTTGCATGTATGCAAACATAATTTAGGCCTATAGGTTTATTTGTGTATTATATTTCTTATTGCATGCATTTATATGTATGCATCTGTGTTTACTCTTAATAAATCTTAAATAAATCTTAATGGCAGCAGACATGGGACATATTTCATGAATTGTGACATAATAATTTTTTTCTTAGGTAAAATTGGTCCAAATTTCCCCAGACCTATAAATAAAACAATCAGCTGGCTATTAGATGAAGGTAAATTTAAGATTCTAAAACCATGTGGCTCAAATTAAACGCAATACAACAGGATGCAGTGAGATGGTTTTACTCACCATCAGCTGCTGTAGGGTTACCTGAAAATAAAAAAACAGCAGATCTGTTCGTGTTTTCTTCTGAGCTAATAGCCTCTATCCAGAGGAAGGAGGAGGATGTGCTGGTTCGGTTTTAAGGTTACACCGGCCGCACGCATGAACCGTTTATAATAACACAGAGTAACGTCAACTCTCAATCCTCTCTAGTATTTATTTGTAGCGCACGAATTGCCGCTAGATGTGCAGAGAATTAGCGTCTCTCTGCCAGGACTACAGGTTTCACAGCTGTCACGAAGAGTATGCGCTCGATTGGTTCACCGCGTGTGTCCGCAGACTCCACGGTCAATGAAGTTCGCTGGTCAGTTTTCGGATCGGCACGGACGGGAGTTAAAATCAAGCGCACCAATCGTGCAAAAAGATGATTGGATGTTTGGAATTAGATCATTCAAAGCTTTGGAAACGGAAGCAACTCTCTCCTGTGGGGGGGTTTAAACCAGAAGCTGAGGATGTTGAAGTCTCACTGTCTAATTTATGTGTCAAATAAATCATATCTTGTAGATTATGAATAATGCATTTCCTTGAGTTGCTCTGTGAAATTCCCTCAATAACACCCTCCGGTGTCACCAGACCGCAGTTTCTTCTATCAAACCATCATACGTCTGTATAGAGAATGAAAACATATTATGAAATTAATGAAACAAGATATTTAAAGTAAGATCATTTAATAAAGTTATCACGTGTCCCAGATTTGGAATATTATCAATATTGTTTTCTACAGGGCGGACGTCTCAGTTAGGACCTTAAATATCTACATGAACATTTTACATTGAAACAATTTCATAACGTTATCTAAATAAAAAAAACTGATTGACTGACATTGACATAATTAAGTAATTATTGCATAATCTGTTACACATAGTTTATGACTATCCAGGTAACTAAATGGAGCAACATTCATTCATTCATTATCATTTTCATTTCTTGGTTATATTTATATCAGAATATATAATACAAAAATAAGTTAAAAAGTGGAATAATAATAATAATAAGAAACATAATAAGAAAAACATCAATATTTAGAAATCATTCTATCATATGTTTCTGTGGATTGGTCTGAACACACAGTGGGCGTTGTCGTTTAGGAGGATACAGATGGGATCAATGTTTCACGGTTTCTGATAGGTTGACATTATGGTGTTCTTTGACGTATCTTGTACGCTATTGGCTAATCTCTACCGTCATATTTCTCTCGACCAATCACAGAGCGTGTCTCAATCAGCTGATTCAGATGGTTCCTACTTACCGCGCGGTCTGGTGTCTCTTGTCAGCTGCAGGTAGATAGTTGGCTGAACTGAGTTTTTCTCATTTTGAAAGAATTAGTGTAATTTTTCGTATTATTTTCACTCCAGTTCCTGTCGGTTACCTCACACATCATGGCCACGCGCGTTCGACCGGTGAGTTCAGCTTTTTCACTTTAAACCCCTTTGTGTCTTTTTTTGTCAGTTATCGCTGTGATCAATCAAGTGGCACGAGCTCTGGACATGCTTTTTTATTTTTTGGGGGGGAAATTTGGTCATTTCAACCTGAGATTCTACATTATTATGTCTCTAATTCCCTGTAGAAACAAGATTTATCCTCGTATCATGTGAAGGATAACAATGTTCCCATTCAAACTGACACTTTTAATCCTACGGCATAATGCTTTCCACGTTTTTAGACTTTTATTTTGTCATTTTAGCTTCTAGAATGCTACATTTAAATCTTCCTATCTAATGTTGACGTTTAAAGGGGTTTAGATCCTGAAAATAGATATTGTGATGTGAGTGAGGTTGGTTTATAGCATTAAGTCAGTAAAAGTCTAAAACAGTATTTATGTAATATTTTTATGGCAGTTTCATGAAGGGGGAACTTTTACTGTTACTCAGTTATTGATAAGTGTTTTTTTTATATCTAATACTGATCAAACTGTAATAATATATCAACATTTTATATTCATGTTATCCATTTACCCATCCCACAATGAGATGACAACATAAAATGTTTCACATGGCATTCAAAAGATGTGAAAATAACTTTTTAGAATAATTATTGTCATTAAAACATGTAAACAATAAGTGGATCTGAAGGGTTCAAGTCTTAAAAATAAATCAATATTTGATCATGACTGATACTCGTTAAAAGCATCAAACCAGTAAAAATATAACATTTTCTTTGATGCCACTGTTGTTTCACGGCTTCTCTCTCACACAGGGTAATAAACGCTGTGCAGTCATCGGGGGCTCAGGTTTCCTGGGGAGACACTTGGTGGAGAGGTTGTTGGATCGAGGCTATTCTGTGTCTGTGTTCGACATCCGTCAGAGCTACGAGCTGCCAGGCGTCACCTTCTATCAAGGAGACCTCTGCGACAAGCAGGTGAGGCGTTTGAGTCCATCGACCAGGACCGGACGGACCGGAGGCAAAAGTCCAAACTTAAGACCCCATAAGTTCCCTGATTTTCATGCATTTTTATGCAGAAGGTTTTATCCTGTTGGTATATGCTCAAAAGTAATCAACGTAATAACAAAGAATAAGTTTCCACATGTTGTACACGCATGATCTGAGAAGGAGGGTTAGTGCTGGGATCAGTATCGCTGTGTCACTGGAAAAATGTTGGGGGGTTTTTCTTCTTTTTATTTCTAATTAAATTAAAGGCATCAATTGAAAAAGAAATAAAAACTGAAGAAAAGAAGGGTGAAATAAATAAATAATGAACACACTCGGTTCATATACTATATAAATGCTTCCAAACATATTTGGTTTTTATACATATGTGCACATTATTACGCATATACATACATTTAGGGAATGCTTAAATATACATACACAAATAACTAAATCGCAACAAATAATTATCCTGAAAGATATAAATCGGCCCTATTTCTAGGTGTTACTGTATTTTTATGTTAACATTGTATCTAGTGTGCCATTTTTTGGCAGCGTGATTGTGTTTTTAAATTCATTATTTAATATTAATTATTTGCATTATGGGGAAATCGCAATTTGGTTGTTTGCCTGTTCATACAATGACGATAAAGTTTCTTCTGGTCTGTCATTCTATTAAAAAAGTTGTTCATTTGAAGCCACTTTCCTTCGTTCCCTCAACCATACCTGATAAGATATCCATTAAAATGTTAATAAAGATGCGATTTTAAGGGTTAAGACTCCGGGAGATGAGTCTTTGAAACGAGACTTGACCCAAAAGGGTCTTCTGGATTTCTTTTGAGGCAAATGTCGATATTTATGAAGTGTCTGTCAAACTCCGCCTCAGGCTCTGCTGCCGGCGCTGAAGGCCGTGACGCTGGTCTTCCACTGCGCTTCCCCGGCCCCCGCCAGCGACGACCGCCGGCTGTTTGAAAGGGTCAACATTCAGGGCACACGCACGGTGATCCAAGCGTGCGCTGAGGCAGGAGTCCAGGTGAGGCGGGACATCCTCTCTGATGAATGTGTACGTTTTACTGCTCAAGCTGTGAAGGTGTCATTAAAGTGGCTTAACTTTTTAACGCCGGCAGAAACTGGTCCTGACGAGCAGCGCCAGCGTGGTGTTTGAGGGGACGGACATCAAGAACGGGAGAGAGGATCTGCCGTACGCCGAGAAGCCCATCGACTTTTACACACAGACCAAGATCGAGCAGGAAAAGGTAAGAAATTGGAAGACAGACTTGTCGTATTTGTTTCATCCAAACGGGATTATGTGGCTTTTTTTTTTTTTTTTTGTATGTTAAGTTTTTCTAAAATAGCTGACTTCAAAAAAATATTTTATTTATTTATATCAATAAATTATAATAACCAAAATAAATAAAAAGTAGAAAATGTGAAAAATAACCAATAAAAAAATAAAAACATAGAATATTATTAAAGATATATTGAAATAATAAATAGTTAAAAAAATAGATAAATGTGACTTAGATGTATTGGAATGTGAAAATGTCATGTTTCATCTTGTTTTATCTGGCTTTTTACCTCATCATGATGAGTCACACTTGTGAGAGAGAGAATTGTGCCAATAATTGGAGGATGACAGATATCCTTTCTGGCCTTGGTGTTGTAGTTGGTCCTTCAGGCTTGTGACAAGGAGAAGGGTTTCCTCACTGTCGCCATTCGGCCTCATGGAATCTTTGGTCCTCGGGACCCGCAGCTGGTTCCGATCCTAGTGGACGCAGCTCGCAGGGGCAAGATGAAGTTCATCATTGGGTAGGTTGCCATCCATTTGATTTAATCTAGTTGTATGGTTTCAATAATTTGTGACTGTTTCAACAGTTATCCCTCTAAAATTGTTAAATATACAAATATATTAGGCCTCATGCAACAGATGGTGACGTTAGTCGATGGACCTCTTCTGTAAGAGTGTTTTCCCAAACCCGAACTTTCATGCGGGGGCCTGATTTGTCTTCTTATATATAAATACACAACTTCTGTGTTGTTTAAACCTACAAAAAGAATATGAATTGGTGCACAAAGCTAATTTGTCAACCAACTGTAAAAGCCAGAACAGAATATCCCACTGCCACTGTAGTTAGCTTATGTGCTAGCCTGCTAGCATTAGCGTTCCAGAGTTGCTGTTGCTTAAATCATATGTACTGTAATTCTATATTTCTTTTATTATTATCATCACGCTTATTTTCATGTTTATTCATTAAACTCTGTTTCTGCTTCCTTCAGTGACGGGACCAATCTGGTGGATTTCACTTTTGTGGAGAATGTCGTTCACGGTCACATCCTGGCTGCTGAATGCCTGAGGCCAGAGTCCCCTACATGTGGGAAGGTGAGAGAGAACAAAAACAAGTGTTTGTGTAATATGACGAGGACACCGAGGTGTGACTGGTGGTTGAGGCTCGTCAGGATGAAGTTCAGCTGCACTGAGTGCAGAGTAAAATTATAAGTACGGGTGTTGCGACCTTTCACTGACTGTGACATATTTATGAACTTTTTATGACACCAGAGGAACCAGCAGAGCGAGACCCAGCTCTGTCACACATGAGAGCTGCTGCTAGGTTGTAAAAACTGGGTCACTGTGGAGAACATCGCTCCGTTTCAGACCAGTTTGAGGTTCATTCTATCGCGTTTCTGTCGTGGGACGGTGGATAAGGCAACGACCCACCTCCTCTATCGTGTGCACTTCTGCTACGTAACTCGTCACTTGAGCAACAATCGTCACCCGTCAAAAATCAGGACTAGATCCGTCTAACAGCGTCAGGGTTTCTTTAGCAGAACATTATGGTTTCTCAAATTTTAGCCACAAACTTAATTTCATATCTATCTCGTTTCCAGGCGTACCACATCACCAACGACGAGCCGATTAGATTCTGGGACTTCATGTCTGAGGTGCTGGTGGGTCTGGGATACAAAGCCCCTCGGTACCACCTCCCCTACACCCTTGTGTATGGACTGGCCCTGCTCTTGTGGTTGCTGGCTCTGATCCTGCGCCCTCTAATGTCCTTTAAACCCACCTTCACACCAATGAGAGTGGCCCTGGCTGGAACCCACCACTACTACAGCTGCGACCATGCCAAGCACGACATGGGCTACAAACCGGTGGTCAGTCTGAAGGAGGGTATAGAACGCACGGTGCAGAGCTACCCTCACCTGAGACAAGGTGCATGATGGGAGAACGGAGGAGCAGACATTCAATGGACAGTTTGAAAATGATGATGAAGAGATTTTTTTTTTTAAATTCAAAACCCTTTACCATGTGTCGCCAGCAGGTGGCAGCAGATACAAACAACGCAACACAGTCTGACATTATAAAACTTTAAACTACTTGGTAAAAGGTGACTAATCAATTATACTGCTCTTATATTGTAAAAACATTACAGGCCAATAAAGGCTTTGTTTTCACAGTGAGATGCTGATATTCATACAAACATGTGGGATTATTCCCAGATGATTCTGACAGGGAAATGATGATGAGTGCCTTCAAATTAGACTTTAAAATGATTGTGGTGGTTGTGAAACTTTTCAGCTTGTTTTTATTCACAAGAGAAAATAAGCAAATTAGTATTAAATAAAATAAATGTAAATTCTGCAGCGTCTACATTTTACTGACCTCGTGAGACACTTTGGACTTGACTTTTTCTCCTGTACCCAACACAATATGCAGTTCATGGTCCACTTAGGAAGTGCGAGCGATTCTGAATATGTAGAAGGGCAACAAGTCAGCAGCAGAACCACTATCTGCTCCTCTGAGTGAGTAGGATTAGAAGGAGCAGCACCAGAACCTTAGAAAATGACCTTCAGCGAGTAGTGCTGAAAGCCCAGAACCATGCAACTCAATCAGCATTCATCAGAGAACAGGTTCACTCTGAGCACGTCTGATAAAAGGAAAAGAATTTGCTTCATCATCCAGCAGGACCGGTTTGGTGGTGGGTCAGAGAAGGTCTGGTGAGGCTTGTCTTTGAAAGGGTTTTGTCTCACCAGCGGTACCCTGCTGACTGCTGCTAGGTATCAGGATGAAATTGTCAGACCTCACTCTGGTTTGGGTCTCCTCCTGGTCCAGTTCCTCCTGGTCCAGAACAATCAGAAGTCATGAGGTCGGAGTTTGTAGGCAGTTCCTGGATGATGAAGACATTGATGATATGGACCGAACCTCATGTCCACCTGAGAGCCTCTGGGATTTTACGAGTCATGCCCCTGATGCCTCCAAGCAGAACCATAGCCTTCCCAGGACCTCCCTGATGCACTGATCCAGGTCCGGAAGAAGATCCTCCACGACACCACCCACTATCTCATATGGAGCGTGCCCAAATCAATATTATTAAGATTTTCAACTTAAATTTTTTTTTTTTCGTTGAGCTCCGATGTTTTATTTAAAGTTCCTTTGATGTTTTTGAGCAGAATATTTTTGATCAGTCAACTTGGACTGAACTATATGTTGCCTCCTCACCTTTGGGTATTCAGCGTTGGACTTTGGACTCAACTATTTCTTACTATAACAGAACAGTGCCTCAGTGGTGTTGATGACATTGACAACCCGACAAAAGGCCTCGACTTCATGCAGAACCTGTAACCCTTTGATGTCCTCACCAAAAAAAAAAAAAAAAAAAACGATATGAGAAAATTATTTATTTGAATATTTTATTAAATGTATTAATTTAAACTCTTAGACACTCTAAATTTGCCATAAAATCATAAAACGTTTCAAAAATGAGACTTGTGAAATTATTCTATTTATTTTGGTAAATCTTGTTTAGTTTTTTTAATCAAACTATTTGACCCTCGTTTGACTTTTCTTGGTTGTATCAAGTTACGTAATTCTGTTCAAGTAAGTCCTCGCATGCTTCATAAAAATCTTACTTCTCGAACACGACACTCTGAATAGCTATGGTGGCCCCTTTGACCTGAGGTGTCCCGCAGGGCTCCGTCCTTGGCCCCTCGCTCTTTAGCACATGTCGTCAAAAATGTTCTCAACCGAACACTGAAGGGTTGATGCAGATGAATCAGCCTGAGATCGTCTTGTCTTTGCATGAATACAGAGTACAGAGTTCTCATTGTGTGTCCATCCATCATATATAAGAAAGAAAAAAATTGCCAAAAGGAACTTAGCAAAAAAACCCTGAATCTTTTAATGGTTAATATATAGAAGACAGGGGAAATTACAGCTGTCAATAACTTAGTTCCACTGGGAAAGTCGCGGTCGAGGTTCTGATGCGTCAAAAGTAATAATGATAATAACAATACATTGAATTTTTACGCACAAGTAGACCAGGCGCAGATTTGTGGCGGAGTGTCAAGTGTTGCTAGGTGCTGGAGCCCGTGTCAGCTGACACTGGGTGAGAATCAGAATTAACCCTGGGCAAGTCGCCAGGGCCGGCGCACAGAGACAAACGATCATTCATGCCCACTTTCACTCCTCCAGGGAATTCAGAGTCAGCAGTTCATCCATATTTATACTCTTTTAATAGTCGGGGACATTTAAGGAATCCTCATCGCCGCCATGTCGCGTTAACGCGATAACTCAAGAAACGTATTATGGATAATTTTTAAGTTTTTTGAGTGGTTTATATATATTTATGTGTGTATATGTGTATACATATATCCTAATTCAATTAACAGACTTTAAAATATTAATATATATATATATATAAATATATTTATATATATATATATATATATATATATATATATATATATATATATATATGTAAAGAGAGAGACAGAATAAGTTTTAAAGTGTCAATCTGTCACCTTTTAATGCAATAGAAATAAAACAAAGGTCAAAAAATAATAGTAATCATATATTAATATTAATTAATATTTCTATTGTATACATTAATATATTGAACATTGGTTTTTCTATATTTGTTAACCATCTTATTTCTTCTTCTTTTTTTTAATCTGTAAATTGAGCTACACATTCGTATTTCTACGTTAAGGCTGTTCCACAGGTTGACAGGAAATCCTTCATTCCTTCATTCCATCCACAAATTCACCCTGAACAAACGGACACACAGAGAACATGATAACCTGCTCATAAGTATCGAGGCGTTTTTTTTAGTCCTTCTTATGGATCAGTACCGCCAGTAGCAGTATTGTACAGAAAAGACGTCAGTGACTTGGAATGTGGACGCCACCGCTGACATTCGTTGTGCTGTGTGTGAGAATGACAGAAAAAGAAATGCCTGAAATGCTTCCAATCCCCTGCATCGCACAAGCAAATCCCACTGATTGAACTCCTCGTATCAAAAGCGACTCATTAATGATTTCAAACGGTTTCCATCAAGTCAGCAATGTAATCTCAGATAAGATCCCATAATGAGTTAATAATGAAGATAAGCTCAGTAGTAATCCACAAGAGCTGAATTTGGACAAAATCAGACGAAAGGCTTAGAAATGACGGCGGTTTAAAGTTCCCCTAATGAGGGAAATACCAGAATACATCCAGTTCTTCCTTGCACTGCTCACACATCTATCTATCTATCGGTCCGTCCTTCAATCCATCCATCCATCCATCTGTCTGAAGAAGAAAAAGCAGAAGGAGAAGTCAAAAATCGATGCGCTTCTAAGAATATATACAATGTCACCAATGAAATGATTTTGGATACGGTGGATCATCAGGATGGCGTCTGTTCTCTCAGTCAGGCGCTCTGACTGGTTGTGTAATAACCGCATCCTAAGCTCCAAAACGTTTTCTAATTCTACCATTGTGACGATGTCAAAGCCTCTGGTACTACAGCGGCTCAATGTCAGGGTTAAATATATATCAATTAGCGGATATCTTCTTTTTTGTAGGTGAAGCATTTTTGTCATTCATGGTCGGGGCGTGATCCGGGTTCAGTTCAGATGCCTTGCATTCTTATTCTATTCCATGCCAGCAGCACCTCAATGACTCACTCGTGGAGGCAGAGCCGGCGGGCAGAGCCGTCCGACTGGTTTCTCTTTATTCAGAGGAAAGCAGGAGAGAGATCCAGGTAGATAACAGTCGTCAGCGTTTACACTTATCACCGTTTATGACAGAGTGACACTTTGGCTCTCAAACCGGCTGATTTCCTCTTCCACCCCCTCGCTGACATGTTGCAACGATCCACTCACACCCAGTTCTCCCGTCTGACAAGCTTTGTAAATGCATGCGCAGTAAGTGCGAGATTGCTTTTTTTTGCCTTGAGTGGACAGACGGAGTGTCTGTTGCTTTTTTTAAGGGGTGTCAGTTGTGTTCAAGCTCGGTCATTCCTAGAACATACACACTTCATTCAGCAGAAAACACTCTCACTCTCTACACAAACCCATCAACCAGATTATTACCTCCCTTCCCCTCTTCTGTTTGTGTTGGTTTTCTATTTCTGTGTGTTTAAATTGTATCGTGAAACACATGTAAATAGACCTGTGTGACGATTATGGTCTGTATGGTACGGATTCATTGCATTCACATACGGAAAAGAAAAAAAAGAGACATCTATGTCGTACAATCAGAAAAATGGGGCCCTGTTGGAACATGAAGTCTGACCCGATTCTATCCCCGAAAAGTTGGGGATATGATGAAACCGTCATGGCCGTCGTCGCAGATCCTTCATGTTTACACGATAAACCAAAAAACTTTTCGAGGGTTGTTTTCATGCCCACATATACTCATTGCGAGGAAGAACTGGATTGATTTCGGGGAAAGGTTTGTTGCATATTTGTGATTGTGGCTCAAAGCTGATTGGTTTGATTTAGTCGCAACCAATGGTTTTAGAATTGACTCGAGGAGATCTGTCTCATAAAAATATGGTAAAAATACCGTTTTGCTGTTATTGCTAATGAAATACCCACTAGGAGGAGCTCTTTCCTGGAAAACACTGGTTTTCCAACGTTTCCTCCCAGCCGTTGGTCTGATTTAGACCAAATTTACCTCACATGAACCGCCTCAAGGAGATCCAACTTGTATTTTATCATATTTTAATATAAGTTTTCTAGCTTTTATCTAAAATCACAGATTCTTGAGCGTTCATTCTCGACATCATTGAATCGTAAAAATCCACACAAGCAGATTAATCTTAGTTTATGTCGTGTTACGTTCTTATTCTCTCCACTGATGAGTGGAACGCTGCTCCTGTTTACATCACACCAGGTGTGTGAGTGTGAGTGAGTGTGTGTGTGTTTGTCTGTTTGTGTATGTGTGTGTATTTGTATATGTGTATGTGTGAGTATGCGTGTGTGTGTGTGTGTTTGTGTGTGTATTTGTATGTTTGCTTTGTGTATGTGTGTATGTGAGTACGTGTGTTTGTTTGTGTATGTGAGTGTTTGTGTGTATGTGTGTGTGTGTTTGTGTAAGTCTGCGTGTATGTTAGTGTTGGTGTGTGTGTATGTGAGTATGCGTGTTTGTGTGTGTGTGTGTATGTGTGTTTGTGTTAGTCTGCGTGTATGTGAGTGTTGGTGAATGTATGTGTGGGTGTGTATGTAAGTGTGTGTGTATGTGTGTGTGTGTGTGTATGTGTAAGTCTGTGTGTGTGTGAGTACGTGTGTTTGTGTTTGTTTCCTGATCTCATTTTAATGAAGCCTGTATTTCCTGGTTGACCCTGAAAGCAGCGTTTCCCTCAGGACTCGTTGCTGCGAGTCTCTTCCTTTTGGGGCGGTCGTGCCGAGACTTCCTGTTGACTCTTCATGCCATAAATGATTCCCAGCCACATGTGTGTCAGGTTTGTTTATTTGTTTATCTGTTTGGATCTTCATTATCTGCCGCTGAGGTACCAGCTCCTCCTCTCGTCGTATAAATAGATAAATAAGTCTTAACTTAAAGTCAGCCGCAGTCACTACGTAAGTGTAAGCTAATTAAAGTTGAATGTTAATTTTACATCACAATTCTACCTAAAATCATCGTAAATAAGGCTTTTTTTATTTATGGTAAAACATTTCTTAAGCTTCCCTGAACGCGATAAATATCAGGATTTTATTATATTTATATATATATATATATATATATAAAAAAAGATTTACAACAAACTAATCAAAAATCTGTTGGCTTTGGCTTTTGAGGCGAGGATGAATGTTATTATTCTTTTTGTTGTCTCAGGCTAAAAATAAATCCATCAATCTAACATCAAAGAAATTAATCAATTTAATTTAAGTTGGTTCAAAGTGACTTCTTTTTTTTTTTTACAGTACGAGTGAGACATGCAGTCGCTTACACACATGAACAAACCACAGATGTAGTAAACAAACCCGAGTTCTTAGCAACAACCTTCTATCACACACACACACACACACACACACATACACACACACACACACACACACACGCACAAAATGGTAGACGAACACATTCCGCTCCACCCACATCCACCTCCCACGACTATCTAGGGTTTGTCGCCGCTCACGCCCGTACCTGTTCTCCTCTCACACAGACACTGGGACACCTGTCACCCACTCCGTCACAGCCCCTCTGCCGAGCACCTGGACGCTAAATTTGCTGGACAGAACCGAAGGCAGGTAGGTTCTCTTTTCCCTCGACAGGCGTCTTATTTACATCCTAATCTACCAAGTGACCTTTACAGCTCATGGAATAACCATCAGCCGAGAGGACGGAGAGTATAAAAGTAATCAGTCATGCCGTGCAAACAGTTAAATAACCATTATCGAAGTTTACCTTCTCATTTCTCTGGGTGTTTTTACATGTTTTGTCTGCTTGTCACTAGAATCGTCTATCCTGCTCCTTCACGGCACCGAATGCTCTCTGCTCTTTATCAATCATTTATCTCGGCTGAACTCATGTGTTAAACCTAAAATAAACACACTCTCTTGAGCTCCTCTGGCGTATTTGTTCCCTCAGCAATGTTGAGGATAATATCTTACAGGAGACTTTTCGTTTGAAACGCTCCTCCGTTCCCTAGAAGTGGACTCACAGGAGTTGTGTAGGTTTTTCATTTGTATCCTGCATTTGGCAGAACTCCATGTTTGTTTTGCATGAGCTTCAGTCGGCACCTTCTTTCAGATAAAGGAACGCTCACCAGCTTTTCATTAGTGTTTTATTCCTCAGTCCCACGGTGGCCAGGAAGTGGTTGTTTTTTTCTTTTTCTTTTTTTAACCACAGATGCCTGAAGGTTCAACAAATCCGGGTGTGTCTTAATGAAATATTCTGCTCAGTGCAAGAATATTTTGTATCCAAGCACAATTAATTATGAATACGTTTTTTGGTTTTCTTCCCCTAGTCATATTCAAGCGATTACGATATTCTTTTTGGGGGGAAGTGGTCGGACAGGATGAACTGCATGTCTGAGGGATGACAATCTAGGAATGCGTCACATGACAAAAGCTCCTCACGGGGACGGAATGAGGCCTGAGAAGAAGGATTTTGAAACGGTGCTGCGTCACAAATGTTTGGAAAGTGACACGATGCCTGTCCTGATGTGTTACAGGTGGAGAAAAGTAGAAGAAAGAGGAGAGAGTAAATTCTTGAACGAGCATGTCATCAGGTGAGCAGGTCCTCCGATAAGAGCAGGCGGTCCGGTTCTGGGCCGGGTTTATTAACATCCGATCTCCTGATGTAGCAAGTGATTCATTAACCTGTTCTACTCATTGATTATTTGAAGTTAAACCTTGTTTGAAGTGCATACCCAAAAAATCAACTTACAAAAGCTCCACTAATATCAGGTGTATTTGCATAACCTCAGTGTCTAACGACGGGCCAGAACTAAAACAGGTTAATTTATTCATTCATTTGATACCGGTGTCGGTAGCAGTGTACCTTTTAGTATGTGTGAGTCGTCTGTGACTAAACAGAAAAAATATCCCAACAAATCTATCCTTTTTTATTGGATAAAAAGGCTGTGAAAGCTTTCATACTACCGTAACATCGTGAAACTAGAGAAAGAACTCGGAGAGCACAAACTTCCGCCATGGACCAAAATCTACCTCTGAACCTCCTCTGAGACGGACATTGTTTTGTCATTTCCTGTTCCTCTGTAGTATAAAACATCAGAGGGAAAAAGGCACCCAACTACACCCCAGGTTTAGTTTAGAACATTCCTGCAGATTTCTCCATTAATGTCCGAGTCATTGTCTGCCTCCAAATCTGACGACGACGCCAACAAACTCCTCAAGTATCGATAAAGGATTTAAAATGAACATCAAAGGATAAAGGGAACAAAGGCACATGAGCCCCTACTTCCCTCCAAAGGAACATCAAGGAACAGAGCACAGGAGACCCTAGCTCCCGCCAAAGGAACATCAAGGAACAAACCACAGGAGACCCTAGCTCCCGCCAAAGAAACATCAAAGGGTCAAGGGAACCAAGTCACATGAGCCCCTAGGGTCATCAGAAGGAACATCTAAGGAATCAAAGGAACATGAGCCTCTAGCTCCCGCCAAAAGGAACATCAAATGAATTAAAGGTACAAAGGCCTATAACCCCCAGCTCCCCCCAAAGTAACATCAAAGGAATCAAAAGAAACATAGGACCATGCACCCTTAACTCCCCCAAAATAAACATAAAAGGAACAAAGGCACATCAGCCAAAATCAAAGGAATTAAAGAAAGCCCCCTAAGCCCCAACAAAGGAACACCAAAGAAATCAAAGGAACAAAAGGCATAAACATTAAGGGACACGGCTACAAACAACAACATGCTGCATACTCAAACTCGTTTATATTTATATTTATAATAAAACAGTCCTGTAGTCTGTGGCGGTTGAAATCATTCAGAAACATCAGAAACTCTTTGACGACTACTTCATTAGATTTGACAGAAATACCACAAAGTTCATGTATCCACACCATTTTTGTGGGTTAGGACCAAGAGGATTCTAGTTGTGGTTCAGTTGGATGACCCATGGATCCAGAATGTGCCAAAAATGGGATTCGACTTCAATGGGATTTTGGCTGCAAAATACCCCCTTTGTCCACAAGGAGGAGCTATAGGCACCAACTACATATGTATGCGGTGCATTATCACAATCTAGCCTTGTGTCGGGAGGGAAAGGCGGGAAGGGGATTTATTAAGCGGCGTATCTGAACCATCAAGCAGAAGCTGATCAAGACTTAATTTCCCTGCAGCCCACCTTGTGTAATAGCTCAGATTTTGTGTGGGTATGTGGTGTGTGTTTGTGTCTCAGAGGGAAAAAAAGAGATGGTGTTCCAAACCACCAGAGTTCGGACCAAGCTGAAGGGGGATAACAGCTGGTTGCAGCGCCAAAGTGAGGCCAAGGATGGATCGACCAAAGAGAAACCATGGTACAGAAGATTTGTGCAGCACATTTCATGCAGCACTCATCATCTGGAGCAGATCAACTCAGAAAAGGATCCCCGTGTCTCCTTGCAGGTTGGCAGAGGTGAGGGCCGGCCGTTGCAACAGCGACCCCGTCGAGACCAGTCCAGTGACGTCACCGACAAGGTCCACTCCGCCACCCACCAAGCCTGATGCTGAAAGGTAAACATGGATTATGAAATACTGCAAAGAGCACTTGGAAACCCTCCAAAAAAACAAGACGGTGCTGATAACGAGTTTCTGTTTTGTGAATCTAGAGCTCCGACATCAGGATACCTGATCAGGTAACGGAGGCGTTTACACGGCTAATCGAAAAAATGAAGCAGGAGCGGAGGAAGCGGTTTAAAGGAAACACAAAAAAATGTTACGCAATTATTATTTTTTTCTTTCAGGGGCGTTTTCACTAAAACGGAGAAGCCTGCTCCGTCTTCTGCATCCAACGGCGTTAGGTAACAACAACAACAACAACAACACCAACAACAACTTTATGTGTAGGGCGCCCGTCGCTCACATACAAGTGTTTTTTGTTAAAATATTGAAAAAATCAAAGCAAGCAAATAAAAAATACATCAGAAAAGAGAAGTAGATATAATTTAGGGAAAATTGTTTGACATATAATAGCTTCAACAAATAATAATATACAGAAATACACACATACGATAAGTGATTTAAAATGAATAAATAGCTTAAAGATGTCCGAAGGAAGAGACAAAAGATAAAAAAATAGTAGATGTAGAAATATTTTTAAAAGTTCTTTTTTCAAACTTTCTGCTGAGGTCGGCAGATATTTGAATTTTTAGGTTAGACTAAAAGATGCATCGGAGGACATCAAAGGTTTTTTGCAGTTGATAAGACATTAGCAGACGAGGATAAGAGCCACACAGATACATGGTAAAGTTTTGTAGGAAATTCTGAGTTTAGTCTCAAAATGTTGTCTTTATTACGGGAATTCTGACTGAAAACACACAAGTCTGACTTTTTGAGTATAAAGACAGAATTTTGAGAATGAAGTCAGAATTCGTTGTTAAAGTCAGGATTCTGAGAATCGAGTCAGGATTCCAATCGGATAAAAAAAAAGTCAGAAGTTTAATTTCAGAATTCTGAGATTAAAGTCAGGATTCTGAGTTAAAGTCAGGATTCTGTGAATAAAGTCAGGATTGTAAAAATGTAGTTTAAATAGGGATCAACTTCAGATTTTTGAGCTTAAAATCAGAATTCTGATTTTAAAGTCAGTTTAAAGTCATAATTCTGAGTTAATGACATGACAGAATGACATAATGACATAATTACTATTAATGACGACTAATAACGAATAGTAAAATAATAATAATAAAATATTCATAAAAAAGGAAATAACAACACTAGACAAGAATCCAATTATCTAAGAGTCAAGTTTAAGAGCATGACTTCAGAGAATCACACTCACAGCAGCATATAAGACATGCCTGTAATCAGATTACAGTGTTAAGGATGTTTATGGGGAGTCTGTGGGATTATGGTTCCTCTTGCTCCCCCATTAATGTCCTCTTGTTGTTGTTGTTGTTGTTTTTTTTATTTTTTTTACAGTGCAACGACAATTTTCACCAAGAAGCCTTCCGAAAGCTACAAGAAAATGTGAGACGACATGAATCAGATTCCCATTAAACTTTTGGCGAATGAGCGGGTAACTTAAGTTAAAGTTCTTCTGTGATTGTGCTTGTGTCTTCTAGAGCCCCCTACTCCCTGAGGCCCGCTGCAGACACCCTGGAGGAGGTGCTCAGCGCAGAGGAGCAGGAGAAACGGTAAGACCGTCCTAGGACGAACGAACCCCGCCCATCCAATCTGACGTCGCATACGAGCCCAGAGAATTATTGGCGATTGTTTTTAGCATCATAATGGTTCATTTTGCAGGACCGAGGCTGCCAGCAATGTTCTGAAGAAGTCCGCAGTCCGGCAGCGCTCGTACGTTCTCTCCGCTGCTAAGAAATACGAGTGAGTGGTTAGTTCAGCTGTTCTTAGACGCCTTTAATGTCCCGCTCAACTGTTTGGTTGCTTCTTGACGGAACCCGTTTACAGTATGACCCAGCGGCCGCAGGTATTTGCTAAAAAGTAAGGGGCGAAGGATGGAGCCCTGGGGGACACCACACGAAAGAAATAACATGCAAACAAATATATTTTCCATAGTTTATTTTTTTTGTGAGGACATTGAAGGGTTAAATCACAGAAAGTGATAAAAAAAAGGCTCACATGTGAGAATAAATGTTGAGATATTTTATTTATTTTGGAGGTATTTCTAAAAGCTGATGTCTGAATATCCGCAGGACAAAAGCAGAGACTGCGGACACAGCCTTGCTCAAGGGCAGCCAGCCATTTGTGGCCAGAAGGTAAACAAACTCTCTGTTGTTGCTGGAGCTAGCGATCAAACATCCCCGTCTAACTAGTGCCTTCATGTTTGCATGGGAAAACACACACAGGGTGGAGATCAACGATGACGATGATGACATTGCTCCAACTGTGGCAAATCCCGGGACTCCGCCCCCTTCACCTGTCGACAGCGTTGCACCTGTCCCCGCCCCGCAGTTCACACAGTGGCAAACGTGAGCTCAGAGCCACCCATCAACCTCCAGCTTCACAAAAACTAGCATGTGCTCATTTTAACAGCAGCGTTTTGACACATTTAGTGTTATATACATTCTCCAAACAAGGTTTAAAAAACATAGTGACACATTTTTAAAGTCACTTTTACAGAAATATGGATCATATTTATTTCCCTTTGGAAAAAACTATGTTGGATAAAAAAAGTCTAAATATTAAACATTAGACATAAATGTTAAATGTTGAATCAAATATGTGTAAATATTAAATGCAAATATCCACTCTTCACCTAAATGTAAGCATTCTTAATGTTAAACATAAACATGAATTTTAAAGTTGAATCTAAACATTAGATCTAAATACAAGTCAAAAATGTCAAATCCAAACGTTAAATGTGGAATTGCTGCATCCAAAATGTTAAATCTGAACGTGTATCATGAAACAAAGTATTTCGAAAATACGCAAATTCACAATGCCGTTCAGTCGAAACTACCAAAATAAAAGCTCAGTGAAGAAAACCAGTTCCCGTGGTTCCTCCAGGTCCCAGTTTAGTCCAATTTTGGTGTGTACGAATCGACTCGAGGAGATTTTTCGTCGTATGTGGTATATTTTGCTCTTATAGATTATATATAATATAAATATATAATAATATTTTCATCTCTAGTTGGAGCTATTTTTGTGACAAATGTTCTTTTTGGGCCGTAACTGTCAAACCATTGATCCCATTTGGTCCAAATTTCGTGAATTGACCTCGATCATTAATATGCCATATTTTACTCCAATAGTACTTTTTTTTTTCACTGCTAGTGAACCGGTGCCGCCTAAACAGGAAGAGGAGGTCGTCGCCCCAGAACCCATCAAAGAAGACCCTCCTCCAGTGTCCGTCACAGAGAGCGACCCGTTTGCACTCATGAAGCCAGGCTGCACCAAGGTGGACACTCCTCTCCCCGTTCTTATCCTTGAGGATGTTCAGCCCGTCTCTACAGCCCCAGAACCAGAGAGTTCTGGTCAATCTGACAAACCTCTGGTTGAGCTCATCCTAGAACCTTCTGCTCCAGCTGTTTCTCCTACCCGAGAGTTTTCAGCTCCTGTGGCATCTATCTCACTTTTACCTGACCCGCTGTCTGCTGCGACACAGAGCACAGCTGAGACAGAACCAGAACCATCTCCAGAACCAGAGTAAGATTTCCACAAACCAAATTTGGTGCTGCCTTATGTAATCATTGTCTAGAGTATTAATTACTAGAAACTCTGAAACATTCTGTAAGAAGTTCAGCTTAATATTAACTAAAACAAAAAAACATCCTTATGAACAGGAATGTGGATCGTCTGCACATGTATGAAAGTGTTTCCGATTAGATGAGTCGGCGCATGTAAACATCGGGTCAGAAAAGATCACAAGTCATGTTAACAGGCAATTTGGAACGGTTTAATTTGGAAAGGATAAAAGTGTCCCATGTAAACCCACCATGTGACCCAGTAACAGCCTATCAGCGCATTTGTTGGCATGGAGATGGCGGCTCATTTACACTTGTTGACCAAACCAAAACACACACACACACACACACACACTGCACTGACAAACAACCAAAAACAACAGAGTGCTCACTCAGAGTGGCGTGGGTGTCGGTTAAGCACAAGAGGCCTTTTCTCTCATCAAGCAGAAAACAAGAAACAGTTTTTCATTCCACTTTGATTCCAGAGATCTTGATATATTTGTTTACCAAAACATTCTATGGAGGGTTTTTGTTTTATTTGAGTTGAATTTATGTCAAAGTGGAAATTGCATTTTATTTTATTTTAGTACGTATTTTTGTTGTGGTTTTGATGGAGAAGGACACTTTACTTTAGACTATAAGACTATTATGGTTTGTGGTTTGGCCGACTATAGTAAATGAACCTTTGACTCGATGAAAAGGTTTTTTTGGACCTTTAAATTTTTTATTTGAGTATCCTGCTTTATTACAATAACCAATAGTATACTGTAGACGAGGCAAAAATCACAGTAAAGAAAAATATCACTTATAATATTACATTAACTGAAATCTTCCCTGGAATGTGGTGTGAATGATCTTCATCTTTCTTCACAGCGACGACGTTGTCTCTCTCTCCGCTTTGGCCCACACTCTCATTGCTTTTGACACCAGGTACTGTAAACAAACCAAAGCTGTTTAAACCAATTTATCACTTTCTCCCCCAAGTTTCATCTGATAGAGTTTGTTTCCTCCCCAGTAATGATGAGGATGAGCCGCAGCCGCAAGGAGAGGAAGGAGGCCTGGTGGACATTCGCACAACAGTTAGAAGGTATGAAACCAGCAACTTCCTCATTCCTGTCATAGCAGGGGAGTCAGGAGAACCGGTAATATCTACCTGCCACTGCTTTCACTGGAGGGAATGACAACTTAACCCATAACTCAACTTCAGGTGTGTAGAAGGTTCACTCAGAGGATTTCAGTGAGTGATGACGTATTTTTCACTCTCACTGTCAGCAGTGGAGATCAGGAGTCAACTCCAGAGATCAGCAACTGTCCACCAGTGACAGAAGATCTCCTGGCTCCCAACGACAGGTTTGTCAGAAATTGTTTTTACAAATGTTTCACATAAAACTGTTCTGGTTGTAACTCCACCTCCACCTCAACCTCCACCTCCACCTCTTCTAATTGTCTTTCTCTATATCTATATATCTATTTTCAGTGACGCGCCTCTTATGTATATTAAAATACTTGAATATTTTCTAGTTTCACTTCAATTACATGATGGGCTTAAATTCACTTTTCTGACTGGACAGTTTTTATTTGACTTATTAGAAGCTACAAAATTCAATGAAGTCATTATCTTCCAGCTTATTTTTGATTGGGTGATTTTCCAGTGCCGCCTCTTACCAAATGTAAGCTGGGATAGGTTCCAGTCCCACCTGCGACACCGAACATCATAAGCGCTTACAGAAAATGGAATTGAATATTTTCACCATTAATGCAATAAAGTGGGCGTGGTGATCGTCCCCCGACCTGAAGGTCAGCGGTGTGACCCCCGCCCTTTTAGTCAACATGTCTCGGGGTTCTTGAGCAAGACCTTGAACCCCAGTTTTCTCCCCAGTTATCAAAAATGGCCGCCCACTGCTCCTCATGGGTGTACACTCTACACCCAAAATAGCAAAGCTGTTCCTCTACACTAGAGGAACAGCTTTGCTATCTTGTATAACTTATATAATTATATGTGGTAAATGGAGTGTTTTATTCCTCTATGTCCTCACATTACTCACATTATTTACTTCACCCACAAGGTGGAAATGTTTGAATTTGTCATCTCATCCCTTCTCTACCTCAAGCACATTATTTAATGACAGACATTTCTGAATCCTAAAACTCCCCCTTTGTGTCATTACAGTAAATGATCACATACTGTTAAAAATCACAATAACCAATAACATGAAATAGAACATTACAATAAGTGATAACATACAGTAAACTGCAATAAATATATAACATTATACTAAGTGAGCATTAAATTAAAAAATCCAAAACACCAATAACACATAATAGAAAATTATTAATTGTAATTTTCTCATTAATTTTTTTTACAGTGTAGTTTCCTTCCTGTGTGTTTTCTCTCATTTTGTTCCCATGTAACTGAAATCTTCCCTGGAATGTGGTGTGAATGATCTTCATCTTTCTTCACAGCGACGACGTTGTCTCTCTCTCCGCTTTGGCCCACACTCTCATCGCTTTTGACACCAGGTACTGTAAAAAACCAAAGCTGTTTAAACCAATTTATCACTTTCTCCCCCAAGTTTCATCTGATGGAGAGAGTTTGTTTCCTCCCCAGTAATGATGAGGATGAGCCGCAGCCGCAAGGAGAGGAAGGAGGCCTGGTGGACATTCACACAACAGTTAGAAGGTATGAAACCAGCAACTTCCTCATTCCTGTCATAGCAGGGGAGTCGGGAGAACCGGCAATATCTACCTGCAACTGCTTTCACTGGAGGGAATAACAACTTAACCCATAACTCAACTTCAGGTGTGTAGAAGGTTCACTCAGAGGATTTCAGTGAGTGATGACGTATTTTTCACTCTCACTGTCAGCAGTGGAGATCAGGAGTCAACTCCAGAGATCAGCAACTGTCCACCAGTGACAGAAGATCTCCTGGCTCCCAACGACAGGTTTGTCAGAACTTGTTTTTACAAATGTTTCACATAAAACAGTTTAGGGTGTAACTTCACCTCCACCTCCTCCTCCACCTCTTCTACTTTGTCTTTCTCTATATCTCTATATCTATTTTCAGTGACGCGCCTCTTCTGTATATTAAAATACTTGAATATTTTCTAGTTTCACTTCAAGTACATGATGGTCTTAAATTCACTTTTCTGACTGGGCAGTTTTTATTTTACTAAGTAGAATCTACAAAATGCAAAGTAGTCATTATCTTTCAGCTTATTTTTGATCGGGTGATTTTCCAGTGCCGCCTCTCACCAAATGTAAGCTGGGATAGGTTCCAGTCCCACCTGCAACCCCGAACATCATAAGCGCTTACAGGAAATGGAATTGTATATTTTCATCATTAATGCAATAAAGTGGGGGTGGTGATCGTCCCCCGACCTGAAGGTCAGCGGTGTGACCCCCGCCCTTTTAGTCAACATGTCTCGGGGTTCTTGAGCAAGACCATGAACCCCAGTTTTCTCCCCAGTTATCAAAAATGGCCGCCCACTGCTCCTCATGGGTGTACACTCTACACCCAAAATAGCAAAGCTGTTCCTCTACACTAGAGGAACAGCTTTGCTATTTTGTATAACTTATATAATTATATGTGGTAAATGGAGTGTTTTATTCCTCTATGTCCTCACATTACTCACATTATTTACTTCACCCACAAGGTGGAGATGTTTGAATTTGTCATCTCATGCCTTCTCTACCTCAAGCCCATTATTTAATGACAGACATTTCTGAATCCTAAAACTCCCCCTTTGTGTCATTACAGTAAGTGATCACATACTGTTAAAAATCACAATAACCAATAACATGAAATAGAACATTACAATAAGTGATAACATACAGTAAACTGCAATAAATATATAACATTTTACTAAGTGAGCATTAAATTAAAAAATCACAAACACCAATAACACATAGTAGAAAATTATTAATTGTAATTTTCTCATTTAATTTTTTTTACAGTGTAGTTTCCTTCCTGTGTGTTTGGTCTCATTTTGTTCCCATGTAACTGAAATCTTCCCTGGAATGTGGTGTGAATGATCTTCATCTCTCTTCACAGCAACGACGTTGTCTCTCTCTCCGCTTTGGCCCACACTCTCATCGCTTTTGACACCAGGTACTGTAAAAAAACCAAAGCTGTTTAAACCAATTTACCACTTTCTCCCCCAAGTTTCATCTGATAGAGTTTGTTTCCTCCCCAGTAATGATGAAGATGAGCCGCAGCCGCAAGGAGAGGAAGGAGGCCTGGTGGACATTCACACAACAGTTAGAAGGTATGAAACCAGCAACTTCCTCATTCCTGTCATAGCAGGGGAGTCGGGAGAACCGGCAATATCTACCTGCCACTGCTTTCACTGGAGGGAATGACAACTTAACCCATAACTCAACTTCAGGTGTGTAGAAGGTTCACTCAGAGGATTTCAGTGAGTGATGACGTATTTTTCACTCTCACTGTCAGCAGTGGAGATCAGGAGTCAACTCCAGAGATCAGCAACTGTCCACCAGTGACAGAAGATCTCCTGGCTCCCAACGACAGGTTTGTCAGAACTTGTTTTTATAAATGTTTCACATAAAACAGTTTAGGGTGTAACTTCACCTCCACCTCCTCCTCCACCTCTTCTACTTTGTCTTTCTCTATATCTCTATATCTATTTTCAGTGACGCGCCTCTTCTGTATATTAAAATACTTGAATATTTTCTAGTTTCACTTCAAGTACATGATGGTCTTAAATTCACTTTTCTGACTGGGCAGTTTTTATTTTACTAAGTAGAATCTACAAAATGCAAAGTAGTCATTATCTTTCAGCTTATTTTTGATCGGGTGATTTTCCAGTGCCGCCTCTCACCAAATGTAAGCTGGGATAGGTTCCAGTCCCACCTGCAACCCCGAACATCATAAGCGCTTACAGGAAATGGAATTGTATATTTTCATCATTAATGCAATAAAGTGGGGGTGGTGATCGTCCCCCGACCTGAAGGTCAGCGGTGTGACCCCCGCCCTTTTAGTCAACATGTCTCGGGGTTCTTGAGCAAGACCATGAACCCCAGTTTTCTCCCCAGTTATCAAAAATGGCCGCCCACTGCTCCTCATGGGTGTACACTCTACACCCAAAATAGCAAAGCTGTTCCTCTACACTAGAGGAACAGCTTTGCTATTTTGTATAACTTATATAATTATATGTGGTAAATGGAGTGTTTTATTCCTCTATGTCCTCACATTACTCACATTATTTACTTCACCCACAAGGTGGAGATGTTTGAATTTGTCATCTCATCCCTTCTCTACCTCAAGCCCATTATTTAATGAAAGACATTTCTGAATCCTAAAACTCCCCCTTTGTGTCATTACAGTAAGTGATCACATACTGTTAAAAATCACAATAACCAATAACATGAAATAGAAAATTACAATCAGTGATAACATACAGTAAATCACAGTAACCTACAATAAATATATAACATTTTACTAAGTGAGCATTAAATTAAAAAATCACAAACACCAATAACACATAGTAGAATATTATTAATTGTAATTTTCTCATTAATTTTTTTTACAGTGTAGTTTCCTTCCTGTGTGTTTTCTCTCATTTTGTTCCCATGTAACTGAAATCTTCCCTGGAATGTCGTGTGAATGATCTTCATCTCTCTTCACAGCAACGACGTTGTCTCTCTCTCCGCTTTGGCCCACACTCTCATTGCTTTTGACACCAGGTACTGTAAACAAACCAAAGCTGTTTAAACCAATTTACCACTTTCTCCCCCAAGTTTCATCTGATAGAGTTTGTTTCCTCCCCAGTAATGATGAAGATGAGCCGCAGCCGCAAGGAGAGGAAGGAGGCCTGGTGGACATTCACACAACAGTTAGTAGGTATGAAACCAGCAACTTCCTCATTCCTGTCATAGCAGGGGAGTCGGGAGAACCGGTAATATCTACCTGCCACTGCTTTCACTGGAGGGAATAACAACTTAACCCATAACTCAACTTCAGGTGTGTAGAAGGTTCACTCAGAGGATTTCAGTGAGTGATGACGTATTTTTCACTCTCACTGTCAGCAGTGGAGATCAGGAGTCAACTCCAGAGATCAGCAACTGTCCACCAGTGACAGAAGATCTCCTGGCTCCCAACGACAGGTTTGTCAGAACTTGTTTTTATAAATGTTTCACATAAAACAGTTTAGGGTGTAACTCCACCTCCACCTCAACCTCCACCTCTTCTACTTTGTCTTTCTCTATATCTCTATATCTATTTTCAGTGACGCCCCTCTTCTGTATATTAAAATACTTGAATATTTTCTAGTTTCACTTCAAGTACAAGATGGGCTTAAATTCACTTTTCTGACTGGGCAGTTTTTATTTTACTAAGTAGAAGCTACAAAATGCAAAGTAGTCATTATCTTCCAGCTTATTTTTGATTGGGTGATTTTCCAGTGCCGCCTCTCACCAAATGTAAGATGGGATAGGTTCCAGTCCCACCTGCAACCCCGAACATCATAAGCGCTTACAGGAAATGGAATTGTATATTTTCATCATTAATGCAATAAAGTGGGGGTGGTGATCGTCCCCCGACCTGAAGGTCAGCGGTGTGACCCCCGCCCTTTTAGTCAACATGTCTCGGGGTCCTTGAGCAAGACCATGAACCCCAGTTTCCTCCCCAGTTATCAAAAATGGCCGCCCACTGCTCCTCATGGGTGTAGAGGAAAAGTTTTGCTATCTTGTATAACTTATATCATTATATGTGGTAAATGGAGTGTTTTATTCCTCTATGTCCTCACATTACTCACATTATTTACTTCACCCACAAGGTGGAGATGTTTGAATTTGTCATCTCATCCCTTCTCTACCTCAAGCCCATTATTTAATGACAGACATTTCTGAATCCTAAAACTCCCCCTTTGTGTCATTACAGTAAGTGATCACATACTGTTAAAAATCACAATAACCAATAACATGAAATAGAACATTACAATAAGTGATAACATACTTATTGTATCATAGTAGCCTACAATAAATATATGACATTATACTAAGTGAGCATTAAATTAAAAAATCTTAGACACCGAAAACACATAAAAGGAAATTACAGTTATTAATTGTAATTTTCTCATTTAATTTTTTTTACAGTGTAGTTTCCTTCCTGTGTGTTTGCTCTCATTTTGTTCCCATGTAACTGAAATCTTCCCTGGAATGTGGTGTGAATGATCTTCATCTTTCTTCACAGCGACGACGTTGTCTCTCTCTCCGCTTTGGCCCACACTCTCATCGCTTTTGACACCAGGTACTGTAAAAAACCCAAAGCTGTTTAAACCAATTTACCACTTTCTCCCCCAAGTTTCATCTGATAGAGAGAATTTGCTTCCTCCTCAGTAATGATGAAGATGAGCAGCAGCCACAAGGAGAGGAAGGAGGCCTGGTGGACATTCACACAACAGTTAGAAGGTATGAAACCAGCAACTTCCTCATTCCTGTCATAGCAGGGGAGTCAGGAGAACCGGTAATATCTACCTGCCACTGCTTTCACTGGAGGGAATGACAACTTAACCCATAACTCAACTTCAGGTGTGTAGAAGGTTCACTCAGAGGATTTCAGTGAGTGATGACGTATTTTTCACTCTCACTGTCAGCAGTGGAGATCAGGAGTCAACTCCAGAGATCAGCAACTGTCCACCAGTGACAGAAGATCTCCTGGCTCCCAACGACAGGTTTGTCAGAACTTGTTTTTATAAATGTTTCACATAAAACTGTTCTGGGTGTAACTCCACCTCCACCTCGATGCTTTTCTGTGTGGAGTTTCTCTCTGGGTCCTCCAGCTTCCTCCCTCAGTCCAAAAGCATGCAGCATAGGTGAACTGGTGACTCTAACTGTCTGTGTGTGTGAATGTGAGAGTGAATAGTTGTCTGTCTCTACATCTTGACTTTGTCAAGGGTGTCCACCCACTGTAGAAACTTACCAAGTATATTTGTCTAACTTCCCGACAAAATATTTCATGTGACATCAATATAAGACACACTCACTTAAAACACATCACACATCAGTGAGATAAACAGAAGTAGAGAAAATACAATTTTGAATATCCTGTTCGGTAAAATAATCATAAAAATAGCTCAAGGGCTCAATATGAGTATTTTACTGCTCATTTAAAGATATATTTTATATTAAAATATTTGAATATTTTCTAATCTCATTTCAAGAACGTCTTAGATCTAGAAAAGTGGATGAATGTTTAATATCTTCCCTGCTCTACCTCAAACACATTATCAGTGACTGACATTTCTGAATCCTACAACCCTCCCTTTGTTGCATTACAGTATGTTATTAGATACTTTCAAAAGGCACAAAACTATTATGTACTTTAGGGAATTACAGTAAATTATCACATATTGCTGAAAAATCACAGTATTGATAATATTAGATAGAACATTACAATAAGATCATTCTGTAGAAAATGAAGGTATATGATCAAGTTCTTTTCAAAATCACAGTAACCCTTTATATATTTTAGCGAAATGACATTAAATGATCAAACATTGTAGTTATTTATTGTAATTTTCTTGTAATTTTTTTTACAGTGTAGTTTCCTTCCTGTGTGATTTCTCTCATTTTGTTCCCATGTAACTGAAATCTTCCCTGGAATGTGGTGTGAATGATCTTCATCTTTCTTCACAGCGACGACGTTGTCTCTCTCTCCGCTTTGGCCCACACTCTCATCGCTTTTGACACCAGGTACTGTAAAAAAACCAAAGCTGTTTAAACCAATTTACCACTTCTCCCCCAAGTTTCATCTGATAGAGAGAGTTTCTTTCCTCCCCAGTAATGATGAAGATGAGCCGCAGCCGCAAGGAGAGGAAGGAGGCCTGGTGGACATTCGCACAACAGTTAGAAGGTATGACACCAACAAGTCAAAAACATCTCAAACATTCAATAAGAATCTTTCCAGCTAACTGAGACATATTTTATCTTAAAATACTTCCTAGTCTCACTTCAAGTCAAAGACGGTCTTGAATCTAGAAGAGTGGAAAATACTCGTTTCTGAATATTACTGTTTTCATTTTCAACAACACAGCACTTCCTAATATTAGCAGAATATGGTCCAAATTAGATTTCACAGCTAATTTAAACCTCTTCTTTATCCTAATATCACGTCTTATTTCAAGGAATAGAACCTTTGCAAAATTTCTCTTTTTCACTTGGTCCGATTTTTTGACTTATTAAAAGCTACAAACACCATTTATTCAGTATTTTTTAACTTATTTTTGAATGGAGATTTTTCCAGTGCTGCATATCACCCAATGTAAGCTGGGATAGGTTCCAGTCCCACCCGTGACCCTGAACAGATGGAGTGATTACAAAAAATGAAAGTGTATATTTTCACCATTAGTGCAATAAAGTGGCGTGGCGATCATCCCCCGACCTGAAGGTCAGCGGTGTGACCCCCGCCCTTGCTGTCAACATGTCTCAACATGTGGAGCAATTCTGTTTTGTTGTACTAAGTATTCAATGTGGCAAATAGAGAATATTCGATTTAATTGTCCTCACACTAATGACTTCACCCACAAGGTGGCACTATTGGATCTCTAAATTAAAATCCTAACTCTACCTCAAGCAGCCTAACATTTCTGAATCCAAGAACCCCCCCCCCCCTCTGTGTTCATCGCTTTCCTCTTACTCCTCTTCATCCACAGTCCAGAAGAACCAGTAAAGCCTGTTCCTCCCAGCCCCGGACTCTGGAGCCAGGATCTCCTCAGTGGTCTAGACAGGTATGAGAAGCCCCCCCGGCCCCAAATATTTAAAGAATGATTCTTTCATCAGGAGTTCCACAAACTTCACCTTTACCTCCGTCCAGTTCTGCTCAGCTCCCCTCTGTGTTTCATGTCTCCAGTGACTCAACCCCAGAAATGACCGGTGGCACCTTGGATCTCCTGGCGAATGATGTAATCACAATCAACACAGAGCCACCTCGGTGAGAAGCGGTCAGACATGCGGAGGCCTCCCCTCCCCCCCTCCCTCCCTCCATCACTCCATCTCTATCATTAACTCTTATCCCCACAGATGAAGGGGGGCAAGTATCCCTGGTCCCTGAGCTGCAAGGCTTTGAATAAATCCTCTCTGCCTCAAGTTTGATCCATAAATCAGGACCCCTCTTCTCCCAGCGTTCTATTTTAAGTCCCGGCTCTGCGTTAGATAGAAAACAAAGTCGCTGATTCCTGAAGTGACTAATACTTTGAAACAGAGTAAAGACACCTATTTTACCGCAGCAAAGACTGGAAATAGACGAGAATGTTCTGTGCTGATTAGTGTCGCGGCTTTTGTTTTTCTCTCCGCCAGCTTCGGCACGCAGCGAACGGAGGAGAAACAGACGTATGAGACAGACAAAGACACACACAGGTAGACGGATGAGATATGAGAGGCTGCTCTTAAACTATTATCTACCTGTGCGGAGCTGCTGCTGCTCTGAAACCTACTGGATTCAGACGTGCCGTAATGATTAATACTAACTCTGTGTGCACCTCTGCTTTTTCTCTCTGCCCACCAGCTCTACTGAGACAGTCACTATAACCACCAAAACTGTGATCATTACTCACCAAAGGTATGAGGACACACACACACACACACACACACACACACACACACTGACACACACACAGAGGAAAAAGCCTGCTGCGTACTATATTCATGGTTTTCGTGATGGTTAAATTGCTCAGTGGGTTTCAAACATCTCTAAAGGGCTGGCTTACTAAATAGTGCATGAGAAGAACTACAATAACCTTTACTTGCCCTCTTTTATTTTCCTATCTTATCATTCATCCGTACCGCTCGCCTTTCTTTCTTGCCGCCATGCAGCGAGGAGGACAATGGAGAGCAGTGGAGCTCACGAGAGACGACCGCAGTCACTGAATCAAGGTATAAGTGATTCAAGTCCCAGTGCTGGGAGATACTGAGACGCACGAAAAACCAAAATGTACTGTAGAACATTACAGTAAATGATCGCATACTGTTAAAAATCAGAGTAGACTAATAATATACTGTAGAACATTACAGTAAATGATCACATTCTGTTAAAAATCACATTAGACCATTAATGTACTGTAGAACATTACAGTAAATGATTACGTACTGTCAAAAATCAGAGTAGACTAATAATATACTGTAGAACATTACAGTAGATGATTACGTACTGTCAAAAATCAGAGTAGACTAATAATATACTGTAGAACATTACAGTAAATGATCACATTCTGTTAAAAATCACATTAGACCATTAATGTACTGTAGAACATTACAGTAAATGATTACGTACTGTCAAAAATAAGAGTAGACTAATAATATACTGTAGAACATTACAGTAAATGATCGCATACTGTTAAAAATCAGAGTAGACTAATAATATACTGTAGAACATTACAGTAAATGATCGCATTCTGTTAAAAATCACATTAGACCATTAAAATACTGTAGAACATTACAGTAAGTGATTACGTACTGTCAAAAATCACAGTAGACCAATAATATACTGTAAAACATTACAGTTAATGATCGCATTCTGTCAAAAATCACAGTAGAACAATAATATACTGTAAAACATTACAGTAAGTGATTGCATTCTGTCAAAAATCACAGTAGACCAAAAATATACTGTAGAACATTACAGTAAGGTATCGCACATTGTAGTTTTTTCATGACTGTTTCCAAAATACTGTTGAAAATCCCAGTCCCCATTCATATTGTAGAGTATTGCATTAAATGATCGCATACTGTAAAAACAGTAAAACCTTTTAAGAGTTTTGTCACTAAAATCTTTAAGATTTTGGTCTATAAAATCTTTAAGATTTTGGTCTATAAAATCTTTAAGATTTTAATCAGTAAAATCTTTAAGATTTTTGCCAGTTTAAATCTTTAAGATTTTACTGGCACAACATCTGAATATACGTGAGGAAAACGTGATTTTGAGCAGCAGAATAGTCTTTGTGTTTATCAAAGACGTCGGGATCCTTATAGTGATTGAATTTGGCTGCGGCCCACTGCGCTCCTGTTTACCATTCAAACTGAATTAAATCTTTCCATTATGAGTCAATGTGATCAGAATTCCTTTGACACGAGACGGGCCACAGTGACAATTGAGAGTGAAATCAGTGTGAAATTGTTTTTCAGCCCGGCTGATCCGTTTGATCCATATTCGATAGGGACCACATCCCTTAACAGGTAATCATATTGGTTTGGAGATGTGACGCTTTCCAACCCAGTCAGATAACATTGCAGCATGCATAATGCAGCAGCACCCGATTACCATCCTCTCCTCTTTGCTGCAGCTCCTCCGACCTTCTCCTGCCCGTCTCAGATGCTCCGGTCCACAGGTACACGAGCACATTTGACAGATTTCCTTACAAGTGGTCGTAAATACTGCTTCACTTTGTCGGTTGGTTCATTATTATCAAATGTCACAGCAGGCAAACTGGGCGCTGTGGCCGTATCTTCATCTAGCATTATAATCTTCTTTCTTTTTTTTACATTTTCTTATTTCATTAGTCCACCAACGTCCACAGAGAACACAGATCAAAGCCGGGAAACAAAGTAAGTTCAGACCTCCAACACCAGCCATCAAGTCGACATTAATCAAAGTACCATACACATAATATTAATGCCAAAAGTCATATCATTTATCCACTCTGTTTGGATTTAATCTTCTTTAATCTTAAATTTTAATTATAAAATTTAAATGTCTGAAAGAGCAAGAGCAATAATAATTATAGTACTATTGATAATAAAAACTAAAATAATAAGATTTTTGAATCATTCTAACTTCACTGATTAGAGTTAACGATGCAAAAAATGAGAAATAACATATCAATAAAACTGAATTTTTCTACATACGACATGCTAAAAATATGTCAGGACATGTTATCATGTATGAAATATTAAGATTGTTCAATGGGTACAAATTTACATTTAGTGACAAAAATTAAGCTAAAATTGAATTAAATTACTTAATTATGAATTAATTATGAATTAATTAAAATTATAATATTTTTGATTATTAATTAAAAAATGTAATCCATTCATCCATCCAATCATCCATCCATCCAATCACTCACCCATACATCCATCCATCCAATCATCCATCCATCCATCCAATCATCCATCCATACGTCCAATCATTCATCCATCCATCCATCTAATCATCCATCCATCTAATCATCCATCCAATCATCCATCCATTCATCCATACATCCATCCAATTGTCATCCATCCAATCATCCATCCATCCATACGTCCATCCAACCATCCACCCATTCATCCATCCATCAATTCATCTATCATCCATCAGCTATCCATCTATTCATCCATTCATTTATCCATCCATCCAATCATCCATCCATACATCCATCCAATCATCCATCCATCCATCCATCCATCCATCCATCCATCCATCACTGGTCTCACTCTGGTTTCTTATGCTTAATCTTAAGTCCATTTGTCTTAAACCACAATATTCTAATTATTTTTTTAAAACCTTTTCGTGTGCGTCTTTTATTTGACAGCACGAGCAGCACCGCGTTGGAATCTCTCTCGGACGACGTGATCCCCAGCGACACTGAAACCTCCAGGTAGTAGAGAAGACCAGTGCCTAAAAGTGTTCTGAATATATGATGGGGAGGGAGATGGAGGGGTAAGAAATGCAGACATGCATCCTCATAGCTCTTACGTTTCCTCTCTCCAGTCTCAGCTCTCACCGGTGGGCGCTCACATGGGACACCGGCGCACCTCAGAGGTGATGACACGCTCTGATTTACTCCCACCGTGTTTCATTCATCACGGCGGTCTCCCTCCGTGTCCTTTATGCACTAAAAGCCTTTCAATGTTTCTCCCCCTCCCAGCCAAGAAACCCGTGAGGATCAAACCATGATGGTCAAGTTTGAGAGGAAGTAAGTCATTGTTTTTTTTTTACATTATTATATATTTAGTGCTCCTTTTATTCTTTTAGTAATACTCACTGAGCCAGAAAATATTCTGCACTGGTGTTGATAAAAATAGGTCAGATGTATCTGAATTTTTTTTCTTTCTTTTAGACCCTTTTATTTCCGGCTCAAGCGTTTAATAAAATGTGATGGAACCTGTTTATAACATGACCCAGAAGTAGCAATTGTATTCTAAAGAGTAAGGGGGCCAGGGGTGGTACCCTGAGGGACACCACAGGTCAAAGCAGCCACCGAGGCGGAGGCATTAACCGCGGTTATTGACAAAGTCCAATTAGATAAGGGTTGTTTTTTTTTGCCTACTCGACAGAATGATGTAACTTGATAGGACTAAAAAGGTAAAAGTAAGGTTATCTAATTAAAATTGACTATTTTTCATGGAATACAAAATTTCATCATTAAATCATTTGATAGGTATAATTATTATTATTTTTTGACTGTTTAAAAGATGCTCCATCAAACAATCTGACATTTTATGGCACTTTTATATTTTTTACCATACTAGATTAATAAATGTAGCAAGAAATAAAATATACAGAGAAAAAAAAGGTAAAAAAGAGAAGTGACTTTTCCATAGTTATTATTATTTGTTTTTTAAGGATTAGGACATTCAACATTTAATGGGTTAATTAATGATCACCATGATTTTCTTTGCTCTACACAGAGCGTGGATCTTCTATCCCGCCTCAAATGTGATGTCTGTGTTTGTGTTCCAGGTCTAAAGAGAACGACTCCCCGTGGGACCGCTGGACATCACCCACTGTCTATTCCACCGCAGCTGAGGAGGAAGAGGAGGAGAAGAGGTAGCTTCACCACAGCCGGCTCCATTAAAGGCTTATTAGACCTCTTTGTTTCTCCCTCAATTTACACAGGATGAAATTACAGCACCTAAACATCCGGTCGCCTGTCAACCGACTAATTGAAAGCAAGCTGAGATGAAACGACCTCATGACCCAACCTGAGAATAATAAAACTCCTCTAAAGCCTTTAAAGCCTTGTTCTAACGCAGGAATATCTTCTCTCTCTCTTTTATTTGTTTTTTACAGTTCAAAGGACTCACTCACAGAGACGGTCACAACCATCACCACTATCAGGTGTGGGAAATATGAATATGTACAATGCATGGGGGGGGGGGGGGGGGGGGGATGAGGCAATGCTGTAGCAGCAGGGAAGATCTCCTCAATAAGTGGAAGTCTGATGCAGCTTTCTTGACTTTTCCAGGGAGATCCGGAGCGAGCCGGAGCAGACGACGAATCGGTGAGTTCACGATCTGACGGCATATTCCGAGAAAGTCTTCTCCACGCCGTTATCTTTTTACGGTTTGCTCTGCTGATTTTTCTAATTTTGTGAAGACCCCCTCCATCGACGGGAGCTTTAAGGTTTTAATGAATGTAAACACTACAGTACAGTACATTTGTTTGCATATGATGTAACTGGTACTTAAAGTTGGACATTTTCTAAACTCTGCAGTTCCAAAAACTTAAATGAATTAATTAATTGGAATTAGTTGTAAATACTAACAAAAATAGTTTTTTTTATTTCTTTATTTTAAAAAAACTAAGTGTTCCTTATTCTCATGCAATTTGAATTATATAAAACTTTTTTGCAAATTGCCAAATCTCCATCATTCATCCATTCATTCATTTTCTCTTACTGCTTACCCCATCCAGGGTCGCGTTGGGGCTGAAGCCTATCCCAGCTGTCATGAGTGAGAGGCGGGGGACATCAAGGACAATTCGCCACTTCATCACATAGAGATTGACAAAAAAAAAAAATTCACACCTATGGATAATTTTTGTTCACCAGTTCACCTGGACTCCATGTTTTTGGAAGCTGAGAGAAATTGTGCGAACACAGAGGGAAAAAAATCATTTCTGGTTCTTGTGTTTGGACCGGTTTCCCCTCCAGGTACTCCAGCTTGCTCCCTCAGTCCAAAAAACATGCAGTACAGGTGATTTGGGGAGCCAAATTTGTCGGTAGGTGCGGTTGGTTGTCCGTCTCTGTGTGTTTCAGCACTTTTATGGACTGGATAATTGTTCAGGGTGTCACCTGCCTCTCGCTTTGTGCCAGCTGGGATAGAATCCAGCCCCCGCGTGACCCTGAGGAGGATAAGTGGGTTACAGAAAATATATGGATGGATAGAAAAAGCACTTAAAGTTATATTATTTTGAATTTAGAGTGCATAGTGCTTTTGCTGTCCTGACTGTTGACAATTAACCTTTTAATGAACTCGCCGCCAAAAAAAAAATTCAATTGTTTCATCAAGTATCATGTTGAAATTTTGTATTTCACAGAAAACTATTTGGATTAGATTAGCGCAGCCTTTTGGTAAAGAATAATTTTAGAAAAGCTATTTGACCCTTATTAGATTTTTTTTGGTCTAATAAAGTCCTCACATAATAAAACAGACTTCCTCCTTAGTGGCCCCCTTTGACCTGTGGTGTCCCCCAAGGCTCCATCCTTGGCCCATCACTCCTTAGCACATACATGCTGCCACTGGGTTCAGTAAAGCGGTACACATTTCTTTTTTAACAGTTGAGCAGGACCTTAAAGTGTTAACTTAACATTTACCCAAACATACTGGCACCAGGAACTCTGAATATTTAAGCTCTAGTAATCGGATTCCTTTGAGGGAACCAACTGACTCCCTATTGAGCGCCTTTCTATTTTTGAGTTTCGTTAACTTATTTGGGTTTGCGGTGAAGAATAGTCATTGAGTTGATTGAAAATCAAACACACAGCGTATATATTATGTGGGTCATATCGGATGGGTTTGGAACGCAGCTGCCTGAGTTTCGGGGGGGCGAGAGATTCAGGCCAAAGCCCGAGGGAACGAAGCCGTATGCAGTCTGGATCTAAACCAACTCCAACGCAGACTGAAGTTAAACGACAAGATCTGCTCCCATTGTCTTTCAATTTGCCCCCATTTCCTTCCCTGTAATTATCAGTTCCCAGATGTCAGATTAATGAAGTGTACTGGAGATGTCCTTTTGTCAAATCACAGCCCGTTAAACAGCACGCCATTAACGAGTGACGGCACAGAACGATTATCTCCTGAGTTGCGTTTGACAGATTCTTCTTCATAACCGTTCACACCACTGCTGTCAGTCAGCGGATGATGAGACTAACGCCTCCTTAATCCTTCTCCAGCTATGAAACCTACTCCAGGTCCGCGACACTAGAAGAACAGCAAGTCCAGACACCAGAACCTGAGCCGAAAAGGTAGAGCAATTTAAGTTCCATAAAGGGACATCCACTGTTTCAACTGAGCATGTTAACTGTCTTTCTCTCACCTGTCTCACCTCCAGGGGGTTTGTCTACGTGAAGGAGTACGTAGACTCAACAGAGACGGCCATGCATAATGTCAAAGACACATACGGGTATGTGAGGAAACTTTTGATTTAAAACACTACTGGAGAAACCGTCACTGCTCACTTTGTGACCCATTTGTTGCTCTTCTTTTTTCTTTTTTTACACAGCGGATCAGATTATTTGACATCCAGCTCTGCCGATTACTCTTACAGCCGCCCCGACACTTATATGAGGTAATAACACAGTAATTACTATACACTTACACTTTATTTACCATCAAACACCGAAAAACTCAAACGTAAAGATTAATTAATTGGAATGGGAGGGTATTCAACGTAAAACTTATGCAAATTAATAATTAATAATTAGTATGCGGGATAACATAAAAGTGTTGAGTTCAAGCTACTTCTATTTTCCTTTTGTGTTCAACAAACTCATCATTTTTTAATAATATAAACTTTTTTATATTTTTATTTATGTAACTGGTACTTATATATAAATTGGTAAAATTTGATAAATCATAGATTCCTAAAAATGAGTCAGGCGATTAAGTTGTGAAAACTCAGAAATTCATTTAGAATTTTTTCGAACTTGAAAATGTATAAGAAGAATTTACTTTCTTTACAATTAAAGGGTTAATTTGAATTAACCCCTTTAATTGAAAGGACATTAATGGGTTAATTCTAATTTGTAGATGATGCGAATGGTGTTTAAAGTCATAAATTCCGATATGCTTAAATCTCTACAGTCCAAACATACACGTACAAGAATCTCTCTGTTCGGATTTAACTGATCAGTAATCAGAAAGAAAATTTACCAGCGGCTCTGAATGTTTCAGCTCTGGTGTTGTAAGACGTTTGAGTTTATGAACTCTTATACATTAAGATTTTTCAGGTAGTCTGGTCGGTACCCTCGTAGAGCAGCCCCTTCTATTCATGCTAAAAAAAAAAAAAACTGACTGAAACAGACTGCTGGCCAGAGCCTTTCCATCCCCGCCTTGTTATCTCTGGTTCTGACAGAACCATAAATGTGGAAGCGGTGGGGCCAAAATCTCGACAAGCCTCCTCATTACAGGAGCTGCATGAAACCTGCTCCCATCAGTGTCCAACTAACTTGTCATTTTACCTCTTCTCCAGCCGCTCCTTGTCCTCCAACTGCACGTACTGCGGAGAGCTGGTGGGTAACGATGCCAAGATCTCCATCGACCACCTCAACATCAACTCCCACCCCGAGTGCTTCAAGGTAACGCTGCATTTGTTGAAGTCGCTAGATCCAGGAAACACACTTGGAGATTTTGTTTTACTCCAATCATATGTATATTTTATTAAATATTATTCAATTGGTTTAGAGTTGGAGGAGACTTTTGTAATCCTAATCCTAATGTAAGTTAATTATAGTATAACGACAACAGCAACCATTTTTATACTCATGAAAAGTCGGGGATATAATCGTGATCCTTTAAGTTTGTGAGATAACACCAAAACTATGTCATAGATCATTTTCAGATTGTATTCCCACATGGATGTTAGTGCGAGGAAGAATTGGATTCATTTTTGGAAAGGTCTGTTGTATATTTCAGCAGTAGGGAGCGCTTTTTGGGGGCCAAAATTTCTCATTCTTTGGTCCGATCTAGTCAAAATTTGGTGCGTATCAACGCCTCGAGGAAATCGTCTAGTAGTTCAAATTTTCCTCACTAGGGGGAGCTCTTTTTTTTTAAACAAGTAACACTGTTTTCCAGACGTAACTCAAAACGTCCTTCATGTATCATTTTCAAATGTTATACCTACAAGGACCTTAGTGCGAGGAAGAAGTGGAATGATTTTGGGTAACGTCGGTTGTATGTTTCTGACACTAGGGGGAGCTTTATCTCTACCCGGGCGCTGCAGATAGCTGCCCACTGCTCCTTAGGTGTGGGCTAAATGCAAAGAGATCAATTTTGCTAAGTTGTGCAACCTTGTAGGATTGTATTCGGCAAATGATGGTTCATATTTTATTCACTAGGGGGGGCTTCTTTTTAAATAAATACTTCCTTTTTCTTTTGCACAACAAAAACAGTTTTTCAGACATAGCTTCTTAACCGGGGGTCCTATTTAGTCCAAATGTGGTGCATAGACCTCAATGAAGCGTTCTATCCTACATATGTCATATTTTACTGTGATTGTCCATATACTACTCAGCAGGGGGGGCTTTTTTCCCTGTGGAAAAATCTGGTCAGAAATTCACATTTATTATTAGGAGCTCTATCAGTGGGATCGCTTGTACAACGCAGGGGATTGGGTACTTTTGAGGGGCATACTCTTACTGTCAGGGATGACAACGTAGGGGCTATTTTGTATCTGGCGGATCTTTATCCCAGCCCAGTAACGGTGAATCAGAGAGAACAACAGCCCGACCTCCTTCAAGTGCCGCAATCATCGACACGCCTGTGTTTCCTGCTATTACTTCATTTCAATTCTCCACTTTCTAACGGCGTTCTCTTGATTTTTCCAGTGCGCAGTGTGCAGCAAACCCATGGGAGACCTTCTCGACAGCATGTTCCTACACGGAGGGAAAGTCCACTGTCAGACCTGCTACGCCAACGCCTTGGATTGATCGCCTCCACCGCCACACCTTCGTTTTCTGATGGAGTTGGATCTGGCCTTTCACTGACTTTGGACTGTTTGAGCTTTGGGATGGATGTGGTTACGGGCCGTCAACCGAGCATGTTGCTGCGAACGATGATTTCTTGATTCTATCTCTTATCTCTACAATGTCAAAAAACAAGCTTGTGTCCTTATTTTAGCTGGTGGTGAAGAATCTCCTTAAACTATAGAGGATAAATCTGCTTGCAACAAACAAATAACAGCAGGTGAGCTCCGCTATAACACAAGTTTTCTTTATTACAAAAACAATCCTCTCCTGCTCTATTCTCCATACAACATATTGATTCATGTGTCGGATGCTTTGTTAAGAAAATAAAAAAAAGAATCATACGATCCTTATATTCATCAAATGCAGTGTGTAAAAATACAGAAGGCGTGGAAAGCGTGACGACACTCGTATCACATTTAGCATCGCTCATGAATGATTAACGACAATGTAATAAAGCATGTAACAGGGAGAATCATTAGATGAGCAAACCTTGAGCGCTACGTTGCTAACGCAGTGGTCATTTCCCGCCGACTTGCTTCAAATAATATTATTTCTTGCATAGCCGCTTTAAAACACATGCGTACTTAAGTGTGACTTAAGCTAATAACCATCAGCGACACACTGAGCGGTTGTTAAGAGGCTGCAGCGGCTCGTAGGCTACTGCCTTGATGGTCTTCACACTCAGTTAGGCAGAGCTCCCTTGGCACAAAAGGACAGGTCCAAATGAAAATCCCATAATAATGTGTCTCTGTGGAACAACTGCGCTGCATGCACTGAAATGTTTGCATTGGAAAGTGGAATAAGGGCAACGAGGCGCCGCAGCTGCATCGATGAAATGACTTGTAAATATCATCAAACAGGGGATAACGCTAATTGGATGTGTACAATATCAAAATATGCTGTGATGAAAAAATAAACCGCTCATAAAAAGGTTAAATAGGTTTTGGCTCAGGTGCAAAAGTATTTCTGCTCGCCTTTTCTTTCAACAGGGCCTGCAGAACACGCGACACCCCAGTAATCCTGGACGGGTCGTTTGTATTTCCCCCCGGCCCGTGTCAGTGTTTCCCTCTGGCTCTGCTCACCGCCATGCTTTGGATGTGCTTCCACAGCAGCGAAGGGTCCGACTCATTATGTCTTATCAGAGACTCCAATCCCTCCGCCTGGTCCAAGCTCTGCCAGTAATCCTGGGGCCATGTTTGGAGCCATCTGCGGACAGAACCACAAACGGATCGGGCTCATCACACAAGACGCTTTCATTAGATAATTAGAGAGGACGGATTTCTCTCTCCTCAGGAGATAGTTATTCTCGTTAAAGTGCAGGAAGGAGGAGAAAGGATTTTTTTTACACCTGGAATGACTCACCCATCATTTGCTGGGACGTCCTGGATGTGTCCCCACCCCGGAGTGGGGAGGGGGCACCCCATGTGAGAGTTGTTGGCTATCTTAGGCCGAGGAGGCGGGTTCTTCTTCGGGGCTTTCCTGTAGGCGCGCTCTGCTGCCAGTCGGGCGTTCTCTTGCTCACACACGTAACATTCAAATCCGTTCAGGTAGTTCGGCTTACTCATGTCATTCACCCCCCACTCGCGCGTCTCCAGTGCCTCCAACAATCGAGCGTTGATGATATGTTTGGGTTTCTTGAACTCGACGTACTTGGCGTATTCCTCGTCGTTCTCATCGAGATGTCTGAGGAAGTCGGCGAGGGCTTCGGGCGAGGGGAAGTCGTCTATGACGATCACGGAGCGGTCGTTGGGCATCCAGTCCACAACAGCAGAGGAGCCGCGATAGACGGGCACGCAGCCCTGATGGAGGGGCCGCCACAGCTTCTCCGTCATGTAATCGGGACAAAGGCCGTTCTCGAGCGCCAGGTGAAACTTGTAGCCCGCGACGAAGTTCATAAAGTTCTGTTCTTCGCCGGTAGCCGTGGCCGTGTCCTCAAGGTTCGCAGGGAGAGGTTTGTTATTCAAGCACTTCCCATAGGAGTCCACCTACAGAGGGAGACATACGTAGGAGTCATCACGGAGGACAGAACCAGACACTGACACACCATTATTTTACTTTTTCACAAAACCCTGATTTGACTTTTTTAAAATGTTTTATTTCTATTATGACAGGAAGTCATGCACATCAGATGCTCTTCTTCTTCTTCCAGTTGTTCCCTTAAGGGCCACAGTGGGTCAACCGTTTCCATCTTGCCCTGTCCTCTGCATCTGCTTCTGTCACTCAGACCAACTGCATGTCCTCTCACACTCCATCTAGAAAACTGTTGGTCTTCCCCTCCTCCAAACTCTCACACACATATACGCATATTATTATAAGCTTATTTTACCTATCACTTCTAGTTTGCTAAAATTTAACTCCTAAGCTAAACAAAAGCAAAAACGGTGCAAAACTTATTAAAAAAAAGAAAAACTTAACATAAAAAACCATTCAAGCAAATAAAAACAAATGTCTTACTTAACAACATTTCTGTTTTAGCATTTTATTGACTCTTTCTCACTTTATGAAAGTCTAAACAAACTTCTACAATGTCATAATTGAGTTTTCTTTATTTGTTAATCCTCTTATTTTTAAACATTCTTTTAAATTATACAGTGAACTACACATTTGTATTTCTTAGTTAACAGCTTCTCAATGCAGCCCAGAAATGAATTATTCTGTGTTTTATACACTATAACGACCAAATCAGGTTATTTTAATCGTTTTTAATTATAAATACAGCATTGGGTTCATTCACAGTGGTTTGATAGAGTTATAATTCTTATTGATTTCTTTTGGCAGTCTTTAGATTTTTGTAAGAGGTCGGTTCGGTTCGGACAATTTTGTTCTTATATTATTTTAATGAATGATTTGCAGCATCATTTATGGTTTATAATCAAACCCAGGGATTTAGACTCACAGCATGCATGTTTGCAAAAAAAATAAAAATTGCTCTGAAGCATTCTGTTCTGTACCTGGATGTACTTCATGAGTTCCTCCACATATCTGTTCCTGTCTGACGGTACGTCGCAGTGGGACTGCATATAGAGCACAGGAGCCAGACCCCCCCTCCTGAGGCGGTTCTTCTCCTCCAGGGACACGGACACCGGGGTCAGCAAGTAGTCCAGAGACGGCAGCCACTGCAGCGTCAGAGGATAGTCTGACTCCCGGCGAAACGTGGCGGTGTAGTTGAACAGCCTGATGGCCGGTCCATGGGAGAGGACGTAATTGTTCATTGGCGACTCTTCGTGGAACAGGGCCCAGGTCTGATGGCGGAGCCGAGGGAGCGGCACCTCATACGACCTGAAGTCCGTTCCATAAAAGATGATGGAGGCCGTCCGTTTGTAGAGCTGGACCTTTCAAGATCACACTCAAGATTATTCGCACGATCATTCTAATCAATGAGAACTTTGTTAATCACAAGTACAAATCTCTGGTACCTTCCGGTTGCTTGTAACCAGGCAGGAGGATTTGTCACAGTCGATCCGCTCAGTGTCACCGGGGAAATGTGGGAAGAGACCCCCACTCCACCAGAGGAGGATGGGCAGCTCCCTGTTCCTGCGGTGGTCGTTGTTGCCAGGTCCTGTGTATGAGCTGATGGAGGCAAACTCCATGTCTGACAGAGCACTCTGCGGCTGAAAGGCTCCTCGCTCCACTGCATCCAAGGCCTCCAGGCTGAGTGGGTCATCTGGAAAAGAGGCAAGGGAGGCCAGGACCCAGCACAGGACTCCAAACAGCCCCAGACACACACAGGGCACCAGCCTGGCCCTGCCTGCCATCTGCAATGTGGGAAAGAACAGATAATATTTTTTCTACTAGGATGGGTCACCATTCTCAACGTCAAAAACAACTTTACAACCCGTTTCTTCGGTCTCGCGCCTTGTTTTGCTGTTCAAAACAAAGTGTTGTGTTATGTATTTCTCCTCATCCCCGACTTGACTGAACAACCATGATCGTAACACTTTTATCAAACGTGTAAGAAATTCTTGAGCAAGCTTCAAAATGAAAAAATGTCCATAGTTTCTTACCACGGCGTCAGCAGTAAACACATGAAGGTCCAGCTGTGTGACCGCAGGATGCTGTCCGACTACAGCTCACTTCTTCTTCTACGGGTCCGCCTCTCTTCTTCTTCGGCTCCTAAATGAAAGCTACAGCGCCACCTGCAGCTCCGGGCAGGAAATGATTTATACTACTACTACCGCCAATAATAATTATAATAATAATAATAATAATAATACATTTAATTTATAATAATAACGTATTAAACAAAAAGAAATGATAAAATCTATATAAAAAAACAAACACCTATCATAACAGCAATAATAATAATAGTAATAAAATAATAATAATAACAACATAAATGCATTTAAAAAATTATAATAACACATAGAATTAATCCTACTATTTAATGATAATAATCACATTATTATTATAAGTTGTACAAAATTATAAAACATAGGTAAAATAGCTATTTAATACAATTAAAATATTAAAAATGTTTCCATAAGTGCTTTGTGCTACTTTCATTCAACAAATGCAAATATCGATGGGATTATATTTTGAGGCATTTTTTTCTATGCCTCAAAATATATCTAACCTATATTGAAAGAAAAATAAGAATGACATTAAGATATCAGATCTTATATGATATTAAATTCAACCACGATACAAGAAATGTTAACACCTCCACCACCAACAACAACAACAGTGATAAAAAAAACAAAAAACATAAATAATATATATATATATATATAATAACAGTAATGATAATGCGATCAATCAATAAATGGTAGTGGATATACGATTGAATATTATGGATTTAATCTAATATATACTGTATCCTCGTGAGCTTCAGGAGCTTCTTTTTTTTAAAATTATAACTGCAAACATTTCAGTGATTTAAAGAATAATAAGTGAATAAATGTATGTCAATTAGTCAATTACTAAGTATTCAGATAAAAAATAAATCTTTCACCACGTTCAATTGAAAAATCATCATAATTATGTTCAACAAAAGTATGTTGATATGGGCAAAAACACACTGGATGTAAAGATAAAAGATAAAGATAAAGATAGCCTTTATTAGTCCCACAATGGGGAAATTGCAAGGTTACAGCAGCAGAGCACGTTACAGAATAGTCAATAGTCAATAGTAGAAAAATGTTTCATGTGTGCTTCACTTTCAATTTACATTTCTTATGAATTGTAAATATTTCTTAAATATTTTAAGAATCAGAAATATGTAAAGCAATATGTCTTGATATACGGACTTTAGGACCCGGAGTCAACCTGGGCGGAGTGCACGTGCCGCTACTTAAAGGGGGCGCGCACGTCACGATACTTGATGTAAAGGAGGAGTGAGGACGTCGCAAGAATAAACTATAAAACAACCAGGGTGAGCAGCTAATACATGTATTTCTTGATATATTTTGAAACATTTGACGGAATTATATGTATATTTAATCTCAGTGGAACACCAGTTCCTTTGCCTTTATTCTTTTTGAAACTGTTCTGATGCTAACAGCTAGCCGGCTCAGTGTTTTGTAAAGTCAACAAGCTGTCTAAACTAGCCGGCTAGCTGTAAATAGTTTAACGGTTATACCGTGTGCAATATTCATGTAATTAACTATGCTGTCTATTTCCGTTCGTGGTTAACCTTTCCCCTGACGCACCTCTTCAACAGCATTGTGTGACTGTCAACAGCAGGTTTTAGTGTAGCAGCCAGCCCTTGTTGACAACTAGCTGTGACGTGTTTATGGTCATTTTCAGAACCAACACCTCACCGTTGTTGTGCTGGACGACTCCTACTCTTCCTCTGTTCCTGGTGTCCTTTTTTTATTATTATTAAACATCCTAAGCCATAGCTAGCAAGCACGCTGCATCTGTAGATGATCATGAGTCTGCATTATTATTGTCATGCATGGCTATCGCCTAGCTAAGAGCCTCAACCAGAGACCTTTGGCAGAGTTGTCGGTCCTTCACCCCTCTCTATTTGTCCCTGAAACTAGTCAACCATTACACATCTCTCTCATACAGCTTCAATACAATATTACAACACCAATGAAACAGTTTTTTCCTCCTGGCTATCTACACTAGAGATGCAGTGAATGCAAGTCCACAGATTGGTGTTGTTTCAGATTTCCCAGGTGTGAGTTGCATTTCCCATTTATTGCATCTATTTTTTGCTTCTTCCTCTTTCTAGGTTAAACAGACCCTGCCACCAGCTGTGGATGCCTGTAACCCAGTGAGGAGGAGGAGGTCTTGCTGTCTCGGAGGAAACATAATGAGCGGGAAGAGCCTGCTTCTGAAGGTTATCCTTCTGGGGGACGGTGGAGTGGGCAAGTCCTCCCTCATGAACCGCTATGTCACAGACCGCTTTGACTCCCAGTCCTTCCACACCATTGGCGTGGAGTTCCTGAACCGGGATCTGGAGGTGGACGGACGCCTGGTTACTCTCCAGATCTGGGACACAGCAGGCCAGGAGCGCTTTAAGTCCCTTCGCACCCCCTTCTACCGGGGCGCAGACTGTTGCCTCCTCACATTTGCTGTGAATGACTTGCAGAGTTTTCAGAACCTGGGCTGCTGGAAGAAGGAGTTCATGTATTACTCAGACGTCAAAGATCCTGAGCGGTTCCCGTTTGTGGTGCTTGGTAATAAGGTAGACATGGAGCAGAGGGAGGTGGGGGAAGACGAAGCCCGGGCCTGGTGTGAAGAGAGTGGTTGCTGCCCTTACTTTGAGACTAGTGCTAAGGATGATACCAATGTAACGGCTGCGTTCGAGGCTGCTGTTAGGGAGGTGCTGGCTGCTGAAGACCACATTGACCATTCACTACTGAGCAGCGCCATTGATCTCCATGGCAACCGCAAAACCTCTCGCATGTCTTGCTGCTGATTGGTCAGGTTTGAACCCACCTTGTCTTAATCTTGCTGGCCCAAACATGCCTGTGGCTGTTCTGAAAGTCATACAGATACTGTTTATGGTACACATTCTCGTAGGTACAAGGTCCCAGTTATCACCTGAAGTTGGTGCGGGTGAGATGAAGCTGCTCTGAGGAGGGTCGTGTCAAGGATTTAACTGGTATCTAGATGGTTGAATTGTTTCTCAAGACACGGGCACATACCTTCGGTCTACTCTTCTCTGCTTTTACCAGTGTTGCACAAAAACGTTGCTACCAGTTTCAGCTTTTTCTGCCCATGAAATGGTATTATCTGGTGATTTCAGGGCATGTATTTTAATTTTTTAAAGATTTTAACAGTGGAAAGAGGAAGAAATAATCTTACATATGTTACAGCGACTTACAACTGGTCTCTGGGATTTAAAGGGACTTTTTAAACGACAGCACATTCTTATTGTGTCAACTATTTTTTTTAATTCTTTTTAGCAAAAGTGAGAGTTCTCATTGATTTTGTGGACACATTTGGAGAGACAGTATTTCTAATGCAGCCTGGTATTCTTCACGGTAACTCCCATCATCGGTATGATGACCATTGTGGTCTGAGGTACGAGGGAGAGCAATGATGATTTCAAACGTTTGTCTTCAATGATAAGGGAACTGTGAGTTTTAGTTTTGCAGCATCGGGTACGAGCTTTTGTCTTTATGACGATTATGGCTATTTCAGCTGTTGACTATTATACTGTATCTATTTCATCTGGACTACTGTGGAGCCGGAGGAGGTCAGGCGTACGAGTTCATTTCAGACTTTTATTTCTTGTCGTTTATGCATATCTTTAATTATTTACTCAGTTAGATTCAGTGTTCTTTCAGTTTTGTCGGATAACGCTGCTTTGGACATCAGCTGCTTTGTGTTTTAAATATTTTTTTATTAATGACTGGCTTCCATTTATGGACAAGGGCTGATGTATTAATGGAAACTACAGTTGCTAGCATTAATAATAGTTTCTTATAGTTTTGGCATGTTTGTTTTCCCATGTCTAGCCTTCTGGGTGAGTGGAAAACCTTAACATTCAAGACAAAGGCAGTTGGGCTTGTCTCAACAATAATAATAATAGTTGTTTGTAATCTTGACAGTCCCCTCCGGCCATCTATATAAAGCTGTCTAAGAGAAATGTCATATTTCTTCATTATGGTGTTTCCCACTGTTTGATGTTGGACAAGCGTTGATGATGTCATCAGGTTGCCCTTATTCTGCTTTGAGAGAAGAATTAAAGTAGCCTTGAGCGCCATCAAGGTGTTGAAAGATAATTTAAGATATAATTGTCACTCCTGAAGACTAACTATTTGAATAAGACTGTACTGATTAAATCATATGTCATTTACTTACATTGCTGCAAGAGAATTACATCGTTAATCGCAGGTATTAGTATGACATTTAATCAATGATCGTGACGGACCTATCCTATCCCACCTGTTATTGATAAATGACAGGATCCCATTTCATTAATGTCTCAGCTATAAATAAAAGCAGCCGAGGATGTGAATCATTAACCCTTTAATGTCAATCAACTGTTTGGTTGATCACATTTCAGTCGCTAATTCTTAATAAGACGTATGTCACTTGACTGAAACTTTATATAATATGACCCAATGGCAGCAAGTATATGCTAAAGAGCAAGGGGTCGAGGATGGAGCCCTGAGGGACACCAGGGCATTAACTATGGCTATTGAGAAAGTCCTATTCCATAAGTAGGATTTCTTTACAGCCTACTAAATAGAATTATGTAACGTGATACAATTAAGTCTAATAAGGGCAAAAATAGTTTTTAAAAAACACGCTTTAGCAAAATGTTGAGCTAATCTAATTAAGATTCGACATTTTCTTTCACGACCAAATGATTTTTCATCTTATGGTAAATTCAAAGTGTCTTAATATTTTACATTATTAAATGCCACAAGGGAATAAAATATGCAAAGAAAATAATTTTTCCATATCTTTTGTTTCATAGTTTTGGATCAAACACGCAAGGGAGAATTCTAACAACAACTAGTGTTTACTTGTATGGATGGATGGTACTTTTGACTTTGAGTACAAACGTACTAACATGTGATACTCAACTTTTTTTCTTCTTTCTCTATTTCGATCGCTGGCTGTGATTTTTCTTTTCTTTTTTTGTAACGTTTGCTCCGTTTAATGTTTTTTTTTTTTTTAATGTCTGCTCAAACATTAATACCCGTAGGGTAACTTATAATTCTTAGAGTCCATGCTGTCCTGCTTTCTGTCCGTTAGATCCCATTATTTACGTTTAAAATCAATGAAGTCAAGGTGAACTGTGAAAGTGAACCAATCAGGTACATTCATATTGGGCATTTGGTCACTGTTTTTATATCTATCTATCTCTATATAGATAGATATATATATTATTTTAAAGTTAGTGTTGTTGAGGATCGGTACTCTCAGCGAAGGAGAGAAGCTTTAACTGTGAACGGAGTTGTGCATTTTTAACAAAGATGGCAGTCTGCATTAAATCAGAGGGCTGTTAGCGTGCTATTTTTTTTTTTTTTCATGGAATGCTTTGACCCCGAAATGTACTATTTGTTTTTATCCTGTTTTTGAACGCTGTAGTCTACTGCAGCTTTTTACCTGGACTGTAAAATCAGTGTTTACCTGAGATTCAGCATGAGCTGGTAGCATAACTGTATTATAAGCGTCCGTCGTTCTCATGTCACTGCTACCTGGTTCTGTTGTCAGTATTCATCATGTTGCTGTAATATTTATGAATGTTAAACATTTCTTTTGGACTGCTCAGCTTAATAGCTTACGTAAATGGCTAAGGGCATTAATTTTATAATGTGCTGAAATCGTGAGTGACTTTTACCTGTGTGTGTGTGTGTGTGTGTGTGTGTGTGTGTGTGTGTGTGTGTGAAAAGTCTGACCGGTCATCCTCATTATGTGTTTATCTAATGGACAAACCGCTCCAATTCCTCTTTTTTTTTTTTCTTTTTTGCACTACAGAGGATAAAGCTGGTCATGCTGGCAAAGTGTGTGTACTCTCCAGAGCTTGGCTGCAAATAAAACCTACCAAATGAAGACTTATGTTTGTGTTTTCTGTGCTCCTCCTGCCGGAAAAAAACCACAACCTTGAAAGTATGTGGCTGCTGAAATGACTTGAAAGCTTTGGCAACGACTCATTTTTTTTTTTTTTTTTTTTTTTTTTTTGAAAACCAAATTAATCCTCCTCCTCATTCCTGCTGCCGTTTTCACGATCAGAGGAGATAAAAAAACTCCAAACCCCAGCAGCGTTAAAATTAAGTAGCTCCGCAATTCTTCACTCTTTCATTTAACGACGAGTGAAGCTTGGTTTTCTCTTCTTGCGCCTTGTTTGAACGTCACACGACCCGGAATTGATAAAGAAATAGTAAATGCTTTATTTTTTATTCCCCCTTCATAGTAAAAGGATTTATTGAGAATACATCATTCACTGTGAAATTTAACTTTTTTTTTTTTCTTTTTCCACCATTTGTCTGACTAGTTTTTTAAATCTGAATTAATACAGAAAGTATATTCTATTTAAAAAAAAAACACAAAAGAAAACGGTACAGAATGCAGATTATAGGGAATTAGCCAAATTACTAAACTATATCAAAAAAATAATAATAAATAAAGCTCCTAAGTGCATTTGTACATTTTTAAACTGAAAATAAAACCTACATTTGAACAAAAACATCAGAAATAACGAAGGGAATAACTTCCATAGCTATTAACCAATATATTTGAGCCTTTTAACGGCTCAGGAGTGATGTCATCACTTCAGGTGATTTCGGTGCAGTAAGGAGAGCGCGGCGTTCCTTCTCGGTCTCGCTGCAGCCTGCCGTAAAGGTCGCCGCCTCTGCTCTCCTCCTTCGCCCTGTGCTTCAGGTAAACCCAGGTCACCGCCAGGTGCAGGCAACAATGCATCTGTGGAGACGACGAGGGAATACCAAACATCTCCTCAGCTCCTAAATATGACATTTACGTACTTTACACAGTGTTTCAAAGAATATCCTCTTTATTATCAAATTCGACTAATACATAAAAAAAAATACTCAGACTGTGTAAAGCTTCAACCAAATAGGGAAGCAAAAAAGTTTTTTTAGTAAAACCCAAAAGTGTAAAAGTGGTATTAAACTCAGCTACAGCAAGTAAAAACGTGTTATACAATAACTACGACAACATTCCTAAAGAATTAGAGACAAAACAGGAAGCAGTCGCATCTCTGGAAAAAGTACCTCAGCAAAAAAAAAGGGGGGGCGGGGTTTAAGTCTAATACGGTGAGGTCACTTGATAAGTTAGCACCTAGTGTTTTTTTTTTTTTCCCCATCTCAGAATTATAAGAACTATTTTAAACCTTTCTAGATCAGAACCAGAAACGCTTGATCCTACGGACTCGTTTTTTCATTCACCTGAGGAAAAAAAAAGATTTTTTTTGAGAAACAGACTATAATGAACCAGCAGATCTCGATCATGTTCAAACAGAAAGATCAATCTGTCTGAACAAGAAGGACATTGCTGCAGCTCTGCAGAGCGCCATCTTTCACTAACCCTCACCCGAACACGGGTTGGTTCCATTTCTTGAACCGAGACCAAAGTCCAACTGGATTCAACAAAAAAAACGGAGCAACGGTTTCGCTTCTATAAAATCCAACTCCCACAGGAATGAGACTTACATCATCAATGGTCAGGCTTTTTTTTTTTTTTTCCTTAGGTGATTGCAAAATGCTTCCGGAAGTCCCCTTAGTAACTATTCCAAATAATCTAAAATTATTTTTAGTGTTCTAAATTCAAGTCCACTATTCTCAGGAAGGAGGGGGTCATGTAGGAGCATTTTCTCCACGGAGAGGTCTGACCTCTCCTCGTCCAGAAGACCACCTCCTTTGACTTGAAGCATGACCCTTGGTACAGACTGGAGGCACAGGTTGCGCCCCCCCCCCCACCTCTGGCTCCTCATTGGCTATCTTTTTAAAACGGCGTGACTCCATTGTTGAGGCTTTTCTCCGGACCCGTGAGAAAAGTCCTGAGGTCAGCAAGGCACTACAAATGCGAGCTCGTCTGCCACCGTGGCAACCAGATGTAGGGGACGGTAACCATGGCGATGGATAATCCACATTCGCGGCCACAGCTGCATTTCCAGCTGCGGGTGTTTGGTGTTTTTTTTATTATTTGTTTAATCATTAATGTAAGTTATTTGCTTTTTTGTGCAGAAGGGGAAGCAGGACACCGTCCTCGGCAAAAAAAAATATTTACACATATTTCAGTCAGGCGGGATTGGAAACACGGACATAAGCCTGATAAAGGCCGCAGATGAAACCTCACACACATGAAACCTCACACACATAAAAACACGACAAGGAAATCATTTAAAAAATCATCATTGGAACAAGTGGGAAATATAAAAGATGACGTTTCAGAGGGTCCGTGACCAAAGCTGGTTCCCTGCAGAGCATGTGGAAGGAGGGAATTGGTTCCGTCCCCGTGATGTTGCTGAAGCCTAACACCGTGCACCTATGCCCGTCCTCCCCAGAGACCGCAGCACCGCAAAGTTATACGTGGTTGACACAGTGTAGGTCAGCTACGGAAGCACAAACAGAAACAGGAAGCGTCAGAAGGGGAGGGGTAAACAAGATCGACAACACAAATAAACAACTAATGGATCTCAGAGCCGACGGATTCTGTGACGGAACATATGGAGGTCCGACGGCTGCAACGTGTGGCAGACTGGAAAACTACCAGACGTTACAGCATCACGACGTCCGCGTCAGCTGAGGAGGAAGAACAGAGCCCGATAGTGCAGAGGTCGTCAGCCACGCATGCTCCAGATGCCTTCACGCCCACGATCGGAGCGTCACCGGGTCTCGTGAGCCCGAGCGCCATTGTTGTGCCCCACAGTGGAATCAACCCCAGCTGGAGAATAAATCACTCACCAGAGCCAGGAGAGTGATGCCCGCACCGGCGAAGGCGGCGATGTAGAGGTCGTAGGTCATTCGGTACTAATAAAGGAGGAGATTTACATTAATTCATACAAATACGTCATACAAATTTTCGAACACGGGTCCAGAACTTCAAATTCTTCTCTGGTCGGTTCTTACCTCTCTGGTCCTGCAAACGCTGGACAGAGTCACGCCGCAGGCTTTCCCCGGCACGGCGTTCCACGGCAGGAGTCCTGTAGCACATCACACCCAAAGAATAAATGAAGAGGGACATTTTCCAGACACTACGTTTAAGTACACTCAGCCATTACATTAAAACCAGCTGCCTCGCTACGTCCGGGTAATGATAAAAATGATCCTGACTCCATCAGTCATATATGTATATATATATACACATATTAATAACAACTTCAAGGTTGTGTTGTGTTGGCGATTCAAAATTTATTTTTATTACTTTTCTACACAATTCTTTCCTGTTGAGGATCAAACCAATAGAAAAACATTACACAATGCCTTTTCCCATAAGATTTACCAGATGTGAAGTCTCATTTGGATCCAGACCCAATATTCTGAAGATTATCCGACGTTCAAGAATGTTTAAGTTTATAGGAGAAACTGACGTGTCGTCAAAAGTTACTTCCTGAAGAAAAACAGACATCTGCGAAAAAAGGTTTCCTTGAATAGCTATCAACCCAATAATGATAACAATGTGACTGCAAATTCTGGGGGTGAGGTTTTCATGGTCAAGGAGTCGAATTATAAGAATCCAGCCATCAAGGATCGTCTTCCCTTCTCAATATTTCACCTGGACGTGTGTTTTGTGACCGTTTTGATGGATGAAGGGGCGGGCCTTAGCAAGGTGTCAGTTATTGCGAGGAGCCACTTTCATAGGCTGCCACTAACAGATTGCCTCGTTACCAAATTGCCTTGCGTCGACACAGAGCTGGTTGATGCTCGCCGGGGTCTCGGTCAGAACATCGATGGTGTGGCAGGTGGCGTCCATGTTGTACAAGAAGTAGACGGGCAGTGCCGACAAGGCGAACACCATCATCCACAGGACCGCCAGAACGTACGTCATCACGATGAACTGAAGGGGGGGGATGGAGCAGAATGACAGCGGAGTCCATCATTAGTGATAGAGGAGAGTGCTTTTATGAGCAGTGACTCACTGAGGACTACTTTTTTCTAAGTGAGCTTATCTCACTCTCTGCCCTCCTACGCTTTTTCCTCCAGCGCTCAAACACACACACACACACAAACACACACACACACACACACACACACACACACACACACACACACACACGCACACACACACACAAACTCTGTTCGCTCATCTTTGCATGTAACCCAAAGATTTTTCTCATTTTTCTTTAGCAGCTTTAAGATTTTTCGGCTCAGCACCCACCACCGGGTTGCGACACGCGTCTTAATCCCATGCAAACTTCTCAATCCCCTTTCCACTCGTCCCACGGTTGGGCTCGCTCACCGAGGAGCTGAGGCAGCGGCCACACATGGTGCTCCTGGACTCTCCGAAGGTCTGCTTGGCAGCGTTCGTGGTGTAGAAGCCCTCGGCCAGCAGTATGATGCAGTAGAGGAAGAAAAAGGAGGCCAAACCGTAGATGACATACTGGAAATATTCAATGCTGAAAAGGAAGTGGAGGAGGAGGAAGAGGAGGAGGGAATGAAAATGAAGAGTTATACAAAGAACCGGAACCTTTTGAGGAGAACCCATGAGATGAAAAGATGCGGCTCTGATTGGTGGAAACGCTCACATGTAGGCAAGGGTGATGTAGTCCTGAATGTTACGGGCAAAGTAGGTCTCGATGATCCTCTCCGTCTCAGTGAGGGCCTGGTGTCCACAGCCGCAGAAGAGGGCGATGCCGGTGAAACACAGCAGGGTGGCGACCAGCGAGCAGTACGGCACCCGACCCAGGCAGAGCATACAGCAGTCATAGCAACCTGTGGAGAGTCCAGATGCAGCGGCTTGAGAGTTCAAAGTTAACCGACAGTCGCTTCATAGAAACCGTGAGCAGCGACCTGAAGGATGTGTCGCTTTAAACGCTCTGGGTTTCGCGAGCTTTGCCTTCACCATAGTGCAGAAACGATGACGTAACCTATTACGTTTTGTCAAAAATGTCCTTAAATGGTGATATTGTCTCCCAGTACCGAAGTCCACATCTTCAAAAGTCTTGTCTAATACACAAACAGATCACAATTATATACGAGTGATGAGAGCAGCACATCGTCAAACTGAGGGAAAATGGACAACGAGATGGACCAGGTGGTGAAGAGGGGGCCGAGGCAAAGCTCTCAATTTACCAGTCGACCCAGTTCACATTCCAGCCCTCACCTTTGGTCATGAGCTCGGGTAAGAGACCAAGAGAATCGGGTATAAGTTTTCCAGCCACAGGGTCAATGCCAGAACTCACTGGAGGGACTATATACATCTCATCGGGCCTGGGCAGACCTCAGGATCCCCCGGGATGAGCTGGAGAGTGTTGCTGGAGAGAGGTACGTCTTGAATCCAATTTGTTTGAGTTCAGACCCGTTCCTTCTGAGAAGCACCTTCAGATGACATTTGTCGTGATTTGGGCGATATATACATAAAATTGACTGGAAAATTCTCACAACCAAGGCGGTGAATTAAAGGTTCATTTCAACTAAACTGGACTGGTGATAGCTGGAAAGAAAACAAAGATCGGATTTTCGATATCGCCGTCTTTGATCTTGATCGCCAGGCTCTCATGCCTTTAGTCCAGCTGTGCATTCACGATCAGTCACGTGATGTTTGACTGGGGGTCAAGGGCCTTAAGGGCCGGGGGACACGTCTGCTCTGACCCCGGCTACCATCCTGTCTCCACTCACCCCCACACATGGGGGAGTGTGAGAAAACGGGGGAGGAGGGCGAGGAGAGACAAAGTGGAAAAGATAGAGAGAGGCTGCTTTTGTGACTGCGGAGACAACAGTCTTTGTCCCCCGTCATCACGGGGTCGGGGGACAAGGGCAACCAATGTCAAGACGACAAAGACCGGAGGCACCTCTTTGCACGGAGCCCAACATGCACAGTCACGGACTTCCCTCCGCAGACACGCGGGAATGAGAAAACGATAGTGGGGAGGCTGTCTGCGCTGGAAGAGGACGGACCAGCAAAACTATTACCAAACAATGCAACAGTGTGCAAAGTGCCAACACACACACACACACACACACATACACAAACACACACACACGTTGGTACCGTTACAGCAAACCCAGATGGCAGGAAGGGAATAAAATGCACGTCTTTAACTGAACACATCTACAGCTGCACAATCTGTGTGTGTGTGTGTGTATGTGTATGTGAGGGTTTTGTTTGAGTGAGTTAGTGTGTGTAAGTGAGGGTGTTGCAATGTGTGTTTAAGTTTGTGTGTGAGAGCATTGTAGTGTGTGCGTGTTTGTGTGAGAGCGTTGTAGTATGTGTGTGTGTGTGAGCGATGTATTGTGTGTGTGTATGTAGCTGATTGTGTTTGAGTTTGTTAAAGCTCCCATGATGCACAAGGTCTGGGTCACAGACAAAAGCCAAACTTTGGAGATCACTTTTTTCACCCAAAAGCTTCATTATTTATGTTAATAGCTGGTAAAACGTCTCCTACTAAAATACGATCACAGAGAATTTCATCTATAAACAGCGGGGATGTTGATAAAACGACAATCTGGGTTAAAAACAAATATAAGAAGAACTCACACAAAGATGCTTCAGTTAGAAAACACATAATTTTGTGTTAAAAATCATGGAGAAGAAACATTTACAACATAAAGCCAAGTATTCCATCAAACATCTAAGACGTAACGTAGTTTCATATCACACAACCTTCTCTTGAATGTTCTTGAGACCTTTGTTCCAGTTTGAGAAAAACAAAACAACCTTGTCGAGACTTAAAACTAGTTTTAATCGGAATCTTTGTTGAAGCTACGGAAAAAGTGTAAATAAAGTTTTGGAAAAAGTTTATGGTGGAAGTAAGAAGTAGTTTATGTCTTTATCTTTATTAAGTGTATAAAATAAAGTTGGTCTGGTTTGACCAAAACACATTAAATAGTATTATTTTTCTATTTACGTGTAAAATGGGCATAAAAAGTACGGAAACAGAAAAAAAACCAACATATTTTCTACTTTTAATTTCACTTGTTTTATCTTAGTGGTACTGAATCTTTTAACAACCAGTATCTACGTTATTTCTAGAAGTGTTAAAGAAATAATTACGTTAAAGTAAAAGATATTGATTGGAAAAAAAGATATAAAAAAATAATAGTATAGAATAGTAGAATAGAAATAGTCTGTTTTCCTGCTTCAATAAATAAATTCCTTACTATGTTTTTCTCATAATTTACTCATTAATTTAGCCAAAATAAAAAAAAGAAGTACATTGTATTACTTTTGAGTTAAAAACTGAAGACATTATTGCATCTGACAGCCTCTTTTTTATTTCATTATAATTATTATTATTAATTATTATTATTATTGTTGTTGTGGTGGTGATTGTGGTTCGCCGTACATAAACCAGGGTCTTTAAACGTCACACCGTCCATCAGCCCTCATCCCTGCAGAAGCACCTTGTACCAATTAACTGATTGGTGAAATGAAAAGCCTGGACGAAGAGTTGAGATAAACTTCATCACCTGAAGTAAAAATGGAAAAAAAAAACGACACCAAGTTCAGGTAAAAAAATAAAACAAAGAAAAAAAAGAAAGAAAAGCTGAGGGAGAAGGCGGTTCTGCAGAAATTGAGAAAGATTGCGACCCAAAGCGAATGCGACAGGGCTCCTCTGAGAGCGGTCCCGCCACCTCAAGCATGAAATAAATCCCATAATATCAGCGGGGCATCAGCTGACCTCTAAACCAAAAAAAGAGAACCCCAACAACTTAATAACTACTGATGCCCTCTCGCATTCTTATTCTAACTCCTGCGTGGAATAATAAAAATGTTTAGATAATGTGAAGAAGTCGCTTCTATCTGCCCAAAGAATTAGAGTTCCGAGACTTCTTACCCATGATGCGTTCAGGACCCGTCGGACACTTGTGGCTTCACTGCAGCTGCACTGCCGATCATATGCGCAACTTAATTCCGGCCCCCTTCATCTGAGTCTAGATGCTTGGACAGAGCCGACGAAGACTCCGCGTCAAGTCTTAAAGGAACAATACCGCATTTAAATGAGGTTAAAGGAGCGGTCTGTAAACTTTAAAGGCATCTCTTTGAATAAATGGAATATAATATCCATGATTCCGTATTTTAGAGCATATAATCAGCTAAATATTAAAAAAAAATTTCATTTAAAGGAACAATTCCGTATATAAATGAAGTTAAAGGAGCAGTCTGTAAACTTTAAAGGCATCTCTTTGAATAAATGGAGTATAATATCCAAGATTCTGTATTTTAGAGCATATAATCAGCTGAAAATAAAAGTTGTTTTCATTTAAAGGAACAATTCCGTATATAAATGAAGTTAAAGGAGCAGTCTGTAAACTTTAAAGGCATCTCTTTGAATAAATGGAGTACAATATCCACGATTCCGTATTTTAGAGCATATAATCAGCTGAATATTAAAGTTTTTTTTCTTTTTTCATTTAAAAGAACAATTCCGTATATAAATGAACTTAAAGGAGCAGTCTGTAAACTTTAAAGGCATCACTGTGAATAAATGGAATATAATATCCATGATTCTGTATTTTTTAGCATATAATCAGTTGAAGATAAAAGTATTTTTTAAGGGGTCTGTTATGTTTAAATGCATCATTTAAATTAAGTTAAAGGAGCAGTCTGTAAACTTTAAAGGCATCTCTTTGAATAAATGGAATATAATATCGATAATTCTGTAATTTCTTAGTATATAATCAGCTGAAAATAAAAGTTTGTTTTTTTACGTTTAAAGGAAGAATGCCACATTTAAACTAACTTAAAGGAGCAGTCTGTAAACTTTAAAGGAATCTAATGAATGAATGCAATATGATATCCAGAATTCGGTATTTTTTTTAGCATATAATCAGCTGAAGAGAAAAGTAATTTCTAAGGTGTTTATCACGTTTAAAGGAACAATGCCGCATTTAAATGATCTTAAAGGAGTAGTCTGTAAAATTTAGAGGCATCTCTTTGGATAAATGGAATATAATATCCATTATTCTGTATTTTTTAGCACGCAATCAGCTAAAACTAAAAAGCTGACACATGGAACTGTTTTATGTATTGAAGTATTCATATTCCAAAACCAATGTGGGTTTTTTATTATTCATATATTCCCCCACGGGAGACTGTAGTGGAATTTCATGGAAAGCTTTTTATACAGCTTTATTCTCCATTTCTAATTAATAAAAGAAACACTTTCATTGTTATTACGCACTCTGAGATTTGATCCAAATGTAAAGTGCGTTACAAATGAAATGTATTATTATTATTTATTATTATTATTACTGAGCCCCCCCTCAGGTGGGTCCGTTGAGGAGTTCTGGATGATACAAATGGGTCGTAAAATGGGACAAAAAACGGACCCATGTAAATCCTGAAATGTCAATGCAGCCACTGCTCTCTGATAAATCTGAGAAGTGCATCTTATCTCAGGTTTAAGGATTAGTTTTTGTAGTTTTTCCTCAGTTCATGTTTGCGTTTAAGCCACCGAATATGAGGAACTGTGCTGCAAAGTTCTAAGTTTGATGTCTGTCGTAGAATCATGTATTAAAAAAAAAAAAGAAGCATAATCCTTTCAGTAAATGATGGAAAAGATTTCTTTTCAGCGCGAAAACCAATTTGACACGTCTCATAACGCTCTATTATCCTCACCTTCCACACGTGCTCGATTTCAATGACCCGCTTCGCGGTCTGCTGCTGTCAATCAGGTAGCCTCATCCGTCCAATCGCTGTCACACCTGAATGCTCCGCCCGTCACCATCAGCTGCTGTCTTTAAATATGACTCCCTCCATTCATCGAGTCCTTTCATGCTGCCGGTCCGCTCGTCCTCCACCTCACCGTCTCCACTTAGTCCTCGAAGATCCATTACCTTCATCGGCCTCAGCAGAGTCATGAGCCACCGCCACCAGTATCCAACCACCAAAGGTGGGGTTGGATACTGGATCCCATGCTGCTGCTCAGGGCGGAGAACCCTCCGATCACAATCTCCATCAAGAGTCCAAGCGGCAAAGATTTTCTAGACTAATTATTTGACATCATGTGTTGGAATAAATCATTCGTCTTTACTTCATTCTCCGTTTTCTCTGCTCGAAATACCGTACGTCCATGTGATACATATAATTCTGATATCTCCGCAGCTCCAAAAAGTATTTTTGGAGACGTGTTCCACGGGGTCCATGTAGTCGCTTTGATATTACCCATAATTTTCCACTCATTTTCTATAACCGTTAAAATCTGTTCGGGGTCAGGGGTTGGGGGTAGAGCCTATCCCAGCCGACATTAGGAGATAGGCAGTGACACCCGATGGCCGTAAGTTCATCACCGGTCCAAACACATGGAGACAGACAACCATTCCGGCTCCCATTAACACCAGTTGCCTTCATTGCTTGGTTTTGGACTGTAGGAGGAAGCTGGTGGACCCGAACAGAACCTGTGCAAACACTGGGAAAACATGCAAACTCTGTTCAGAAGCCAGAAGAGGATTCTGGATCCAGAACCTCGCTGTGAGGCAGGTCTCGTCCCTACGGAACCACTACGCTGCCGCATTTCCTTTATAAGGAGAAATGGGTTCTTATGGGTGAAAGAAGGTCGGCTCAATTAGACCCAGAATCGGCCGTTAGCATGTTAGCATTAGCATTAACAAACCAGTGAAGAATGAATAATTGTGTGGGTCAAACATTCCGAGCTGTTGAAGGGTGATGACCGTCAGGTTGATTTAAAAACCCCTTTTATTCTAATTGTCCTCTCATTGAACTGGTTGGTGCCGCCTGCTTCATTCTGTCCACCATGACGGTTCTCAGAACCCTGCAGCCGGCTACCAAATACCCAGCTTGGAAAAAGAAACAGTTTGAGATGAGATGTGCTGCGAGTCGTGCCGAGCAGCGGCGGGGAGACGTCTCAGATCTCGGACTTCTTAACTGTGACACGGTGAGAGACTGTCCTCTGATTCATCTTCAGCCTCTGGCAAAATGCCAGAAATAAACATCCGGCTGCGGTTCCGTCCTCGACCAGTAGATGGCAGACTTTCTCCTGTCAGAGCCTCGCTCCAGCTGGAGGCACATAGTGGACTTTAACCCACAATGCAGCTGTGCTTTTGGTCATAGTGCTCTGAGAATGTCTGGTTTGAGCAGCAGTGGGTTTGTTTGAAGTGCATTTGCACCACGTATGACTTTAGGTGATAATAAAAATGATAAATCGTTATATGTTTTAATCTCCTGGGGTGGTGCTAATGACCAAAAATAGAAAAAAAAGAAAAGTAAAGAGGTATCTTTACATAAGGAATTATTCTTATAATCTGTTTATACAAGGTATTATCCTGCCTGACTCAAGAAATGGTTCTGAATTTTGTTACGGACCTCTTATTTCCTCTCCGCTAATGCAGTTAGTCTCACATTACAGCCCTATTAGATTATTTATTTTGGAGCTGCTGGTTGAGAAATCCTCCGAGAAGCGCCACTCATGTTATACAAGCCTTGTTCTCCATTAAGCAGGTTGTAATACATTGTGTTTTACAGGCTCTGACTCATGGCTTTCCTCCTTTCCTACAGCACAGGTGTTTCCTGAACACATCGCTCAAGACTTTAAGAATACATTTCTTTTTTTTAATGCCCTAAAGCTGCAATCTGCTGTTTTTGTGCGCTCACAGATTTGTGACCAGACTTGATTCCGACCCTTTTTAAACTTTAAATCAGCATAACCAGTCAGTAAAATAATTGTGTTTAGTAAATGAAACATGGTTTTGTTTACCCCTCATCCTATTTATATACCCAAAATAAACTGAAACCGGTTCCACTACTATCAGGTGTTTTTGCACGACATTATTTAAATTATTATTATATCTTATTTGCAGAGTCGGGAACATTGAACCTGTTGGGTCGAACAGAACATGCGACATGAAAAGTACCACGATAATGTTCAGTAAATGAGTTTAATGGCATTAATGTAAGAATGAAATGTTTGGGTATTACATCACATTGTTTTATTAAAATCAAATTCATCATATCTACATGATAAAAGCACTTAATTAAGATTTTTTGGTGACATATTTATGAATAAATGACTTTGACTTTTCTCATTACAGAATTTTCCCATTTATTCCAACTTATATTTGAAAACACATGAATATTATTATCCAAACTGTCTTTGGAACATATTTCTCATCAACACAGAATGATTCCACTCCAAACACATGTCCTCTGAACAATAAGCCTGGATTTACTGTAGGTGTTTTTTTCTGCCTCTGGGTGAGTAGTGGCGCGATCAGGTGACAGATGTGAGGCGGCGACTTGAGACGATGGAGAGTCTGCCGCCTCTCATCTGTTCAGAGTCGTTCTCCACCTCAAATAGCCTATTGTCGACCTTCATCACCTCCCCACTGAAGGAACATTAAACCCTTTTCAGTTCCAATCCTTTGTTCTCCCCATCACTCAGTCAGAAATCAAAGAGAACTTAGCGGACCATTGTTTCATTCTTCCTCTCGCCGCACTCAGAAACATCGTTTGTTGAGTTTAACTAAGCCTGAATTATGTGGTGTTTCCATACTTATAATGACCTCATCTGAATTTTCTCAGAGGTAGTGATATCTAATCTGGTTTTATTGTTTAGTTTTGAAAAAGGGTGCTTTTATTTTGATAGAAAAAACAAATGCACGTCACATGATCTGGAAACCATGTTTGAAAAACAAGAGGACATAAATATGTTTTTTGATTAATAGAACCCCATCTCTTGTGGGTGTGTGTGTTTGTGTGTGTGTGTGTGTGTTATTACACTGTTATTACTACCATATATACCAAATAATATTGAAATTAATTAAATATAACTACATAAATACTGAGTTATACATTTCACAAAGTATGTTTGGATTAACTTCATCCTGATTTCAATAAAATTGTTTTTTTTAAATAAATTTGATGTTTTAATCTAATTTGGTGTTTTAATCTAATTATTTCAGAAATTTAAACAACTTTAAGTATCTAAATCTCATTAAAGAATTTCTGCAGAAACCATTTTCAACAAACTGAGTCGTGCTAGATGTAATTAAAAACAATTATATAGAAAATAACCAACAAACTTGACTTTATTGAGCAACAACATAAATTATGAATGTCCAGCAAACTAAATTGAGCAACATGAATTTAACAAAATGCTATTTATTTGTAGCATTTATTTATTTAAAAGTATGTAAAATCAATCATATTTTGTAGATCTGATAAATTGTAATTTTCAAGATACAACTGCTAAAGTTTGAAGTTTAACTTACAGAGCTAACTTCTTTTCAGTACGCGCAGTATATCCATAATATTTTGATATTAAAATACGAGACTCTGTATGGCCATTTTTTAGATTTTACCCAGTGATATATTGTAAATGTTTTATTTAATTTATAAACACTTATTCATAGAAAAAGTGCAATTTCTACATTAAGCAACCTGTTTCTTACTGATAATAAGAAAAAAAACAATTTAAATCTCTATATAAACATAAATAATAAGGATTCTGGTGAAAAATATTGACATTGAAAGTATAAAATGACGTCAAATCAAATCTTAGGCGCTTAGAAAACCGACATAGGTCACTTAACTTTACTTTACTTTACTCTAAATGTTTAAAGGTCATAGAGAATAACCTCTGAGGATTACTAACGTGATTCTTTTCTATGTTACTATGCCGCTAATTCTGCACACATCACCTGTGATTGATGCAACAGGAACACGCCTCTGACGTTAACTTCAAATACTTTTTATACGCCTTCCTGGTGAAACCAAGAAAGGAATCTTAATCAGAAAACAGATCAAAGTTTGAAACCGGAGAATCGTGGAATTCCGCCGCTGACGGATGCTCGACTGCGCCGTGTGTCGGTTATAATTCCACAAATTTGATTGCTAAACAAAATATCGGGAAAGTCTTTGATTCACGGGGCTGATTGAATCCGTGACACGCTGCCGGTGAGGATTACACGCTCCTCTTATTGTATTAGTTCTCAGAGTAATATTTGTCTCTGAGCCTGAGAGGAATCTCATTCTCCTCCGTGAGCTTCCTCTTCCTCCGTACGTTTCCTCGCCTCTGCTTCAGGTATAAAACAGCTGTCGCCGCGAGGAAGCATGCGGACGCCAGCATCAAACCCAGACCTATTGAGAATGTCAGCCCAGCGGATTGGGAGTCTTCCGCTTTGCAGCCGGAGGCCTTCGAGGAGATTTGAACCAATTCGGCGCTCCCCGTCCAAGTGGGCACCCGGTCTAAGTGGCAGGGCTCCCCGCTCGCATTGATTAACAGATTGACCCAGACGGTGGCGTAAAGTGGCGTCGGTTTCCCTGCGTCTCTGACCACAACGAACAGATGATGCATTCCCAGGTCCGTATGCAGGAGCTGCTGGGATACGCTGATGTTCCCTGACCTTGCGTCCACCTGGAATGGACTGCTGCTTGGCGCCAGTTCTGGCATCACAGCGGCGTATGTGATCTCTGAATTCATGCCAGAGTCTCTGTCGGTGGCGTAGATCTTTGTTACCACGGTGCCTGCGGGGGTTTGCGGGGGGACGGTCAGGCAGGACATGTTACTGCTGGGTAGAATCACGACTGGCCGGTTGTCATTGATGTCGCCCACAAAGATCGTAACCCTGGCGACGGAGGTCAGAGCGACTGGGCTCCCGTGATCGCTCGCCACCAGGTAGAGCTCATAGCGGTCCTCCGTCTCCCGGTCCAATTTGGTCGTGGTCCGCAGCGTCCCCTTGGTGCTATCTACCACAAAGACGCCGGTGCTGTTCACAACACGAACCTCCGTGTTCCCGTTCTCCCCTTCATCCGGGTCCGTCACCCCTATCGCCCCCACCTTAGCCAACGGCGGTACATCCTCAGGAATGAAGAAGACGAAGTGAGAGGTTAGAAAAGCAGGCGCATTGTCATTCCGGTCCAGAACACGGATTGTTACCGTGGTCACGGACTCCAAGAGAGGCGAGCCACTATCTTGTGCACACACAGGGATGTTGTGTTCGCCCTGCTGCTCCCTGTCCAGAGAGACCAACGCAGACAGCTGACCCGTCACGGGGTCAATATTAAAAATGGCCGACGTATGTTTGTCCAACCTGTAGGTCACCCTGCCGTTGTGTCCGCTGTCTGCGTCCGTGGCTGAGATCATCAGCAGGGTCAACCCCGGCTGGTTGTTCTCCTCCACCTCCAGCTCATAGTGAGGCTGGAGGAAATGTGGAGCATTGTCGTTGACATCCTCCACCCTCACCCTGATCACGCACCTGGAGGGAGCGATTACTGTCCCGTCGGCTGACGCGGCGTTCCCCACCACAGAAATCCCGTGTTCGCTTTTCATCTCGTAGTCGAGGGGCTTTGAGGTGGAAAGGAGATATTTACCGTTCTGTGGCCTCAGGGTGAAAGGTGCTTCGCCCTCGATGGCGAGAGAGGAGCCTATAAGGATGCCGGCAACCTCCAGCTCTAAAATAGCTAAGACGGCGGGGGGCTGGTTCTCCTGTAACACTATCGTCTGGTTCTGATGCTCCGCTATGAACCTGATCTTGATGACCAGCTCTTGGGTCGCCTTGGGGAGCACGGCTACGATTACCTGTGTGACTGCTGGAGGGCAGAGACGGCTGCTAGCTAACACTTTCATCAGCAGCTCCTCCGGCTTGTCGCATCGAAGGTCTTGAGTTAATCTGATGGACCCAGTGAGGCGGTCGAGGCTGAAGAGCTTCTTGGCCCGCTCCGAGACTTTGGGACTGAGGGTGTAAACGACGGCAGCATTCGGGCCTGAATCTGGGTCTGTCGCTCTGACCTGAGCGACCAGCATGTCCTTCGGGGCGTCTCCGGGGACGGTGACTCGGCGGGGGCTGTCAGAACTAAAGCTTGGACAGTTGTCGTCAACATCTGTCACCGTGACTATTAAGGTTGCGGTCGCACTTAAAGGTTCTGAGGCGCAGTCAGTGGCAACCAGCGCCATCTGAAACCGGTCCCTAGTCTCCCGATCTAGAGCTGTTTGCACGACCAGAATGATGACAGACCCGTCTTCTTCAACCTCTAAACCGAACACCCCACCGGGGTCTTCAAGGCTGTAACGAAGCTCACCATTACTTCCTGCGTCCGGGTCCTGAGCCCGGTCATCCAGAAACAGACGGGTCCCAACAGGGACGTCCTCAGACACCCTCAGGGGAATGAGACTGCTTTCAAAAAGAGGCGCATTGTCATTGATGTCCTCAATGATCACAGGGAACTGTATAAGGTCTCCAGAGGCCCCCACCACCGCATTGTGAAGAATAATGCATTCCTGGTCCTTTGTCTCCTCCGGGCAGAGGGCCTCGCGGTCCAGCTTCTTCTCGGTGGTGTAGAAATTGCCCGTGTTCTTATCCAGCCACAAATAATCCTGGGTCAACAGCTGATACGGAGGCGGAAAGTGTTCACTAAGTGACCCGGCAAGAATACCAGGCTCCTGCTCCTCTGGGATAGAAAAACAGATGGAGCCGCATAGGAACTGCCGGAGATGGACCGCGACCAGCAGATTCTGGTGGGGACAAAACCAAAATACAAAAACCGTGAGAATTTTCTGAATGGGATTTAGAAATGAGGGGAATATCAGGTCAGGCAATGAGGTCATTTCTTCAGCGAGCGGCAGCGAAGGTAATACGATGCCACTCCAACCAATTACTGTCACACAGAAGGAAACAACTAAATTCGGCGAGGAGCATCTTTCACGACCCGGCACTGCTCCGGTGAATCCATACCTCCCAAACTTTCACGCTGGTGAATAACAATCCACTCAATCAGAAACAAGTAGGAACAATCAAACCTCATCCGACCGGAGAAAAAAAACCCCATTTGACTCCCTTACCTGCAGAAGTCCAGCCCAGCTCATGTTCCGAGGAGTCCCGTGGCCCATGGCCCTCGCACATGTTACCCCCAGTTCCCCGAAAGTGAGTGAGCGCTGAAGACGGAGAATCCAAGCTGACCTGAACAGCTGAAGGCTTGCCTCCTCGCTAGCCCCTCCCACAAAGTCTTACCCTGACACGAGAGGAGGAGGGAGGACAACCGGTTTACCTGCATGACTGGAACTCATGCAAACATGATTCCACGTAACCAAACAATAAGTAAGTATGCGGTTTGTGTGATGACAAGTCTTTCTCACAAACTATGCAGGACGGGGATTAATGTGCTGATGCACAAAACGCTTGTCTGATTTATTTTTATTGGCACACCTGGCGCCTGTTTTTTCTTAATTAGATTTGCTTGTAGATCTAGGTCTGTCTGTCTGTCTGTCTGTCTGTCTGTCTGTCTGTCTATCGATCCACCCACCCATGATTGATACGCATGATTGATCGCAAATTGGGAAATTCTGTCATTACAGCTGCAGTATGAGATACACACACACACACACACACACACACACACACACACATACACACACACGCACACACACACACACACACACACACACACACACACACACACACACACACACACACACAACAAGTTAACAAGTGTCAATGAGGTAGAAGTTTATGGGGCAGTTGGAAACATCTTAAAAAAATTACTGCCACAAAAATTTTTGTGTATTTATTTTGTGTTATATCCAAGACACACATTTTTTATTAATCGTACAGTTAATACTTATTTCAGACAGTTTTCACTACTGAAGTATTACTATATACTCAGTATTAATGACATTTTAACATTTTTTAAACTATTATTTATGAGACTCATTGCATTTTGAATCAGGTTTTTCATCATAAATGGCCTAAAATTATTAATTCTGATATCAGATTTGAGGATCTATTAGTTTTATTGCGAGACTTTATTTTTGCTGAGTGGATCATCTGTTCAAGATAAATAATAAATATAATCCTCCATTCATTAAAACTGAGAAGGGTCAATGCTACCACAATACAGAAAAAAATAATAATATTAGTTATCTTAATAATAATAATAATTATGATAATAATATATTTTATTTATGGGTGACTTTCAGTGTCAATAAAACAATAAAACTCCAAACGTATAAATATATGTAGACTTAGACCAGCAGTTTTATTGGCCACATAATAATATATAATATAATATAATAATATAATATAATATACAATCTTATTTCTTAATATATCTATCTGAAGGAACCTCTTCCTCGGAATTTTACTGACTACACCTTTAATATTCGGCGTCTTTTGTCATAATGAAGTTTTTTTACACAACTGGGAATCATGAATTTAGATAAAAAGCATATAATTTTTCTTAAGTCACCACGTTTAAAAAAAACAAAAGAAATCCCAGCATATGATGTGATGTCTCAGGTGACTTCTGTGAAATTCTGCTGTGGAAAGCTGTTCGGACTCAAAAGAGGAAGCATGTCTTAAATGACTTTTAAAGTTTATGCAGCATCTTTTTTTCTTTTTTTAAAATGTTTGGTGGAAAACTGTACGCCTGGTCTGAGTTGCGTAATAACTTATTTCTGTCTTCCTCACCAACTTTCCGCCCACTTTTTTTTCCAGTCGCAAAAAAACTCTGAAATCTCTCTGTGTTGTGATTGGCTGCTGTGCTCGGCTGGGGGGGGCTTTACTATCATTATCTGCATACTTGTCAGCCAGTAGGTCTCAGAGACTCAGCAGCCTGGTGGGGTTTCGGTTCTACTGCTCAACAATGACTTCAGACGTTTCCACAGGTGAGTTTTTACCACGGCTAGAGTGACTGATGATGAAGATGCTGCGACGGCGGGCCTCAATGGCCAACGCAGGTCTGATGCTTCCAGATGCTGTAAACTTTAATATATTCACATCTGTTTTATAGACGAATTAAAGAAAGAGAGAGAGAGAGAGAGAGAGAGAGAGAGAGAGAGAGAGAGAGAGAGAGAGAGAGAGAGAGAGAGAGAGAGAGAGAGAGAGAGAGAGAGAGACGTATCTGTATTTACATATAACACCAAACATTTCAAATTCTTTAATAGTTTCTGAAAGGATTCCTTAAAACTAAGCTGTTAAATTAAGTTTTCCTGCTATATAAGAGATTTATTAATTTGACATCTGTTTTATAGACTTACTTAAGAAAGAGAGAGAGAGAGAGAGAGAGAGAGAGAGAGCACTTAGTGAAAGCTATGGCACATATCTGTGTTTTCATATTACCCCAAACATTTTAAACTCTTTAATAGTTTCTGAAGGGCTGATTTCTACCTTAAAGCTAAGCTGATGAATGATATATATATATTTTTTAATATATCACAGATTGCGCCTCCTGTTGCCTGAAGCTCTCTCATAGTCATTTCATATAAATAAAATAAATGCGGGATGAAATGACGGGTAAACTGAGTTCAGCTTCTGTGATTAAAGTTGCTGTTTTTTTTTTTACATTATAAAGCAAAGAAAAGAATCTTAAAAATGGAATATTTGTTTAATCACAGTAAGTAGACATTCGTCCTGCTCTTCACAGGCTGCGTCTTATTTTCCTCCCTGTGTGGATTTTGTGAAATAACTTGAGATGAGCTCCAATTTTCCTCCAGTGGAGTAATGTGGTTTTTTTTCTTCTCTCTCCGGCTGCTGTCACATTTTCCGCAGACTTGGAGCTGGAACTTGGCGAGTTGCTTCAGGAATTCCAGGATGTGGTGGAGGAGCTGAAAGCTCCGTCCCAGAGCAGATCTCACGCGTACCAGCACATCCTGCAGGAGGCCAAGAGTCGCGGCAGGCTGGGGGACGACAGCGGACTGGAGGACTCGGATTATAGTGAGTGAATGTGACGATGGTTATGATAATAGTAGCTGGTTTCTCAGTTTCGGGGGAGAAGGAGCGACGTGTACGGAATCTGATTCGTGTCAAAATGATCAAACGGAACTTCTCGCGGGTCAAACAAATAATTGACATTTTGAGTAGGACCGAAAGTAACCAAAGGAGGAACAAAAAAAAACGTCATCTGAAAAGTGAAACTCAACATTCAGGTTCAGATTGAAGTTATTACTTCCCATTTATAGATAATGTCAGAAGATGTCCCAGGAAACAGACCACACAGGAAAATATTTGACAAAGGGGAAATTTCTCTGCTCCAGTCTTTACCAAAAATGTTAAACATGACATGAATAAGAATAAAATTAAAAAAAAAACCCAGTAAAATAATAACCCTTTAATCATTCAATTCAGCTGTTTGGTTGACCTTTTTATAAGATCTTATCTTATATAGATCTTATAAGATCTTATAAGATTCTTATCTATATAAGAATCTTATAAGATCTTTTTATAAGATTTTTTGTATACAACCAAAAAAAAAAAGTCTAAAAAGTGTCGTATAGTTTTGTAAAACCGTACTTTACCGAAACTTTGAACCAATCTAACTTTGAATATTTTCTTTAAAAGATCATGAAACATTTTTTAGACTCAAAAATTTTATGGTTCATTCAGAAAAGACAAAAGACAGACATGTTGGTTTTTCTGCCTTTGGACTGAAAGAAAAACATAGATAGAATAGAGATAGAACTGAACCAACCACAGAAAAAAGGTCATCTCAAAAGTAAAAACTTTGTACTTTTTTTGATAAAACTTCTTGTTTTCGGTTCTTGCGTGAGGATCAGGTTTACGGTTACACTGCCGGCATCCTCCTTTGGTCTGCCTGGTTCTTTGGTTGCGATCTAAGACTCGTGTCCGAAATGCGACAAAAAAACATCAATTACGAAGTATCGCATTGTCATGAGCAAGACCAAAAGGTTTAAAAAAATAAGCCACGCCCACATGATTATTCAAAAACGCACATCTTTTCAGTGCATCGCCAACTTTTGAACTGTTTGGGATTTTAGAGTGTTTAGAGTGTTGGAGTAATGGGTCAATTTATAAAACATGACATTTCTTGTTACCACTAAGTGGCGCTATTACAAAGAAATTTTTAAATTTTATTTAAGAGTCTTGAAGGCGTGACTTTTTATCAAACCTGTGAAATTTGGGACAGATCGGACGATAGACAACGGAGTTGTGGCAATTTGTTGCTGGTAACGTTTTTTATGGCCAGATCTCAATCATCCCCTCCAGTGGCTTTCGCTGCTCAGGATAACTCAGTAGAAGAAACTCTGAATCTGAACATTGATCTCGAGTCTGAGCTCTTTTATTTCCTTCATCCGTTTGTGTGTTTTTAGCCACCATAAAAAAACAAGAACATTTCTCTGCTCCCATGCGTCTTCATTATTGAAAGTATTTGCCCCCCCCAGCCTAACAGCTGAACAGGCGATGCGCTTTGAAGAACCTGACGCGTGGGAGTCACTCACAGCAAACATGTTCCATCGTTATGTTCAGCTGCCAGAGTCATTGTTGTTGATCATTTTCACGGGCCGGCCTCGCCGTCTCCTGTTCATAATCTCTGCTCACTACCTCCTTGTCCCCCCCCCCCCCCTTCCAGGCAGCGAAGCCTCTTTGGGAAACAGTTTGAACACCAGCGAGGAGGAGCTGCACAAAGCCGGCGTAACGCTGGCACCGAAAGGTACCTGATCTCCATCCAGGCTCTTACAGCGATCCCTATCTCCTTCTGCTCTGATCGCTATCACACCTCCACACGCTGGGAGCTCTTTTTTTTGTTTTCAGGCAACAAAGCCGTGATGTCACATCCCCTGCGACCCCCCCCCGCCCACCCACCTCTCCGTGTCTCCGTGCCTCCTGCAGGGGTTAATTGTGCTGTAAAGTGGAGACGGAGGCGGAGGTGTATTTAAATGACACTGGCTGCCATTAAACTTCAACGCCGTGTCCAGGGGTTGTCATCCGCTTTGTGTTTTTTTACAGCTTTACGCCATTAATCGTCGAGCTGTCCATAAAATCTACAGCTAGATTCATAGATTAATACTTTACTCCGAGACAGAGCCGCGCTATTTCTCTCTACAGGGGAAATTTAACACCAGGCGACAACGGCTGGCGTTAGATTCATGGTCCTATATATATATATTTATAATGTATATCGTATATTATTGTATTTTACGTACATTATTACACATGCTTTTATTTCCTTATATTTACGTCCTTAAAAGTCGGGGTTTTGATTTGGAGTCGTCATCGGCCACCGCGTCCGCTGCAGATCTTTCTATTTCAGGGATCATTTTACGTATTTAATGCCCACATGGACTTAAGTGTGAGGAAGAGGTGGATTGATGTTTGGAAAGGTCGCTTGTATATTTCAAACACTAGGGGGCGTTTTATAGTTTTAGTGCATATTAATCGATTCAATGCGATCCGTCTTTTATATATATAGATTTGAACTCCAACAGTTTATATTTTACACACTAGAGGGCACTTTTAAAAAAATAATAATAAATTGCGTTAGATATGTAAGTCTCAACCGTCGGTCCAGTTTAATCCAAATTTGGTGCATATAAATCGATTTGCGGAATCGTATCTCGTATATACTATATTTTAAGCTAACCGTTTATATTTTACTCATTTAACGATAAATACTGTTTATGGACATAACTTTAAGTATGAGGAGTTCCATTTCCACTTTTGTGTCTAGACCATCCCATCCCAGCTGCATTATCCGTCAGCACGCTTTGCAAACCTTTATTTTTCATGTGGGCGGGGCTTAACTACATCTCCTAACACTGATGAGATCGGCGCTATCGTTGAACTCCGACACTGAACGCCACTCATGACTCAAAAAGAGTCACTTTTGTGGTTGAAAGTCAGCAATGATTTTTCCAACACTTCCCTTTTTTTGCTGCGTGTGAAAAAGCTGGAGTTCAGCTTTATCTCACTTTGTAGAAGACGAAGACGAAGAAGAAGAGGCTGAAGCTCTTAGAGTCATTCTTGGGGCTTAGATGAGTTTTTGTGTTTGATCCAGTGGAAACGTCCTCAGACTGAGCCACAGAAATGTTCCAATGCTTTTTTCTTTTTGGTTCTTTTTCATATTCCTTTTATTTCTCTGCTCCTTCTGCAGCCAAGCTGGGAGACACCGGAGATCTGGAGAGCTTCATCAAAATGTTGGACCAGGAACTTGCAGGTACACACCTCCTAACCTCCTATCACCCAATCTGTTCTTTAATCCTTTTTACTTTTAAGCCCAGAGGCCGGAGGACTGCAGTGTGTGATGTTGGAGTTCACACTACACACTGATGTAGGGAATAGTAGCGGCGACCACTTTGATTCTGGCCCCCAGTTTATCTCCCGGCTCCTCCTGCGTGTAAATGTGGTGTAAAGGGGGCACAGGTGGACCACCTACCCCACCTTTGGTGATAATAGCCTACTTGACTGAGTATCATGACTCTGCTATCAGCACTAACACAGTTCTGTTTAAAGGCTTGTTCACACTCACACACTCATACACGCACACACACACCATCCACACACACACACAGCCACACATAGACACACTCACACACTCATACATGCACACACACACCATCCACACACACACACATATATACACACACACACACAGCCACACATAGACACACTCACACACTCATACATGCACACACACAACATCCACACACACACACATATATACACACACACAAACAGCCACACATAGACACACTCACACACTCATACATGCACACACACACCATCCACACACACACACATATATACACACACACACACAGCCACACATAGACACACTCACACACTCACACATGCACACACACACCATCCACACAGACACAAATATATACACACAGCCACACATAGACACACACACTCAAACACAAAAACACACTCACACACAAACACACACGATCCACACAGACACACAGACACACACAAACACGTTTACACACACATACACACAGTCGCACACACACAAACAGACACACACAGACTCAAACTCACACACATGTACACACACACACACACACACACATCCATACGTACACACAAACACACGTACAAACACGTACACACACCTACAAACACGTACACACACACACACACACACACACACACACACACACACACACACACACACACACACACACACACACACACACACATCCATACGTACACACAAACACACGTACAAACAGGTACACACACCTACAAACACGTACACACACACACACACACACGCACACACACCTACAAACACGTACGCGCACACACACACACACACACACGTACACACACCTACAAACACGTACGCGCACACACACACACACACACACACACACACACACAAACTGGACGAAACAACAAGAAAAAACCAAACATCCTCTAAACATCAAAAGAATAAAGTTACAGAGAAACCGTATCTCCGCTGCATCTTTAGGTTCTCCTATTAGTCGGAGCATGTTTGTGCGTTTTTATTTGTTTCTGCGCCAGTCTGCTTCTTCCCTCCTCCTCATCCTCTGCACTTTCTCTCTTTTGCAGAAATGTGAACAGAGAGAGGAAATGAGCCACAGAGAGGCGGCGGGGAGAAGCAGGCCAGGGGCAACACAACGAGAAGACCGGCAGATCTACAACCCGGCAGATCCGAGGGAGCAAATGACTCCCCTGGCTGCTCCGAAGGAAAAGGTTAACGTCAGAAATTAAAAGGGCATTTCAAAATTTAAAAAACAGCCATACACCCCATGGTGACGCCGCGTCCGGCCCGGCAGGACGACGTCCCCGCGGCGTCAGATCCAAGATGTCTGACATATTCTTCAAATTAAACTAAATCTGTCTGGGAGGAGAAGGAAAAATGCTGCCAGGAGTTTGGAAAGCATATTTTACGCCCCATTTAAGATTTCTGAAAGTACTATTCCAAAAAAAAAAAAAGAGCCCAGAATCCTGTGTGCCATATTTGAGGAAGTTATTTCACTCAAAGTCACAACTTCAGTTCTACAAATGTCCTGTGTAAAATCAAATGTCACATATGTGAGGATATTTCCAGTGTCAGTTATTGTTAATATGGTTGTTTTTTGCTTTTTTAAATCAAATTTTTTTTGTATAGATCAATACAAATATAAATAAAACAAAAAAAAGATGGAATCTTTTTATATACTTCATTTAACCCATCAGAAAACATTGTGACACAACAGCAACAAACCATTTAAATGCTTTTAAATGTTTCTTATATCACTTAAACCTTCATTTTTAACTCCTGGAATGTAAATTTGAGCATTTTACTCTGTTACTAAATGTGAATTTTAATCCATTTAACTTTTCAAACATCTTAAAAATAGGACATAAAACCAGCTATGACGACAAGTTTAGAACAATTTAATGTGAAATGACTTTCTTTTTTTTGATTATAAAGTATGTTGTGGAATTGAAATTTAAAAAACGAAACAAAAAAAGGAAAATAGAGATGCTAACATCAAATAGTCAATGGTCAAAATACACAATTTCCTTTTAAGTGCTTCACAGCGGCTGAGCAAATCTAGATACATAGTGTATAACTGTATAATAAACTGATAATAACATATTATTACTATTATTATTATTGTTATTATTATTTAGGCCAGCGTAGGATAATGTCGCTAGAAAATATAGGCTACATGAAGGAAGTAGTCTGCACCTTATAATATCAGTATTTTGTGCAATTGTGTGTTATTTTTTTGTTGAATAGGTTATTTGTCTATATTGTATATATACAATACTGTCCCTTCCTAAATATTTGTTTATACTGTTGTTTATAGTGTTCATATTTTTCTCCTCTGTTCATATCGTTCCTATTTTATATTTATTATCTCCCGTTTTATTGTGCTTTTTAATTAGTACTATTGATTTCACTGGTGCTTATTTTAATTTATATCTTTGTTTTTAATGTATATGTATGTATAGGTATGTATATGTCTATACACATATATATGTATTTTTTTTCTTATCTTCAGTTGTGTTTATCGCTTCATGGCATTCAGGGTTAGAATTTTGCTGTACAGGAAAACTTGTTTTAACTGTGATATGAGTACAAACACTTTGACTTTGTGCTAATATACCATTATAAATGTCATCGTTGTTGGACTAATAAAGGAAAATCTTATTTTATCATGTCTTGTCTTACCTTATTTTATCTTATCCTACCTTATCCTAATGGTTATCTTATCCTATCCTATACCATCTCATCTCATCTTTAATCCTATCCAATCCTATCTTATACCTTAATGTTTATCTTACCCTATCTTATCTTATCTTATCCTAATGCTTATCTTATCTTTTTCTATCCTATCCTATCTGATCTTATCTTTTTCTATCCTATCCTATCTGATCTTATCTTATCTCATCTTATTTTATCTTCTCTTCTCTTCTCTTATCTTATCTCATCTTATCTTATCCTATCCTATCCAACCTATCATATCCTAATGCTTATCTTATATTTTTCCATCCTATCCTATCTTATCTTATCCTATCTTATCTTATCTTATCCTATCTTATCCTATCCTATCTTATCTTATCTTATCTTATCTTATCTTATCTTATCTTATCTTATCTTATCCTATCTTATCCTATCCTATCCTATCCTATCCTATCCTATCTCATCTCATCTCATCTCATCTCATCTCATCTCATCTCATCTCATCTCATCTCATCTCATCTCATCTCATCTCATCTCATCTCATCTCATCTCATCTCATCTCATCTCATCTCATCTCATCTTATCTTATCCTATCTTCTCTTATCTTAATGGCCCTGCTCTGCGTTGATATTTGGATGGTTTGTATGTGATAACTCTGCTTATGAAGGTTTCCACTAGACTCTAGAGTCAAAGGTTCATGCCTCCTCTTAAACAAACACTCTTCACACTGACAACCTTTTACTTTACTTTAAAAAACAAAACAAAAACATTCCTAGCAGGACTGTCACCAAATAACATTGAATCTGGCTACAACCCCCACCATCCCATAAATTGATGGTTGCTGCCGTCGCCATCCTCGTCCTTCACCCCCTTCTTGTCTGTTTTGATCAGGCCTCAGGTTTTTTCTGCTGCCACCCTGACAGGAAAGCCACACATTTAGCTCAGACATCCTGTGCAAACGTCTCGCGAGCAAAGTGCGCCGCTTGTTCTCGGAGAAAACTGGTTTATTCCCCTTCAACTTTCTTCTGTAATTCACCTGCAAGCTCCGACCGTGTTTCCCACAGCAGAGTGAAGGAAAACCGTTCTGCTTTGAGTCGGCTGTGACGGAATCTTAAGGATTTCCTCGCTGTGACTCTTTCTCTTATGTTGGTGTTTACATCCGGCTGTCATTTCACTGCGGTGAAAGGTCTGCAGAGTGTAATCCGGTTGCAAGTGTCGACTTGTTGCCGCAGAGGAACAGACGGAGGTGGGGGGGGGTGGGGGGGGGTGGGGGGGGGGGGGGGGGGGGGGGGGGGGGCGCCGGGGGCAAATGTCGTGGTTGCGAAGAGGAATTTGCACTTGTGACTCCTGATATCACATTGAGTGACATCGGCGCTGTAATCCAGCGGAAGTGTGCAGAAACTATTTTTAGTCAGCTGCAGGAAAGTCACGTTGGAGTCGAGGGCTGAGGGCTGGATGAGGAACAAACAACCTCTGAGACAGACGGCGACGCGGTTTACAGTAATTACACAAGAGTCTGGTTTCAGGGGGAAGGAACTTGAAGGAGAACCTGAAGACTGAGATGTTAGGGTTCAGAAAATGATTCAACTGTCATGGGTTTTTTGGTGTGCAGTCGTCACACATGTACACAATCTACTCATGTAATATGATTAATTATACCTTTCAGTGCTAAATATGCATTTCTCAGTCACCAGCTGTGAAGAGATTTTGTATTTTTTTCATTCATTTATACAATATCTTATACTGTATAATTGTGTTTATGTCACTTTCAACGCAAACATACGGCAGCCGTTAACGGCCATGGAGGCAGACCTTTTTTTTTTTTTTTTGCTCTTTCTGCTTGTTTACTTTCAAGACAATTATCTTGCAATCAAGAGAAAACAAGCACTTAAATTGCCGTTGCCACGGCGACACGCAAACACGAAACCGCCAGAAATAGGAGAGAAAAAGGTGGAGGGAAATAAGAAAATAACCTACTTAGGACTCTAACATGCAAAATACCCACAGTCACAGAAAGCTAGGTGTATTTTACTCGCTTAAGAAAAGGTTTAACCCGCCGAAGGAAAATCATTGCGCAGTAACTTCTGGTGTCGGCATGGCGACGTGTTCTGCCTGTGTCAGACGTTGACTGAGACAAAGTCTGATGCGTTTATCAATACTGGAAAACTCTTCAGTCATTATTAAGTATCGTTGGTAGTATTCACGATTTTGATTCTGTGTCACATGACCGCATGACCCGGAAGCTGAGCGAAACGTAACTAATACGAGAAAGGAAGTTTAATACAGTTATGAAACCCCTGGGCGATGATGAACACTCTTCATCTGTTTTTTATCTCATTGAAGCGAGAAAATAATAAAAAATATATAATATATATATTTATCATATATACATATATATGTTTTTTTTAATTATATTATATCTTGTTTCCACGATAAAACAGCTGAAAGTAATTTTCTGCCTCCATGGTCCTTGTTGGCTTACATACAAACATTTTAACACAGTAAGACCTTTAAGGTTTATGAACAGTTTACGTTGTTTATTATTAAGTTGTGAACACTTGATTGAATCATTAACCCTTTAATATCCTGCTCAACTGTTTGGTTGAGTTCACTTTGAGTTTCTATTTCTTATTGAAAAAATGTGACCGAACATGTTTGTCATATGCCCCAGCGGCAGCATTTAAGCACTAAACGGTAAGGGGCCAAGGATAGAACCCTGGGGGACACCAAAAGTAAAAGATGCCACTGGGGGGGCACTTTTTAAAAAAATAATAAATGCTGTTAGGACTTAATTTATATAATTATGTAACTTAATACAACCAAATAAGTCTGATAAACACATGTTTTACCGAAACTTTTGAGCTAATCTAAATAACATTTACTGTTTTTCATGAAGTACAAAGTTTCAACATGAAATAATGAAATAATTGTAATCGTCTGATTTTTTTTCCTTTCTGTTTGAAAACTTGATTGACCAAAGTAGAAAATTAAGAGTGTCTAAAATATTAAAATAATAAATGCCCAAAAGAAATAAAATATGCAAATAATTACATTTCCTGTAGTTTTTTTGTTTGTTGGTGAGGACATTAAAGGTATAATAAACTTATAAGTTATTTGATTAAAATTTGATTATTAAACATTTTAAAAGTCTTTACAGCCTAATTAATGAGCAGATTATAAACAGTTATAAATCTTCATAAGGCCAGTATTATTACACAGCGGTTCAATATCTTATTTCTATATCTGCAGATTTTCTCTTGCAGAAGAACATTTGTAAATACGTATCGCTCACAGCGCTTATCTATCCATCTGTCTGTCTGTCTGTCTGTCTGTCTGTCTGTCTGTCTGTCTGTCTGTCTGTCTGTCTGTCTGTCTGTCTCGCCATTCATCCACCCATCCTCAGACAGCCGGTTAATTCGATGCACCACAAGATGGAGATTGATGTGAAGTTGGTGGCAGTGACTGAAGGAGGGGGGGCGGAACATTTAACGTTCTGTTTCTTTGTCTCTTTAACGACAGGAAGTTCACTTCTCTGTACTCTGGGCAACTATTTAACCACAGGAGAATGTGATGGGGAGATAAAAGAGGTATAATCCTCGATAAAGTAGGTAACCATGGAGACACCTGGATCACTAACCTGTGAAAATACTGTGGCTAACGCAGCTTTATCCATAATATCCAACTCATGAAATGATATTAATCAGTTTCTAAATGTGAATTTTAATCCATTTTACAACCCCAATGCTTTAAAATCGTGTCTTGAATCACGTTAAACCAGAAGGTTGTGGGTTCAAATCCAATGAGTCACTCAAAAAATGAATCATTGCGTTGTGTAAGTTTAAGGACTTGCACCTTTTTGGATTTTACTGAAATAATCATATATCGAACATTTACATTAAATCTTCAGGAAATGACATTATTTTGAAAGTGTAATAGATTTAGAACACATACGCTTTATTAGGAATATTACCTACATATTATTGCATGTTTAGCTAAAAGCATGTTGTTAGAAAACTATTTTACGCTTATTCTACCTTTTTTTTTGTGGATGTATCAAAGTTACATCATTCTATTTAGTAAGTCCTCCTTATCAAAAAGGATTTTCTCTATAGCCTCCACCTCAGTGGAGTCCCCCAGGGCTCCATCCTCGGCCCCTTACACTTTGGCACACACATGCAGCCACTGGGTCAGATTATAAACAGGTTCAGTCGCATTTTTAAGGAAGAAATAAGGACTCAAAATGTACTCAACCAAACAATTGAGCAGGACATCAAAGGATTACATTTTCTTTTTTGAGTGCAGGTATTTACAGAAAATTGATGGATGTGGTGGAATTACAATTGAAAATGGGGAAATCAGTTCTCCTACATGAAAAAAGAATGATTAGTCTTCATATGAGACAAAAATGAACATAAAAGCCTGATGTCACATAATCAAGGATCAAGACCATTGTGTCTCAAGAATCGTTTCAGAAACTTGTCCCAGAAAGTCCATTCGGCCGGTTCTTTATCCCACATCATCTTCCATTGGAGGAGAAAACGACTCTGGGTTGAAATAAGTTGTTAAAAAAGGAAAAGTGTGACCAAAAAGAGAGGAAGACGAGGAAAAAAAGGGAGAGCGCTGGAACAATGGGAACATCCAGAGGGGCGCCGTCGACTTACCTGCTCCTCCTGCGTTGTCTGTTCCACTTACAGAGAGGCAGGCGTGACTGATTGAGGCCACAGCTGTTCAGGATAGCGACAAACAAAAGTTGCCTTTGACATGATGGAACTTCCTCTGCAAAACGAGGGACGCGTCCTGTTTGCAGAGAGAGGAAGAGGCGATGGAATTGCAAAAATGTAGGAACACGATGGCGTTTTTTTATTTTTACATGGCAGCCAAACTTTTCTGCTTTAATCCACTTTATTCATTTGACACGAGTGAAAAAAGTCTCCAGCAGCCAATCAGGCTGTGTGATTTTTTTATTAGAGCGCTCTTAAATGGGATCTGATCCGCTCGTCTTCAGGGAACACCTCCCCGTTCTTGCTCTAATGAATATGAGAGCGGCGGGTGATTGGCGGCGGGGGCCGGGTTGTCCGCCGCTCCCATTGTTTGGATAACAGACGGAGTAAATGATGAATGAACTGAGTTCATTAGCCGCTAATTTAAAATGAAATGATGTTATGATGAGACAGAACGGGCCGGAGGAATTAGGACGTAATAAATACGTGGCACCCCTTTCGCTCCTCACCTACAGAGTCGGGCGTCTTGGTAATAAATGTCACACGGGCTTAAAATCTCGTCACACGGTTCTGGTTTATTCTGAGCTAGTTAGCGGGCTAATGAAGACGTAATTGAGTAGAGCAGAGAGGAGACAATTGTTATTATCAGACAGTGGGTAAATGAAGCAGAGATATGGTCTCTGCAGCGAGGCTAACGCGGCCGCGACGACTGCGGCATGCCGAGCACGCGGCCTTCTGTCATCCGCTTGATGAGAGGCGGCAGCGACGCCGCTCCCCCGAGAGAGCGCCGCAAATGATCCGGGGCTAACAGCGCTCTACCAGGGAATTAGATGGCTCAACACAGCACACACACACACACACACCATACTCAACCGTTTGATCCTGACTCGGACTAAAAAATGGCCCGGATCGGGACGCTGTGTTTCTCATCAAACATGGCGGAGATGACGGCGTGCGCCGAAATAAAACCTCTCATATGACCTCAGGTCAACGCGCCATAAATACTGCAAAGTTCCTTTTTCAGTTAATTTCGTTTTATAGTAATAGATGTGGATATAAAAATATCTCAGCGACTATGGGATGGATTATCGTGAAATCCATGCGTCCATTCATTCAGGACATTTCCCCAGTTTTGCGGCGGCTCGTCAGGAACGTCCCTGTCAATCACAGAGGGGGTCAAAATTAAAGATGGAGACCACACCGAGGGGCGAGGAGAACTTTAGTTTGGTCACGTTTAATCTGAGGTGTTACGACAATTTTATTCTTAATTTACTTACTCGTTTTATAGAATTATGAACAAACTGACGGAATAAAAAAAAGATTAAATTCAAAATAGATCAGCATCATTCATTTCTATGTCTCTTTTTTCTCTTATCATAGTTTCACAGAATCATTTCCAATGAGAAGTTTTTATTCACAGGCATCAATCTCCGCCAGAAATCTATATCTTTATATTTTTCAAGTTACAAATTACATCAAAAATCGTTTTTTAGTTATATATATTAACAAGAAGGAACTTTAAATGTCTATTTGGTAGATGTCTGGGCTGATTTAGCCGTTTCTTTCTTCTGTCACAATAATAGAGTAAAAGTAGACTGTTGCTCCTCGTTTCTGGTTTCTGAGGAGCAGCCGCTCCTGACTGCTCCTGCAGTCAGGAGCGGCTGCTCCTCAGAAACCAGTTACGTGCACGAAGACCCTAAAGGTGCATTTCACATTAAATGTAAGCAAATTCATGTGTTTCCTTGTTTTTAACGCAACAGCTGTGACACACGTCACCTCGGCAGTCCATTAAAAAGTGCATTCTATTATTATTATTCTATGCATAAAACTTACTAATACGTTTATTATTTATGGTTTTCGGGGTTTTTCTTCTCATCTCTACCCGTAGAACCTCCTTTAAGGATGAGCCTGAAGTTTATCAGAGTGACTGGGGAAACGCTGATATCTGATAACGGCTCTTGTTTGACGCGACGGCTATCGCAGTGCATTCTGGGATGTGTAGTATCTGTGGTGTTTGTGCTATATACCAGCGGGCCAGTTATAATAGGAATTAGATATCGTCTCGCGGGCCGGATGTAATAGTTCTGACTTCCATGGCCGGTGTGGAACTGTTTATCCACCAACACTTTCTCTGGGGCGTGATGAGCGTCAGCTTTGAGAAATGGATCATTCATACCGATCCCCCAGAGTTCCCTGCTTGGCAGAACAACACAAATCAAACTTTCAAATCAAACTCTGATGGAGGGTTATGGAATTACCATTATAATAATAATCATAAAACCCATTTTATGCAGCACTTTTCAAAACTAAGTTACGACAAAGTGCTTTATATGCTAAAATAAAGAATTAGAAAGACGCCAACAATGACATCGAAAAGCCAAATCATAAATAACAAGAACCCATAGATACCAACTGGGAAACGAGATGACTAAAAAAGCTTTCTGGAAAAGTTTTAAAGAGGTTTCTCAAAAGATGGTACTGATTTCTGGGGGGTCCTGACTGAAAAAGGGCCGGTCACCTTTGGTGCCTGAGAACAGCCAGCAGAGCTCTGAAGATCTGAGACGGCGCCCGGGCTTGTAAGGGTGGAGCAGTTCGGCGGTGTAGCTGGGAGCTGGTCCAACAAGAACCTCAAAAGCGTCCAGTTAGATCTTCACATCGATTCTGAAACCAACCGGAAACCAACACCGTGTCTACATTTAAGACTTAAAGGGCTTAAAACCATCCTCTATGATGAAGATTATAATTAAGGCTGGCCTAAGCTAGCTCTTAGCGGTGCTGTTTCATGTGGGTGGGGGCTGGATCTGCTACTGTGGACCTGCTTGATGCCCACTCATAACAACAAGATGATGATGATGATGATGATGATTAACATTATTATAGTTTAGTATTTTTCCACAAGCTATTACTAAATGTTATTATACTATCATTATTGATATTATCATCCTGGGAGCCCTGCTGCCGCCACGGCCGCGACCCTGGAGGCAGCAGAAAGTGGATTACAGTAGCTGACATCATCGCCGCTTCTTTGCATGTCTGTGTCTCTTCCCCACCTCCCCCCTTATTTTCACTCTCTCTCTCTCTCTACCCCTCTCTCACACTCCCACTTGCTCGCTCTTGATCTCCCTCCAAAAAAAAAAAACCCTTCCCCCACCTATCTCCCCTCTCCTCTCTCTCTCTCTCTCTCCTTTAGGCCGTCCACCCTGAGTCATGGATCTGCTCGAGGTTTCCGCCTGTTGAAAGGCAATTTCATTCTCGCCATCGTCTTGCTCATGGAGTAATTTTTCGGTATCTGTAGGATAATGAATGTATTGTTCGCTATTTCTTACTTTCCCGCCATAATGTGTCACTCTCTGAGAGACCGCTCCTGTCGTATTTTTCCTGTTAGCTTAGCTTAGCCACTGGGTCGGTTTGTTGCCCGGTAACGGCGCGGCTGAGAATGAACCATTTCTTGATTGTGTGCGATGTTCTCTTTATTTCCTCGATGATGATTGACTGTTTCTTGAAATGTCTCGTTTGTGTGTGTAAATATAGGATAGTGGCTGTAGATTTAGTTAATTACATAATGTATACAAACTACTACATATATATATATATCTTATACATATTTTAGACATATTATAATTATAACCATGTATTTAGATTACATAATCTTAACAAAACCAAACTAATGAAATATATGTGGTGCATTTTTGTCATTAAATTATGAAGGAAACAAGTCAAAATTATATTTATGTAACATTTTCAATAAAACTTTTGTATTTAAACACATTTCTCAGTCAGAAAAACGTAACTTCCTGAAATTATAGGAAAAAAGTCTCATAAATTTTCCACAATGAACCATATTTAAACCTTGTTCTGAAATATTTGAACTGATTTCATTCTATTGTTTTCCTAATAAACAGTTTTATGCTGATTCTATGAAATTTGAATGTATACATCTTAAAAACACGATTATTAAAAAAAAAAAAACTTAAACTTTATCAAAGCATTGATTTATTTTTTTTGAGTACGGCGGGTTTGAAACCAGAACCTAATGTTAGCATTTTGCTGCATTTATCCGACCCACTCCCACGGATGTGGTCCCCTCGAGGGTTGAGTGGCAGAGCTGACGTCAAATATTCGTGTGGTCATTTCAAGAATTGTCCTTAACGTTGAGAAAGTAAGCAGTTGTGGATTTGTTATGTGTTATAATTAAACACAATGGGCTTATTTTCACAACAGCTGATGAAAAACAACCCCTTCACACAATATCTTCACTCAGGGGGTCACAGCCCGAAAAAGATCTACGACGCCACACAAAGCCCCGCCTCCTCTTTGGAACTCATTACTGGAATGGAAAAAATTCCAGTTCCTTATTTGGATATTTTATTTTCTTTCATTTCATGCATTTTTAAGGATGCTGGCATGTAAATAAAGTCTCTACCTATGGCCGTGCCATTTCCTGTTGTGGACGCTGCCATCCCTGTCCTCATTGTGTGGAACAGGAAACCAGGGTAATTATTTTCCTGCCAAAGAATGTGACTCATGCCGCCATCCCTGGACTTCAAATGAGCCGTTGCGTCACTTCTGACTGGGGGATTTCTTGACGCCACTTCACCCTTTCCTCTTTCAAGTCAGACAGCCAATTTACTAGAATTCATTACTGAAAACGATTCAAGCGACACGGAGCGCACGAAGGAGCGCAAACGTAGCCCTGATTCAAATACTGGCATTAGGGGTAGCCTTTGAACTTTAAATAATGTCCGACTTAGGCGCCGGTTTCACGGCGAGGGGACGGCGTACAAACAAACAGCGTGAGGATGTGGATGCGTGAGTGGGAGTGACATTTGACATGGTTCTAGAAAATTCCATGGGATACCTACAGGGCAGCAACAAGAATGTTCTTTATTGGAATGTGGCGTGGCGGTGATTTGTCGTTCTCACAAGGCGGTGTCAGAAAGTTCTTTTTTTGGTTCTGGTGTGTTGGTGATGTCAGCAGAGAAAAACCAAGCAGATGTTTGTAGATTTGAGGAAGTCCGACCTGCCTGTGGTTCCACTGGACTCCCTCACAGCAGAGTTATTCCATGGACGTCATTGAGATACGGATTCCTCCCAAGAAGACATTTCCTGCCCGTCTAGAATATCAGGGATTTTGAATTGATTTGAAAGCAGCCTGTGTTTTACAACGGCGTACGAGGGCCAGGCTGACAAAATAAATGTAGAATAATTAGATTACGAGGTAAAGGTGGGAATATTACGAGGAAAAATTAGTTTTTTTTGAGATTCTCAGTAACTTTACTGAATGAAGAGATTTGAAAGTTACCCAGAACTCATTGGAGGGACTTTATATGTCTTCAGGTCTAGGACTTATAGGTCATCGGGTCCAGGACTTTATATCTGATCTGGTCTGGGTCTTTATATCTCATCTGGTCTAAGACTTTATATGTCATCGGGTCTAGGACTTTATTTGTCATCTGGTCTGGGACTTTATATGTCATCGGGTCTAGGACTTTATATGTCATCGGGTCTGGGACTTTATATCTCATCTGGTCTAGGACTTTATATCTCATCTGGTCTGGGACTTTATATGTCATCGGGTCTAGGACTTTATTTGTCATCTGGTCTGGGACTTTATATGTCATCGGGTCTAGGACTTTATATGTCATCTGGTCTTGGACTTTATTTGTCATCTGGTCTGGGACTTTATATGTCATCGGGTCTAGGACTTTATATGTCATCGGGTCTAGGACTTTATATGTCATCGGGTCTAGGACTTTATATGTCATCTGGTCTGGGACTTTATATGTCATCGGGTCTAGGACTTTATATGTCATCGGGTCTAGGACTTTATATGTCATCGGGTCTAGGACTTTATTTGTCATCTGGTCTAGGACTTTATATGTCATCAGGTCTAGGACTTTATATGTCATCTGGTCTAGGACTTTATATGTCATCAGGTCTGGGACTTTATATGTCATCGGGTCTAGGACTTTATATGTCATCGAGTCTAGGACTTTATATGTCATCGAGTCTGGGACTTTATATGTCATCTGGTCTTGGACTTTATTTGTCATCTGGTCTTGGACTTTATTTGTCATGTGGTCTGGGACTTTATGTGTCATCGGGTCTAGGACTTTATTTGTCATCTGGTCTTGGACTTTATATGTCATCGGGTTTAGAATCCTGTCTTACAGGTTCCTTGTAAGACAGGATGTGACATTGTGAAAGCTAAGCATCAGAAGTGTTAAATGGATTGTAAGTCTTCCACAAAACAAGCTAAACGTTGGATGATTTGCTCCTCATGAGTTAAAAACGAAGGACAGAGCTGTGTAAGAAGCTTTTCAGAGCGCCGCGGTTTCTCATGGGGTAAGATGGATTTGGGAAAAGTTGCACCAGGTCAGATGCTTATCGCGCTTACATAATCTCATCTCTATTTAGGTGAAATTGTCTGAAGTCGCTGAACAGAACTAGCATTTAGGCATCTCCGACGATAATACGTGTCTCTGCCTCTTGGGCGTGAAACTAAGCTAACTTCAAAGGACGCCTCCAGTATTAAAGTGAGAAGAAAAAAAAAAAGTGAGGATATTTTCTCAGTAGTCTCAGATATTTAAACCAATCTCAGCGCATTTGATCTAAAAAAGGTACGTTTTAAAGGGAAAAAAAAGAAACCCGCTAGCCTGGATTAGCGCCTCATATCAAATTGGCGCCGGTGAAAGTCAGCGTGATCCATGTGATAAGATACTTAAAGGGAAAGACCTCTGGGAGTCCTTTTCTAGTCTGCTGCATTCAGGCGCCGCCGTGACGCAACCTTCCCTCTGCCACCAGTAACCCACATCTGAGAAAGGCATTAGTGGACCGCCATCTGATGGTGAACTCCGGCTGATGCAAAATGGAGCGAGAGGACGCCGTGAATAATGTGAGCAGTTAACAGAGGCAGTCGTGGAACACCTCCCGTTAAAAGTGGACGGAGAAGCGGAACAATTAGCCGTCAGGCAGTAGAGGGTTTTCTCTTTCTGGACAGCAAACAGGATGGATACTGTGCAGAAGGCTTAAATCTGCTCGTTTCCTGCTGTTGTTACTTCCCTCACACACACGAGAAGATACACGCCGTCGTCTTGAGTATCCTCGGCGGTATCTCCAGGCTATCCATCTTACAGGGGGCAGATCATTAAGTAGTGGAAAGGCAGCGTTCGGCCGGGGGGCAGGTGGGACCGCTTGTTCCAGATGAAGTAAAGGCTGTTTTCTGTTCTGTACCGGACCTGCGTATAAAAAAACAACATAAAAAAAACAGAAACCCTGTTTATTGCTGAGCAGCACAATAGACCTGAAGCTGCTCCGTTGCTCGCGTGCAGCTTGGAGGACCCCCGAGCTGCATTTAAGCCATCGCATTCCGGTTACTCTTTCTTTTTATTCGTACCGATGAGTCCCATTATACCGAACAGAACAGCAATGAATTTGTGCTTGTTAACAAGCGCTGGCTGTCTGTCGGGCCGCAGCTTGCAGCTAATGCCTCAGTGCCACAGGACTCCATCGCCATCCAAAAAAAAAAAAGAGGCATGAAACGGCCGACCTGTTGGGTTTTCATTCTGCAGCAGCCCTGCAGCAGCAGCGGTTTCTCCGGACGGCGAGGGGACGCCGCTCCTCGCTTTGCTCGTTTGACGGCCGATGAGGAAAGTGTGAAACTGTGTTCATTGTAATTAAAGGACGTGTCACCCGCTGCAACCGTTTGGTTCTGGACTCTGGGTTTTTAATACTTTTTTTGATGACGGCGAGGTTTGTGGCGGCAGAGAGGCGTTTGATGCATCCGGCCGTGGCTTCTGGTTCTGTTTGTGGGATTTTTTCATAATGATAATAATAATATTAAATAGATCTATGCTGTCATCACTGACTCTATCCTGGAAAGGTCCCTAGCCCACTGCGTTGTACAAGCAATGCCCCTGTTTTAATCCCTCAAATTAAATGTAAATTCTTTTTTTATGATAAAAGCCCCCCCCAGTGATAAAATATGTAGTATTAGAGTAAAACACAATGTATAATTGATAGATCTACCCAAGTCACCGAAATTCACCAAAATCCGACAAACCCTTAGGAAGTTATGTTCAAGAAACAGTGTTTCCTAAAAAAACTCCCCCTAGTGAGTAAAATATGAACTATTTGAGTAAAACACAATATATACAAGATAGATCTCCGAAACTACACAACCGTCCTTTCCCCAAAACAATCCAGTTCTTCCTCGCACTGAAGTGTACGTGGTTTTAAAATTTAAAATTCATCCATGATATTGCTTTTGACTTATCGCAACATCAAGAAGGATTTGTTCGCGGCGGGGGAACGCGGATGAGGCGGGGGATTAAAAATCTAAAATCGAATGACTTTATAGTCTTTTAAAGACAAAAAAAACAAAACAAGCAAGAATAGAAATATTAGTATTTTTTTGTGTTTGATCAGAGATTACATTGCATGTATTAACAGATACAATGTCAGCAACAATGGAAAATAAATTATTTTAAGTCTTACCCGTCCAAAACCACCAATGTTATTCAAATATACAGAATAAAAATATTATTTTAGGTATGTCTTTCATGACGAAGCTTAACCTTAATAAACCAATTTGCAGGTTATAACAGCTGTACGCTCATTATTTGGCTAGCCTGGAGTCACTGCCGGGCTTTTTATCAGCACCGTTATGAGGGTTCTTATTGTAAAGTGGTACTAAGAGGTTAAAAATGTATCCTTTTGTATCGTTTTTCAAGTAGAGAAGCAAACTTGCTTGAAGCCGAGATGCTCTTTTTCGATAGCGACGCTCGCCCTACTCCAATTTGTTAGCATGATAAATATATATTCATATATAAAAACACCACTATTATTTTCCAAAGCTGGCGGTTCTGATGCTGACTGAGAATGGATGTCAGGTTCTGTATTCATGAGGACCACAATAAGATACAGAAAGAAAGTGTTTATTTTGATTTCCCCAGTGTATCCCATCATAAATACATTCTACCAGCATAAACACAGAAGCAACAGGGCATATTTAATAATCTGTGTGATGACACCGATATCATTTATATCACCATACGTTTGGGCCCAGACACGGTTGGCTTTATGATTTCAGTACTATCTTTATTCTATATATATATATATATATATATATATATAAAGGTTTGCGGTGCGCCATAAAGGTCCTTGTTAGGGATTTGTTTGAGCTCCATGGGTACAAAAGGAATTTGCTAAGAGTGAATGTGTTGCATGGAAATAATAGATTATTGATGTTTTGGCAAAATGCAGAATGATTTCCCTTTGGAGAAAAAAACAGGCTGCTTAAATTTAAACTACAAGAGTTTTGGTTCCCTCCTCTGCTTCCTAATAACTAGCGCTAATTAGCTTCTTAGGCCGCGGAGAAAAACGCGGCGACTCAGGAACGGGAGACTTAAATAATTGGATGCGAGCAAGCCGTCGAGGATAGGACACTTGCAAATAACAGGAGAAGGATAGAAATGGGCGAGTCGAGTCTGCGGGCGACGGAGGTAGAGCTGCTCAGATTGGATTCTGTGCGAGGGAAGATGAAAAAAAGGAAAACGGCATGAAGGAGGAAGAGGGGAGCGAGGACGAATGAGACGCAGGAAGAGAGAGAGAGAGAGAGCGGGAGAGCGAGGAAATATAAGATAACACGTTTCCTCTGGAAGAAATAAAATTCTCGGCACATTTTTACGGCACATTCGGACCCCCGTCGCCAACCGGCGCCACGCACACACCTGCAGCTCTCTCCCAGCGGGTGGCATTGTGTAATTTGGCACATCCATTTTCTAGTTTGGGAGTTGTCTTTATTGCTGTCGAGGCGGTCGCGACCCCCCATCGGGATACTCCAGCCAGCCTGAGAGTGATGCTGTCAGTTTTTACTCAAACTCGCTGGAGTGCAAACAAATCTAGACTTTGGAGAAGCGGCCCAAGTTTTCTACCGGTGCCGGTGGTGGTTTATGGCAAATTGGTCTTATTTCCTCAAGGTGCCGGATTGCCGGAATAGTTTGACAGCATTTTTCTCTTGCGACACCACCACAACCACCACCACCTCCACCACCTCCACCACACGTTCAACGGTCTTGCCGTTACTTAATCTCACCAGTTTACTTCTCAACGGTTTCACGAGTCAGGTCTTCATGTTTACTTTGATGGCGAGGTTTCGCGCTCCATTTCTTTTTCTTTTTGCTCTGTCTGTACAAACAGTTGTTCAGTTGTTCAGGATCTTCCTCCTCATCTTCATAACCAATATAAGGTCGGCGGTTCTAATGTTATTGGATTTCAGTTGTGTTTACTGGCTGTCGGATGACTCTACGTCCAATTATCAAACATCATTTCATTTAAATTTGTTTGTCTGGACACTGTTCTCCACCTCTCCGGTGGATTAGAACTTTCCCTGCTTCATCTAGAAACCAGAAATCAATAAAAGGAACCACAACGTTCAAGTAGAGTAGATTCAGAAAGCATTTAGACCCATTCTCTTTATTCACATTTTATAATGCCGCGGCCTAAAATAAATTTTTAGCCCACTCCACTTCTGTGTCTTTCACTGAGAAGAAGTTTGGGTCTGGTGCCATAAAGTCCAAATGGGTGGAGTGTGAAGTTTCTCCCAGCTCCACACAGGATCTCTGGAGCTCAGAGTGACCTTCAGGATCTTGGTCACCTGTCTTACCAAAGCCCTTCTCCCCTGATCGCTCAGTTTGGCTGGTGGTCAGCTCCAGGTGGAGTCCAGAATTATACCAAACTTCTTCCATTCAAGAACTCGATCTAAGCTGTCGCCCCCGACAGAAAGGCTTCATCCCCCAGAAGCCCCAAATTCCTTTAATTTTTCCATAGAGAAAGCTCCCCTTGTGGGTAAAATATGAACTTTTAGAGTAAATTACAGTGAAAAAAAATAGATGTATTTGAGTGGATTCATCTGCACCAAATTCTGACTGAATAGAACCAATAATTTGGAAGTAAGGTCCAAAAAACAGTTTTTTTCATAAAAAGCTCCCCCTAGTTAAAGTAAAATATAAACTTTCAAAGTTCATTTTTTACTGAATCTATCTTTCACACGATGTATGCAAAAAAAAAATCTCCTCTATGCAGCAAATCCAGACTGAATAAGACCAACGGTTGAGGAATTATAGCCTGACAATTTTTTGGAGATGAAGTGCCCCCTAGTGGAGGATTGTTTGGATAAAAACAGGCAGCATTTAGAATTTTCCTTTCTGTGAACAGCTTTAACTATTTTCCAGCAAAAAAGTTGGGGAATTTGTCCTGTGGATTACGTGGAGCATTAGTTATGACACATTCTTGGATTTTTTTTTTTTAAATGTCACATTTTTTCAATGTAATCATTAACTTGCTCTGAAGTATCAAGCCCCTGAAGTCTGCTGGAGAAAAGACATTATCTTGTGCACAAAGATAATAAACGCACAAGTTCTTATCGGGGTGGATGGAGCGTACGTTGATTTTATCAAGTCAGAACACACGCACAATGCCGACCAACCTTTCTTCCGCTGTGATCCTTCAAAATAAGAGCACATCAAAATACCTTAAGCTGCGAATGGAAACATAAGAATGTGCTTCTGCCATAAACAGAAAAAAAAAAATAGATAGAATCATAATCTAACAGCTTTTGCTCGTAGATAACGGATCGTCATCAGCAGGAATCAATGACTGCGCATACTGGAGGACAACGGAGCAGCTACACGCATGGATTTGAAAATAAAACAGGTCTGCCTCTGTAATGCTGAATATACTTGTGGGCAAAAGATAAAAGAGAATTTTCTCGAGGGACCTCAGGGGCTCCGATCTTGAGAAGTACGACGCAAAAAAAACCTTCTGCATGCTGCAATAGGTGGCCTTAGTTAAAACGGTCTCATAATATTGGGAGGATTAAACATTAAAGAATTTTCCTCTCATCAAACGGAACACCCGGCATGCCAGCATATTTGTTCATTTTTATGCCAGAAATAATAGACGCTTTATTGTTTCTTTGGGTATTTTTAGTATTTTGGCAGCGCCGACTGCTGGAAACCAACATTCCGTCTGCGTCTGCTCTTTATGTGGAAATCACAAACAAACAAACGTGAACTTTTGCTCCTCAAGCAAGTTTGACTATTTGCATAGTCTCCTCCTAACATGAGCACGAGAGCTTTTCCCCGATCTTCAGAGACGCTCGTCATCGTCATCTTTTCTGCATGTGCGAGACGACTCCAGGTAAGAGCCGGCTGTTTGCGTCCTCCTCGGCGGGTGCAGCTGAGTTGGCGACGGCGGCTGATAAGGAGGTGAGAGCCATATTGAGACAAGATGACTCATATCAGATTTGTCTCGTAGCTATTTCCCTCCAATAAGCTCTTCCCTCTGCTACGAGCGGCACCAGCCATGAGCAGACCGGGCCGCGCTCCTCGCTCCGCTGCCTCTCCACACGTTAAATACCAGCGGGGAAGTTATGATGGAATATTTCAGAAAAACCTTGAGGTTTCTGTGTCAAGTGTTGGCTGATTTTTCGGATTACAGGCAAGGTTGAATGACGATGCACTTAATGAAAATTGTCCGATTTTCTCGCTGAATCAATAACTGCGTTTTTTCTCCCCAGGAATAACACGTAATAGGAAGCAGCGCGAACGCATCAAGGCTCCAATCTCTCCACCGTCTCCCGTCGCCGCGGCTCTACTTTGCATGAATTACGATGAAATCTGGAGTTATGCACGCAGTTAGGCCCCCGAGCTGTTAGCCTGTTTTTTTTTTTTTTCCCTCAAAAAAAGGGTTTCAGCAAGAGAAAGGTAGAAAGGGAGGATGAGGAGAGAGGAAGTCCTGGAGGGGGAAGGCTTGCAGTTGCTGCAAGAATATTTCTTTTGTATCATATTCAAAATTATAAAAAAACAAAACAAAAACATGATAGAAAAAGGGAGGAAAAGAACTTTGAACGAGCCAGAAAAAAAGTTTGGTGAAACTTTATATTCTCCATTTTTTTTTTTTTTTTTTTACAGTTTTTAATTTGGCACACGGCACAATCAGCAAGTATGCATCGGGTATACATAAATAAATATTAAATATTTTATACATACATATACATATAGAGCTCTTACAAAGACACCCAGTGTGGTTTTTGAGGGATACATAGAAATGATTTGTGTTGCTGTTTTTTTTTTCTCTCGTGGGAACAGTGTTGCTGTTACCACTTTATTTCAGAACGCGGGGAGCGACATCTCCATAGAAGCCCTATACATATATGTATGTATGCCTATATTTATATATATTCAAAGAAATACAGGTGTGCACTGATTTAGGTCGATTCAGTGCAAACAGGCCACCGTCTGCGTTTAGAAAGTCAATGGAATCAGGTCAGTTAGTTCGGTTGAATCTTCCGCTATCGTTTATTTATTTTTTTCTCTCTCTCTTACATGTAAAATAATATTTATTTTGTCATCTTTAAGCAAAATTAGACATAGAACTTTTTTTTTTTTTTTTTTTTTTTTTTTTTTTTAACTTTGAAAATAACCAAAAAAAAAAAAGTGCTATTTTGCAAAGACAGACACCCAGAGACGCAGCAGGAAAAACCCACCCCAAACCCCACCCCTCTCCAAAACCCCCACATTATACAACCTACAAACAAATAAAAAATAAAAATAAATCATGTGCACGGACACACACACACACACACACCCTCATTCGCACAGCCTTCTTCCGGCGAAGCGTCGCTTCCGTTATCTCGGCTTCGAAACCACGCCACCGATGAGAAATGGTTTCCGCATGCACACAAACACACTGGCGCTCTAAGCAGCATGTTTACGTGCACACCGGGCGGAGATAATATCTGAAAGCTCTAACAGATAAATTGGCTGAAAAAAAAGATGCACTTTTTTTTTTCTTAACAAAACAATCACAGTAACATAGTATTTATCTCTGCCTCCTCCTGGCGTCCCGGCGAGAGCCGTCCCCGACAGATTCTCTCTCTCTCTCTCTCTACGAGATTTTAAAAAAATAAAAAAGGAAAAAAAAAGAAGATAACGCCGTTTGTGTAGCGGTTGTGTTTGTACGCAGCAGAAAGAAGAGTTGCTTAAAAATGCTTTTGTTTTTTGAAAAAAAAAAGGAAATCTCTACATCTGCATGTCCTCTAGGTCCCCGGTCCTGGATTCAGTCTCTCGTCTTTGAGTCTTGTGACACACCCTGCTTGGAAAAGTCTCAGGGAACAGAAATAATGACAAATAATTCATCAAAAAAAAAAAAAAAAAAAAAAAAATGTAAGGCATTGAAATGTAAAAATAAAAAAAATAAAAAAACATAATCGGTCATTAAAAACATTGTGTGAATATTGATGTCGAGGCCATTGTCTCCCCGCAGGAGGGAGGGAGGGAGTGAGGGAGGGAGGGAGGGGTGAGAAATAAAAAGCACTTCTCGTTGTTTTTTCATGAATTCAAGAAAAAAAGGGTTCTGGGTTCTCCTCAGTCTGCTTAAAAAGGCTTTTAAAATGACTATTTTAGAAAACAAGACTGCAGAAGGACCTTCTCCCCCTGACCAGGAGAAGGGAAGCAGTTTTGATTTTGGCAGCTCTGCACATCTTGACATCCACAGAGAGCTCTCAGCGACTCTCCTCGTAGTAAAAGTCTAGTTAAATCTCTTCATGTTTTAATCCCACTCATGTCCTCTCCTTCCCCCTCTCCTCCCTGCCTCTCCACCCCGCAGCCCACCCCCCCTCCCTTGTGATATTTATAAAACACAATCCTCTACTCCATTCGTTCATCCCGCTGCTCCTCCTCTTCCTCCGCCGCACCAACGCCTCCTCCTCCTCCCCCCCCGCCTGCACTGGCTCCCCCTGACCTCCTTAAAGCTATACGCGGGTGGTTGAGTGGGAGTGCGGCAGGCCGGTGGAGTTGAAGCCGGTGGTGAAAGTGTTGTAAGGGTGCAGGTTGGGCATTCCCACCAGGGAGTTGGGGATCATGGTGATGGTGTTGGGGGTCATGAGGGGAATGTCGTCCGGGGAGCGCCGCAGGGTGAGCGTGTAGTCGGGCAGCGAGGCCAGGCGCAGCGCGCCCTCGTTGCTGTTCCCCGCCTCGCACTCGTGGTGCGTCTGGTTCATCTGCAGTGACATGATCTCCTCTTCGGGGGCGTGGTGGCCGATGTCGTTGGAGGTGGTCTGGCGCTGCGGGCTGGGCTGCCCCCGGCCGGAGTCCTGCCGGCGCTTGTCCTTGCGGTAGTAGAGGGCCGCAAAGGCCAGCACGTTGAGGAAAAGCAGCGAGGCTCCCACGGCGATGGTGACGCTGAGCTCTGTGGAGTAATCCCGGGGGTTCTCCACCACCAGTGGTCCCGTCTCATCCTCGCCCCAAGACTCTTTGTCCTCACTGTTGTAGGCGGGGGACATGGGGGGACGCTTGGTGTTGAACGGCCAGGAGGTTTTCCCATTGGGCCTTTTGGTGGACAAGGTGTTCTGGGTGGTCTCCGGCGGCGGCACTTTGGTGGTGGTGGAGGTGTAGTGGAACATGTCATGGAGGTTGTACAGGTGGGGCACCAGGTGTTTCCAGAAGGCCACCTTGGTGGCACGGTAGTGGTCGCGCACGCGAGGCTTCAGGCCGATGTGCAGGTAGAGCTGGTCCTGGGGGTTGTACTTGGACCAGGCTACCTCTTCGAAGCGGTTGGCCTTAGTGTGGATGAACTTGGTATCCTGGGGAACCGGCTTGTTGGGGTCCCTACGGACAGAGAGGAGACAAATGTGGCGTTGTTAGATAAGAGTCTGACAGTAGGTTTCATTAGTTCTGCTCTCACGTTCATGCGGGGAGGAAGGAAGAGAAAACATGACATGGCATAAATGATTCAGGAGCGTGTGATGTATAATCAAAAGCACTGTGTCTCAAGTGGGGATATGTGACCCCCTAGTGGTCCATGGCGGTACTGCAACATGTAAGATTGTTTTTTCAAATTATATATATTGTGTTGAGATTGAAGTTATTTTTCAAGGCAAAGACTCGGCGCCGTTCACATCACCTCGCGTCATTCGTCCCAACATCAGTAGGTTTTGAACTCGGACACTCGTTTGGTTCTCAGATGTATCTTTGACAAATACAAAACAGTAAATGTGTTTGTGTTTTTTCCGGTGATGTTTAATAATACAGTCATAAGTTGGAAATAAGTTCTGTACTTATTATTCCCGGAAGCGAATATTGTAAATCTCACCTCATTGAGTCAAAAAAACCTTCTAGGGTAAAAATACTACGGTGAAAAGAGAAATCACCTCTGGTCCAATCACATGCACCAGGTTTGGACTAAATCGGATAAGCGGATGAGAAATTACGGCCTTACAATTCCGCAGCTAAAGCTCCCCCTAGTGTCAGAAATATACAACTGAACTTTCCCAAAACCACTCCAGTTCTTCCTCGCACTAAGGTCTACGTGGGTCTATGGAATGATAATGACTTAAATGAGTGAAATTTTTCTCTAAACCAGGTTGTCATTTCCCCCTATCCTCTTCCAGCCGTCTATCTACGTTCATCACGTGTCCGTTTGTCTGATCCGGATTCGCCCGTTCTACCCTGACGGTGCTCTTACTTTAATTCTGGTACAACCCGCTCACAGAAATCAAGGCCGAGGCGTTCAAAGTAAACACATATGAATAAGTCAGAATCAATAAAAAAGAGGAAATAGTCTCAGTGTGAGTGTTTGCGCACAGATGTGATCACGTTTGTTTGGATGCAGGCGTGACACGTGACAGCGAAGGACAAAACGGTAAGATTTATAAATGTTCTGCAGTTCCTCTTCAGACCCACAGAGGTCACTGTTCCAGCTTTTGAGCTGTCAACAACACACAGCCAACCACTTCAATTACGGCAACGCCATTGATTTAGTAAACTAATTAACATACAGCCATCTGCCACAATCACACGACTCCCTGCTGCCGCGTCAAGATTAGCCGCTCTTTGGGTTCGCAATTTAGCTTTTGAGAACATTTGTGGTTAAAAAATTCCAAATTTGGAAAATATTGCGGCCGTTGTTGGATGAACCGGGCTAAAAACCCTCCAACCGCACGCCAGAAAACAAACAAACAATGAGCCTTCCGTCTTCTCTCCTGTTCATTCCTCTGCTGTCAATTTCTTTTTTTTCAGGTCAGTGCTTCTGGGAGAGGTGAGAGAGAGAGAGAGAGAGAGAGAGAGAGAGAGAGAGAGAGAACGAGAGAAAGGTGAAGCAAATTGAGATGGCTGGAGCTGAATCCAGGGACCTGGGCCGGTGTCAGCAGCAGAGCGGCCCGTAAATAACCTCTTTTATTAGTCCTATAATGATCCCCAATGAATATTGACAGCCAGACTATGATGACTTTGTCGCTGAATATCAGTAATTAAGTTTCAAAGGAGTGGGAGGTGGAGGTAAGGTCATATTGATCTCCCACTGAGCAACATGCCAAAGAACAGGACGTCAATGGAGCAACCTGACGTGTTCGTCTGCAGCCTCATGAATCTCATAACAGGCTTGTGCGTGCCGTCACTCACCCGCTCTCTCGCCCACTCTCTCTCTCTCTCTCTCTCTCTCTTCGACACGTAAACCCAACACAACACAACACAACAATGACGGCGCCCAGAGCAATCTCATTTAATGGGAATTCCGGGCATTGCCATAACACGGCAAACGCTCTCTTTGCAGGAGGGTCAATTTGTTGAATTGTGATGGCGAAGTATTGAAAAGGTACTCGGATAAATCTCACAAAAACAATCAGCGTGTTCAGGGAGCGAGGGAGAAAACGTCGCAGGAGGAATGCGAAAAGCTCTTTGGTGGCTCGCTGGCTGGTTCCGTGCAAGTGAAGATGAATAATTTAAGGGAACACAAAGAAATCAATGTGCCATCTTTAGTTAATTTGATTTGCCGCATTAGAGAACAACTGGCTGCCTTATCTAATTACACACACGTATGCTTGGGTAATTGTTGCAAAGTCAATAGTAAACAGCCTCCATTCCTTTGAACGCTTTCTGCAACTTTGGCTCAACTTAGGGCTGCGTGCCGACCCCCCCGCCTGATGAGCTGGAGTCCGTGACACCGATCAGAACCCGGCGTGTGCGTTCCGGTCGGGCTGCTGGGTCAACGCTGACTTATTTGTACGTGTGAAGCGGCGGCGTCGGATCCATCTCTCAACGATTCTTGAGTGACGCGCCGCTGAGTTCTCCATCTGATCGGGGTTGAAACGGGGCTGGAGGTTTTCTGCAGCCGGTTCTATATATTCTACGGAGCCCGGAGAGGAGATATGGACCCAATAGAGGAATACTTTAATTGAGAAAAAATTGCCACTTGTATAAATTGAAACCTTTTTATCAATCAATCATAAAGACTGTGTTGATGGAGACATGTACTTTGTTGATCTTGGGAGGCCATTATGGAGATTCTGCAGATTCTCTTTGGGTTTTTACGTTGTATTTGTTGTATTTATTTACGTGTGATTGGCTGCTACCACGACCAGGTCTCTCTCGTTAAAAGAGATTTTTATCTCAACGAGATTTCCTGGTTGAATAAAGGTGAATAAATGAATAAATTAATGCTTTTAAACGTTTAATGTCCTTCTCAGCAGTTTGGTTTGGCATATTCTGCTATACAGAAAGGGGCCAAGGATGGTGCCCTGGGGGACACCACAGGTCACAGGGGGCCACCGAGGAGGAGACATTAATCACGGCTATGGAGAAAGTCCAAATCAAAAAGGAGGATTTGGGGGATTTTTTTTCTTGTTTTTTTGGCTTGTGAAGAATTACTTACTTGATAGAACCACAAAACTCTAATAAGGGTCAAATAGTTTTTAAAAAAACAAACTTTAGCCAAGCATGCTTTAATGAGCTCAGCAGTTTTAATGAGCTAATCTCATTAAAACGCAATATTTTCCATGATAGACAAAATGTTATGATGAAATAATGTTAAGAGTTTTGAGGTTTACATCCTGGACATCTCAGGACCGACACATAGAGACGGACCAGAACCCTTCTCACATTCACACCGCAACCATTTAGAGTCACTGCAGAACCCAGATAGACTTCCATCCATCTTCAATTCATCCATCCATATATCCATAAATCCATCCATACTTCCATCCGTCCATCCATCCATCCATCCATACTTCCATCCATCCATCCATCCATCCATCCATCCATACTTCCATCCATCCCTCCATTCATGCATACATCCATCCATATATCCATATATACATCCATCCGTTCATCCATCCATGCATCCATCCATCCATATATCCGTATATCCATATATCCATCAATCCGTCCATCCATCCATCATCCATCCATCCATCCATCCATGCGTCCATCCATCCATATATCCATCCATCCATACTTCCATCCATCCATCATCCATCCATCCATCCCTCCATTCATGCATACATCCATCCATATATCCATATATCCATCCATCCGTTCATCCATCCATGCATCCATCCATCCATATATCCGTATATCCATATATCCATCAATCCGTCCATCCATCCATCATCCATCCATCCATCCATCCATGCGTCCATCCATCCATATATCCATCCATCCATACTTCCATCCATCCATCATCCATCCATCCATGCATCCATCCATCCATTCATCTATCCATCCATCAATCCATCCAACCATACTTCCGTACATCCATCCATCCAACCATCCATTCATCTATCCATCCATCCATCCAACCATACTTCCGTACATCCATCCATGCATCCATCCATACTTCCGTACATCCATCCATCCATCCATCCATCCATCCATCCATTGGATGAAAGACATGGTACTCCTTGGACAAGCCATTCATTTCAGAACCAACACATAAAACTAAATGCCTTTGGAGAGTGGGTGGAACCTGGGAGCCACACATACCCCTTTTCCACCACAAATAACCTGGTGCTAGTTCAGTGCTTGTGATAGTCTCTGTGCTTAGTTGGTTCAACTCACGCACTTCCTTAGAACCTGTTTGCTATTCCATCGGCAAAGAGCCAAGTCAGAGCTAAGCCATCGTCGTATAACGTAATCGGTTCTTGGCTCTACCCCAGCAGAGAGCTGGTGCTTGTCTGGCACTAGTTTTGAGATCCTGATGCTGGAGCTTAGGCTTTCGAAAAACAAATAACTAGTTAAAGTCAGGCCCTGGCCCACCGAACTAGCCCTGGAACCAGCTCAGTGGAAAAGTGGTAACACAGGTGACGAGGAGACTCTACAAACCTCACATAGCTCTCACCACGATGCCGCCATGCAGCCCACTGCTCAGTAACAGACAGGTGTAAATGGAGTTTAAATAGGCTGGATAGCGAAGCCTGACGATGACATAACGTATCAACGCGCTGCTGATCCTGAAGGCCTGTAGACTTTTAGGATTCACCGCACAGTAATGAATTTTTTATGAGGGATGAAATAAAAATGACAGCACTAAATGATCATTATCTTTAACCTGTCAAAAAAACATCTGGTCATGTAATATGAATGGGAGTCTGGGGGCGATAATTATTTAACTGCTCATCTGATGTACCTGAATAACCCAAATTTAAAGCAGACACTCACTGTATTATTTTAGATTCAGATATTACAACGGTTCAGGAAGTGTAATAACTGTGTTATAACTGTGTTATTACACGTCAATGTACTTTATGCGTCCTCCCTCCTCTAAGAAAAATCCCTGTATGAACAGTTGCAGTGTAAGTGGATGTTTGCGGTCCTGCCGGGTTGTAGGACCTCTCCTGCATTAGAAGCCCACCCACTTAATCTAGACGGTCATTGGTGCAGCGGCAGGACTCCCAGGCAAGGAAGACGGATTATTACACCCATAAAAGCAGGCGTTTTAATGGCCGTTCAGATTTCCTGTGATGTGCTCATATGGCTGTGCTGCTATAAACCATAGCCTCCATCTCCTCCTCAGCAGCCCCCCCAGCCGCCCCCCCGCCTCCCAGGCTGACCCGCTGACCCTCGCTAACCTTGGCCTGCCATGCGTGTTTAAGTGCTCCTGTGTGTTTATATCTCTGATTGACTGAGAGTTTATGTGTGCGCGCTTCATTTCTGTCTCTCGGCTTGTGTGTGTGTGTGTGTGTGTGTGTGTGTGTGTGTGTGTGTTGATGCATGCGATGACCTCTGGGACCCAACACAAGTGCATCACTCCAACACAAGAACTGTTACATCCCAAAGTAGTTCAGGCTTTGTCGTTGGCGATGATCAGCCTCCGTAGGCCGATGAAAGACAACGGCTCTCCATAAGTGCTCCATATAAGATGCTGCACCACCTGGATGGGGGCTACGCCTCCCACCTCTGCACATACACATGTGGCGGCGCCGAGCGCATTACTGATTCCAATCCCTATCTGTAAGCACTGATGTAAAAGGAAGATAAGGAGGAAGAATGAATATCATTTTCTTTCCTTCTTTCATTTTCCATGTACCTCCTTCCCCTTTTCATCCCGATGTAATTTGAAGCGCTTGAATGATCATAGACCCGAGCCATCACCAAATCTGAAGAGACACGTTTAGGTGCCCTAAGGCTGAAGACAAGAATCTATTTTCACTACACTCAAGGTCTCGGGATCCTAAGCGGGCCGCGGCTCCTCAATAAAAGAACACGCATTAATTCAGCGGCGCTGGCGCTCATTTCGCCAAGCTGCTAGAATATGCATATAATGCCCAAGCCAGTTATTGTTCTTACTGTTGGGAGACCAATTCCTCCCCTGCGGTTGTTTATCTACTTACCAGGTAAAAAAAAAAAGAAGTAAGCAGCTAATGTTCATTTTGAACTCAGAACCAGAAGTCGCTGCAAATGAAATTCTCTCTCTCTAGATTCTGTCAAAAGCGGGCGAACGATCAGACTGGGGTCTCGTACTGAGCGATGCCAGGTTCGTATATGTGGCAGCCTTTCGCTTCAGTGGGCTAAGTGATGCGGGGCGAGGCGCTGTGACTTTGGGGCATGCACAAGTGTGTCGGAGGACGAGGAACGCTCCTTCTCATGGACGCCATTGATTTCTTTGATTAGATGAGTGACGGTAAACCCGACACCCCCCCGAACACATCCCTCTCTCCGCCTCTTTTAGCAGCCATCGCTACATTCAAGCAGCGCTGCATTTCCTTATCATTATTATTGTTATTATTATCATTAGTATCTTTACCTCTATGTCAATCAAGTGTAGCCTTCTCCTCTCCTCCCCCCCACTGTCCTCCTCTCATTACGTTCAGAACACACCGGGGACACCAATCAATGGCAGCCCGGCTCCTTAACAAGGCACACCACTTCCTTATACCTCCGCTAATGCAGATCAGGATATTGGCCACAAATCTCCCATCAAGTGAGTGGCTATTTAATGGAGTAGGTGGGATGTGTTGTTCCATAATGCCGAGCATTCACAAACTCTCAGTGCGAGATGAACTGGAGGGGTTTCGGGGGGGGAGAGGGGCAACGCTCAAGTAAAAAGATGAAGGTGTGAACGAGATCAGACGAGACAGGAGTTAACAGGAGAGAGGTTCTACCCAAAAGACGGAGGGAGACTATAGGAATCAATAAATATGGCTGCCAGTCAAACTTTTGGCTCATCGTATTATTACTTCTGCATTTGTTTGAGTCGTCACTGAAGAGGAAGGAATCAATCAAGTCACTTTTATCGCTAGGAAATAGGAACAGAATAATATATATTGAGGAAGAAGTGGATTTGAGCTCAAAATGTTCTTGCTGTGAGGCAACTGTGCTGTAAACTACGGCGCCGGCCGGCCCGTCAGCCATCCGTCCGGAGACAGGGTCCACCCAGGACAAGAGGGTAGTTGTACTTCTTGTTCTTCTTTTCTCAATTGTTCCCTTTAGGGGGCGCCACAGCAGACCATCTGTCTTCTGTGTCTTCCACTGTCACACCAACCAACTACATGTCCTCTCTCACCACATCCAGAAACCTCCTAATCTGTTCTTTCTGACTTTGTCTCCAAGTAGTCTAACCTGGGCCGTCCCTCTGATGTTCTCGTTTCTGATCCCGTCCATCCTCGTCACTCCCAGAGAACATCTGGACATCTTCAGCTCTGCCTCTTGACTTCTTGTCAGGGCCAACGTCTCTACACCATCCAGCAGGGCTGCTCTCACCACCATCTTGGAAACCTCTCCCTTCCTTCCTGCTTCTACTCTTCTGTCACAGATAACTCCTGACACTCTTCTCAACCCACTCCACTCCACTCCACTCCACCCTGCCTGCACCCGGTTCTTCACCTCTTTTTCACGCTCCCTGTTACTCTAACAGGAAATGCTCAAACTCCTTCACCTTCTCCACCTCTACTCCTTCATCCCCACCGCCTCACTTGCCTCCCTTTCATTCACACACATGTATTCTGTCTCACTGCCAGCGACCTTCATTCCTCTTCTCTCCAGCGCACACCTCCACCTCTCCAGGTTTTCCTCCACCTGCTCCCTGCTCTGACTACAGATGTCATCCGCAAACGTCACAGTCCATGGAGACTTCTGTCTGACCTCATCTGTCAGACCACAGCAAATCACCACAGCAAACAAGAAGGGGCTCAGATCCGACCCTTGGTTCAGTCCCACCTCCATCTTGAAAAACATCTGTCATCTCCAGATTTCCTGGTGCAATCATAAAATCCCTCAGGCTCTATCCCGATTGGTTAAAAATTTCATGAAATTACATTGTTTGCAAGGGGGGAAATAGATTTAGAACACATTCGACTTAATAGGAATATTAAATAAATATTATTTTTACTTGTTTCATTCATGTTTTAATGAAAATAATGCATCACATAAATTGTATGTAGTTTTTTTTCTGACCCAAATTCCAGGAAATATAATATTTAGTTAGACTATACATACATTTTAAATGTTAGGCTTGAATTAACCATTCATGCTCATATTCCCACCTTCTGAGTCATCAATTCACTTTTACTGCCTGTTTTTGGACTGTGGTTTGAATCTGAGATTTTGAGAGACACCCCTGGGTGCAGCCTGGAAAAAGGAAGTAGACACTGGGAGAATCTGCCAGCTTCTCCATGATGCTAACCAATATGCCGCCCTCTCCTCGCTGACAGACAGCGGCACCAAATAGAATTAGAAAGGCTGGAAAAGGGGAAGCTCGAGAATAACGTGTCAAGAGGCGGATGCTCCTGACGGCCTGCAGACTTTTAGAAATTTACTGCCAGGCGAGGAATTTTTATGAGAGATGAAATAAAAGGATGGACAGGAGACGCAGTGAGGCTGCCTCCACCTGCATTCCTTTGGTCGAAAGAGAGGTGGAGTAGTCCGACTGAAGCAGCGGCGGCTACGGACTGGAGAAATCAATGCTGCATGTTTTACCTCAAGTTACTTTTTTGGGGTTAAAAAAAATAAAAGGGGAGACAGCGCTCTGCTCTTTAACTACCAAGTGAGGCCTTTCACAGTATGTGGCGCAGCTAACACACACACACACACACACACACACACACACACACACACACACACACACACACACACACACACACACACACACACACACACACACACACACACACACACACACCACCACGGCGGGGAAAAAAGAGAAAAAACCATGAAGATGATGATGGACCAACATATTTATAGCACTAATGATAGAAAACGATTGATCTTTTTTGGCTTTTCATCATCCTGTCTTTTCTGAAGTGTGCTGCCAAGGGTCTTTTTCTTCTTCTTTTTTTTTGCGTATGCCTGTGTTGCTGCTCTTGCATTCGTGTTTTAAGAAGACGTGGAAGTTGTGGCCAAAGTTTTGAAAAAAGAAAGGAAGCTATTGAGAGGAAGTTGCTGCCGCGTCCATAAAGCGCAGGACGACTTGTCAATAGTCAAACAAATGTTGCAGCCAGATAAAACAAAACTCTGAGCTGAGTAAATCCCCGGCTTATGAAACACCCTTTAACTCTCAGGAAAGAACAGCCTCATGGCGTAAACACACGCACACATGCACACAAACACACACACACACACACACACACTAAGGAGATTTGACAGCGGGCACTCTCTATATGCTTTTATGCTTCACTGACACTGACGGCGAAAAAAAAAGAGGCATGGGCCAGGATTTGCACTGTAAGGATGACACATGAGAGCCGCGGACAGGAAGAGCTTTGGGGGGAATACACTGCTATGATACACACACACACACACACACACGCACACACACACACACACACACACGCACACACACACACACAGCGTTGACATGCAGCCCAAGTGTCTCAGCACTGTGTCAAACGTGGCCACAGCCGATTTAGAGAGGGGCAGCAAGTGCAATCTGGGTCAGTTCACCATGAACATCTGGAGGGGGGGGGGGGCGCGAGCTGCTTTGCAGATATGGGGAAGATGGCCGCTGATCGGCCGGCGAAGGCGAAGGGAATTCAACTGTGCCTTAATTAAAAGGAAGTCCGCTAAAGCCAGATCGGGAAGGATGGTGCTGGAGGAGAGATCTATCCATCCCCCTGATGCGGTACAAACGAGGAAGATGAACTTGAGAATCTATACATGCTCAGTCCCCCGTGAGGAAGCCGATGGTAGCATCCGTTACTTAGGCTGGGCTAATATCGTGGAGCAGCCCAACGAGTTTGATATTATCCTGGCATCTAATCCTCCGGCTTTCTCGGGGCCTAACTGTGATCTTCGAGTAACTCTGAGTCCGGGGTTACGCCAAGGTGACACCGCAGAGTGGATCCCACCCATAACATGGCGAGCAACATAGTTCCCACCATCTCAATCACTCAGCTACACGGACGTTTGCAGAACCGTAACCGGGTCAGCAGTCAAGCGCAGTTGTGGTTTTGACCTCTTGTGCTTGCCAAGGTCGGGTTGACGGCCGGTTCGCCATCCATGATGGGAATGTTTTTCACCATCAGGATTCATTTCAAAGTAAAGCGTCCTTCTCCAAAGTCTCAATACCACCGGGATCGTCGCGGTTTTGCTTCAGTCCACACCGGGAGCGTCTCAGAAGCTAAGAAGCCGGCTTTGTTGACTTTTTCTGAGTAGATAATTAGAAGACATACTCACTTTCCACTCCAGCAACTCCAGCGATCGATCTCCTCGCTCTTTCCTTTCCAGAGGAAAGAGAGTGAAGAGCCCCGTAAAAAAAGATCTGTGGTGTCATAAATCATCTTGTGTTCCTTTTAAAATAATGACCTGATGTGGCGGGATGTTCATGTATAGGATCCGGAGTTGAAAAGTTTTATTTTGAAAAGTTTTATTTTGAAAAGTTTTATTTTGAAAAGTTTTATTTTGAAAAGTTTTATTTTGAAAAGTTTTATTTTGAAAAGTTTTATTTTGAAAAGTTTTATTTTGAAAAGTTTTATTTTGAAAAGTTTTATTTTGAAAAGTTTTATTTTGAAAAGTTTTATTTTGAAAAGTTTTATTTTGAAAAGTTTTATTTTGAAAAATCCGGTCCTAATTTATTTTGAAAGTCGATCAGATGCTCTAGGTGGTTTCTGTGTATGACTTCCTGTCTGGTTTGATCTACTCTGTTGCAATTGACGCGTCTTCCAGTAAAAGATCGACCAGAGGCGTATTTTGGGCGGAGTGGCGACGCGGTGAATAATAGTAAGTCGTAAATCTCCGTTTAACGACCCTGTTCACCAAATTCTCTTATTTTATTGCTAAATCTTTAAATACACACAATATCACTCCTCACTCTTTGTAAGACGCCAGAAGACTTCCTGAGAACGACCTTGAGCTGGAAACAAGAGCAAACTGCAAAAAAAGGAATTTTACACTCAAGTGTAGTAAAACAAAGAGAAAAGAAAAAAAAAATCTTATTTTTTTCTCTCAAAAGAAAAATATCGTCACATAAATTTCTAATTAGAAAAATAAAGTTATTTTAAAGAAAATATATCTTACTTTTACTAAGTAAGATTTTACTGGTAACGAGGTTCAGCGTAATATTCGAGGAGGGGAATCCGTTTTTTCCCGCTTTACTTAATTATAAGGAAATTCTATTTAAATAGGTTATTCTTATGATAATTAAGCTTCTTCTTCCTCATTATTATTAATATTGGATGATGGATTCCAAAAAAAAACTCAACCAAGGGACTAAAATATCCATTTTAAGTAAATCAATCTTGAAAAAAAAAAAAGGCTTTTTTTAATGCAATTAGTAAAACTTTGGGAGGGAAGCCGAGCCGGTTGGGACAACCAGCAGGTCGACAGTTCAAGCCCAGCTGTCTTCTTGCTGTACGGTCCTTGAGCAGAACCCTGAACCCTGAACCCAAATGCATCCTTAAACGGGGTTGTTCACTGCTACTTGAGCATTTATGTCTAATTTTAAGGCTCGTTATTAGAGATTCAGTGTCTCGCTGTTTCAAGAATCCCAGCCAAGCAAAAATGTTTGGCTTTTTTTTTTCGTTCTAGATAATTTGATTATAATTTAAGAATATTTCTAAGAATTCTAATGAGGTAAAATTGCAGATTTTATACGGATTCGTATTTTTAAAAAAATCCACCAAAATGGTTCAATGAGAAATAATTTCCCTCACAAGGGAATATCTTCAAACTTTCCTCATCAGACAGAAAATTCCGTTCCCTTTCCAAAAAATGCCGTTTTGGATGTGAAAACTGCGAGACGGACTCCAGGCGGAGGACGGCAGCTGCTCCGTCCGAACGTCAGCGAAAACGGCTGACATCACTCCATCTGCGCTCGTCTGCCATTAGCAGTTCAAGCGTCCAGAAAAGCCGCGGCTCCGGGGCGAAGGCCATCAGCCGTATGTCTGGGCCTAAATGCCAGCTGATTGGACACTCGGTGATATAGAGATAGATAAAAACAGAAGGAGATTTCAGACGGCCTACCATTCAGGATGGGATCAATACCTCTCTGGGTTGGAGGGGACTGTCAAATTAAATTTCGGTTGCTAGAAAATGATTACTGGTAGGCATACAAAATCTCATACTTAGAGATGGGAGGGGTTGGAATTGAGCGGCGTGGGGGAATGAGAGTCACCGATGGCACGGGCGATCGACTCGCCTCACGCCGAGGGAATCGATACCGCTGAGGGCAAGAGTTTGATATGTCTCTCTGATAAGTCTCTGTGTCTTTGGGCCTCTGTGTAATAGAGCATAGATAGTATTTCCAGCCAAACACACACACACACACACACACACACACACACACTCTCAGCTCAAACAGTCAGCCAAGCACAAAAAGGCACAGCAAACATTCTGGAGGAACATTAAATCTTCCTCAGATTCGATATGTCTCAGATTTTCAGACTGGAACCCATGAAGTTCAGGAAAAAGCACCTAAAAAAAAACGTCTTTTTATCCCAAAACAATCTCTTTTCTGGCCGACGCTGTCCTTTGTGGAGATTTCTTTTTCCTGCAGCTTCTCTTCTGTTGGGCAGAAATCCCTTTAATAGAACTCAGACTGGATTTTTTTTCTGTATGAATGAGAAGGTTTGCAGCGGTTCACCGCTCTCACTAATTCCCAAGTCCAACGTTTGTTCATCTTATTTAAGGGATAAATGAGTAATATACTGCATGTGAATATTTTTTCTCTTATATACATCTAAATTTGAATTCTTGATAGACACCGAGTTATATGGATACTTCTGTTATATAACTATATTAATTATTGGTTCATTATTTGCCTGAATCGTACTACACTTATGAAAAAATAATTCCCATTGAATATTTTATTTCTTAAATCTTTAATTTAATATCTAAGATACTTACATATCCCATAAAAGTTTGGTCTAATTACAGAAATGTGTTCCATGTTTGACGCCAATCTTCTGCTGTGAGAGAGAAACTACTTAAAGCTCATCTTACACAAAGCTCCGGCTGAAGCCCGGTCACATGACATGACAAAAGCTCAACTTAAAGCCGTAGTGGGCGGCGCCAGCAGTCAATGAATACATCCAGTTAGTCGACAGCTTGCTTAGGAGCCAACTTGGAAAGATCGTCAGTTTAAGGGGAAAAAAACGTACGAAGAGCGGATGAACACTCCGAAGGTCGTAACTACTGCAGAAACAGAGGAAAGCGACGCAAAACCTAGAAAATAGAGACATTTAGCCACAAAACCAAAAACTCACAAAGTTGGTGGGACTAACCCAGAGTTTAATACAAAGAGTTTATTATAAAGCAGATTACTTGATCCAGCAACAAGGACCCTGTTCACACTTTGATGATGATGATGATGATGATGATGATGATATCTACCTATCTATCTATCTATCTATCTATCTATCTATCTATCTATCTATCTATCTATCTATCTATCTATCTATCTATCTATCTATCTATCTATCTATCTATCTATCTATCTATCTATCTATCTATCTATCCATCCATCCATCCATCCATCCATCCATCCATCCATCCATCCATCCATCCATCCATCCATCCATCCAACCATCCATCCATCCATCCATCCATCCATCCATCCGTCCATCTTGACGCATGATACACACCTGGTGCTTCACCCGCATCACCTCAGTGGAAAACGTTTGTACCCGCAAAAGATGAAGGATAATTGTGATTTCCACAACAACAAAACGTGGAGATACACTACCAGAGCGCCGCTAAGGCCATCACGTAGCGACAGGAAGGACAGAATGTGTAAATCCAGGAATATGAGCCGCTGGATGCCTGCAGTCGTAATAAAACCTGCAGGTGGGATGGGGATGCATTTTATTTCCCTTCATTTTGCTAGTTATGGGCTTTTTTTTTTCCCACTCACCAACTGAGTTCTGAAGAATGCATGGACATTGTCAAACCTCCCCAATTACAATCATGTCTAAACTTGGATGAGCAGGTGATTAAAATCAATAAAAATAAAGTCAATGTCACGAGGAAACAAACTTATCAGCAGTTATCCGCAAATGAATTACGATAATAAATTGAAGAATTTCCCTGTAAAGGATCAATAAAGTCGTCTTCATCATGAATTATCCTCACCTCGACCACTCTCAGCGTCCAGAAACAGAAAACCGCATTTCTATTTCACTGCCAAAAAAAACATCAGGAATGCATAAATTCATCAATCAATAATTTCAATCCATTTTCAAAACATCCCCCGAATAAGGTCCGTTTATTCGCTCTGGAGCGGCGCTGATAAGCATTCATTAATTAAAGACGTGGGGACGCACGTGAAGTAAGAAATAACATATTATAAACGGGGATGAGGAGTGAATAAGAGTCTGATGCGACGAAGAATTCTATATTTTTTAAGTGTTAGCTGTCTGCTCTGATGGCGCTGACTGCTGGACTTGATTTAATGTAGCCCCTAATATTAGAGGTGCAGTGAGACGCATGCTTGAATAAATACCGAGACTTATAAAAGCAGCTTCTCAACAACAATAAGATGGTGATTCAAGAGGTTATTTGGTAAAACTGGTAAATGGGCCGTGCTTAGATACAGCACCTTTCCTTTCCTGCCGATTGAGCGCTTAGCATCACGAAGCAGAATTCACCCATTCACACAAACATTCAGACTCAGGTCAGGAAAGGCTAGGGGTGACAAGAGGCGAGGCTTAGTTTGATGAGATCGGTACTGCACTCGGTCGGTTAAACTCCGGTTACACACAACCATGAGGTACCGCGGCTCCAAACATCCCGCAAGAAAACATGGAAACGCCAGAAAACACAAAGCTCACAATAAATAACAGCAGTAAGGACAAAACAATGTGGAGGGGAACAACCAGGAAAACGTTCGGCACAACAAACTCAATCACACACTTCAAATTTAATCCCCCCGAAGAACAATAGCAAGTTTCAAGTCAATAACGTTAACAGAGCGGCTAAAGCTAGCGATAGTTCAGAGCCGGCAACGAGCCCGTTGTATGAATGTGAGTCAATTTACTCACCCCGTTTTGGCAAAGTTGGTCCAGTAGGTCATGACCACGGCGCTCAGCATGACGTCGTTCCTTGAGAAGTTGCAGGGGAAAAGATCAGTCGGACCAATCATAGGAATTCCAAAAACGTAGGGCACCTCGTCCCCGTGGGCGGCGTCGGACCAGGCCGGCTTCATCAGGCTCTGGCAGTTGTGGTAGAAGGCATAGAAGTAGGTGGGGGAGCCGTAGCGAGCGTGGAGATCGGCTGTCACAACCGATGGCTCCACCCACTGGTGATCGGTGAAAAGAGCCACCAGCGTCTTGCGCCTGGTCTCCGGATTGTCCCTGTCAGCCCAGTCTGTGTACATGAACTTAATGGTCTCCCTCAGCGTGTCCTTTCCCTCCGGGTAGCCGTACAGACTGTCCACAAAGTCGGACACGGAGAAGTCAAAGTCATTTCCAGACACGCCGTCCTCCGAATCCACCACGTTCTCCACAAAGCGCAGCCCCTCCCCCTGGTTGACCCCGAGCATGATGTCGTAGTTGAGGAACTCGCCCTGCTCCATGAGGATCTCAGGGTCGTCCGGAATGACATCGCCGTCGATGACAGGTCCAAAGGCCACGTGGTACCTGGCCGGTTGTATGTCCTGCTCCACCAGCTCCCTTGAGCTCTTCTTCCTCAGACAGTCCACCATGTCCAGGGTGTCCAGGACGTTGCAGCCCACCTTCTCCGCCAGGAGACGAGTGTATTTGACCGGCTGGTAATTCACCGCCCAGCTGGAGAGGGCTGACCCGCTCTGAATGATGGCTCTGTGGAACAGACCTGCAGGAGGACAGACAAAAAAGAAGAGAAAAGATGATGCTCAGTCTGTCACTAATGGAGGCTGATTCACTTAGGTGTTAGGTTTCAACTCTGTTGCTGCCATGATCAAATGGGGGCTGTCAGCCACACAGCTGATAAGAATCACGAAGGCCGGACAGAACCGGTCCTCGTTGGCACACGGAACAGTAATGGAATCGCGGCGGTGATGGTGCAAGTGCAGATGGCATCGTCCGCAGACAGCCCTCAGACGGAGGAGGGGATGCTTCCTCCACCCTTCCATATTTGCTCACGCGGTTGCGTTTGTCAGTAGCAGATGCTGAAGGTCTTACTTTATCGGCTTTGCAGCAGATAGACGATAACCGATACTATAACGTACAAAAAAAATGAATCTCGTGGCAGGAATACTGATCGGTGTTCTCTTCCGTGAACATATGAACCCTGTAAACACCTCCTCCTCCCGCTCATCTATTTTTCACGCCAGCTTTAATTGGATGACCCTCAAACGAAGCAATTATAGACGCAGAAGATACCATTTGCAGTTCTTACTGACACACACACACACACACGCACGCACACACACACCTTTTCATCAGCTCAGCCAAGAGTAAGTTGATTACGTTTTACCTGAAAGATCACTAAATTCTACAGGAGCCTGTGGGTGGACTGCTATAAATAAAGCTCCACTCCTACTCCTTACATTTGCAGGAGGAATGGAGGAGCACGCGTTCACCAATCTAACACGCTGCACGCAATAAAAGACCACACTCAGGAGAACATTGTGCTTTCCTGCTTGTGATATACAGAAACTGAGAGAATCAACGGACCATCTGTTATGTTACGCCATTCTGTGTGAGTGTGTGTGTGTGTGTGTGTGTGTGTGTGTGCTCTGTAAACAATGCAAACAAATCTACTCTACCAGTGAGTGTGCTCTTAAATTTAATATCATTTGGGTTGCAGAGCAGTATGCTTTTTGAGTAAAGTACTCAGGTTCTCTCTCTGTTGTGTGTGTACATGTGTGTGTATACATGTTTAGTGTATAAACCCTTCTCCTGCTCAACCGTTTCGTTGGTTGGTTGGTTGGTTTTTTTGAGTCACTATTTCTCACTGAAAATCTTGATTGAAGCTGTTTATGATGTGACCCACTGGCAGTATTTAAATGCTAAATGGTAAAGGGGCCAAGGATGGAGCCGTGGGGGACACCTCAGATCAAAGGGCCCATCAGAAAGCTCTTCAGAAAGTCCTGTTCAATAAGTAGAAGTTGGTTTTTTTTCTGCGTATTAAAGCATGTGAGGTCTTAATTAAGAGAATTATGTAACTTGATAAAACCAAAATTTTCAAATACTTTTCTAAAAACATGCTTTACTAAACGTTTGAGCTAATCTGATTAAAACGGACATTTGTCGTTTTTACGTTAAATTTAAATCGTCCAAGATGTTCAGTTCACAAATAGCTGAAATAAATAGAATATGCAAAGAGAGAATATTAAAGGGTTAAATTATCTTAAAGTAAAACCACCCATTGTCACTAAAACGGTTCGTTCCAGTTTATCTATTTTCTATCACCGGCGCATTAATGTGTCGATCTACGTTTCCGCCGTAGGCGATAAAGATTGAGGTAATCTAACTACTTTACGATGTTGAGGATTGTAATCCGTAAAATCAGCACAGCCTGAACATCATTATCTGTTCTGAGACATGAGAACTGTGAACAGATAAAACAAGATAAGATGAAATAAAACTCTCCAAAATGACATTAACTAAACTAAACATGAAGTGAGAAAAGTCACCAAATAAAGTATGAAATGAGACAGTGTGTAAGAAGTGAATGCAAACTAGTGCCTGGGAATAACGGCATTATAATGTGCGTACTACCGCACACGACAATACCGTAAAGTAATACTGCATGTGAGGATTTTAATGAAAGGTAATGTTGCCCGAGGCAATGTCATTAATGTAATGACATCCAATGTAACAGTTTGCCTGGAAATGATAATGACAGGTAATACTGCACATAATAATGAAAAGTAATATTTCATAAAATATTGAAGCAGTGATTTTGTCATTTGGAATGGAACTAGTACCTGCAGCTGTCGGATTAATGCAGGTACAAAGTACGACATTTCCTTATGAAATATCGTTGATTATAAAGTAGCATGAGATGGAAATACTCAAGCTAAGTACGCGTACCCCCAAATTCATGCTTATGTACAGTACTTGAGGATATGTACTTCAATCCTATCCAGAACTGGCAGTATGAAGGCAATCTTAAAAAGACTATTCATCGCAAGCAGCAGATCTCAGATAACAAACATCTTTCCTTAGGAATGAGCGAAGTGACAAAATTCTCTTTTCAGACAGAAGAATCGAGGTGACACGACGTCCTCTGGGGAAAGCCGCCGTCACATTTTCTTCAAAGCTATTGCGATCTGCATCTCCACAGCGCCACTCAAATGCACTCCTGTTTGACAAATCTCAGCTTAAGTTCCCACTATTTGACCAGTAGGTCCCCCAAACGTCTATATCAATGCTACGTCAATTGTTCCCAACCCTTTATATCCTCTATGTAAGTGATTCACCAGCAAGAGCCTCCTTCAAGTTAGTAGTTCCTTAATCTTCATATCCTCTATAACAAATGTTCACGGCCTTTTTATGTTCTCTGTCAATGGTTCCCCAACATGTACTCCCTTGAAGTCAGTGGTTCCCAAAATGTATGTCCTCTCAAGGAGTGATCCCTAAGTCTTTATGTCAATGGCTCCCAACCTTTTGAAATTGTCTATGTCAGTGGTTCCCCAACATGTACTTCCTCGAGGTCAGCGGTTCCCAGACTTGTTGTCGTCTCCAGCAGGGATTGCTAATTCTTTATGCCAGAGGTTCCTAACCTTAAAAATATCGTCCATGTCCCCTATAACAGTGGTTCCCAAACTTTATGTCTGCTAAAACAATGGTTTCCTATCTTTTTATATCCTTTATGTCAGTGGTTCCCCAGCGTTCCCTTCCTTTAAGTCACTTGTTCTAAACCGTACATCCTCTCTAACCATAGTTCCCAACCCTTTATATCCTCTAAGTCATCGGCGCCAAAACTTTACGTCCTCTAGAACAGTGGTTCCCGACTCCTTTACAACATCTACATCACTGGTTCCCAAACTTTTACATCGTATATGTCATTGGTAAAAAAAAAACTCACATCTTCTGTACAAGTGGTTTGCAATGACGTGATATGAACAAGGACATGATATGAACAAGGACATAAACACGCCGCTTTAGTTATTATCGCATCTCTGTCTGGATACCACGAAACCCATTCTGCTGAAATATTCCAGAAATGACTCGCATGAAAAAAACGTTTCCACCTTGAGGCCACCGGCAGTGACAAACAGGAATCCGGGCTCCGTTTGTGATATCACAGCATCAGTGTGGGAGGCCGCGTTGAAGTCTTTGTGTTTATGAGGTAAACAGCCGACTTAAGTGCCAGATACATCACTATGGTAGTCTTAATCAGAGGCAGCGGGGTTCTCACTTCTTCTTGGAGAAGATGAAGTGTTTATTTACAGAGCTATTTACATTTATTTGTTTGCAAGTAGTAAGCAGAATTAATGTGTCGGGGCGAATGAACTGTGAAATATCTCTGTGGAGAGTCTCTTAATAGCATAAGACAAAAAATTGTGGAGTTGAGCAATGATTTTGGGGGTCGGAGCAGCTGCTGTAGGTTCTATGTCTGAATATATGAGTCATACACAAGATATATTTCTCTGTCTCAGTGTGCTGATTATCCTTCAGTGAGTAGGGGGGCCTCAGCCCTTCGCTTCCTGCCGTCGCCTCAGAGGCGGCCTGTGGTTGTGCATCCCTGCAGGACGGCGGCCTGTGCTCCGTCCCGGGGAGTGGAAGCGAGATGTCGAGGATTTCACCCACATGAAAGTATTAGAGGGTCAATCATAAGATGAAGGACGGCCGCTTGGAGGAAGCGAAGGGCGGGGGATAGGGGCTAAATCCTGTATCCCTCCCTTTGCCTCCTCCTATCCCCTCCCCTCCAACCCTTTCCTGGTATTGCCTCGAATCTCTCGGATTGTGCTGTGCAAACAGAACCGGTCACGGTGCAGGGAATCTGTCCTGAATCCCAATTCCACCAGCGATGCCACAGCCACCCTCTGACTGTCTTTCATCAGAAGTTGCTGTAGGAAAACATTTGCCAGAGGAGCCCCTCCTCTGATTGCCAGGCGGACGTACGTCTGTCAGATCTGTTTGACTTAACAGACGACCGGGCTCGAAAAAGCGACTTGTCTCGCAAACCGAACCCACAGATGGCCGCCCGCTGACGAGGCTGCAGCCGGGTCAACACTACGAAATTTATCCCCCACTTTGGTTGATGAACGTGAGGCAAGAGCGACCGAGGCTTCACTATTGTTTGTGGGAAAAACATATAAATCCAGCGTAGAGGGGCTGTCATCGGTCCGATAAATATGTATCAGAGCTCTGGGTGATGAGCCCCACTGTGGAGGGAAGCACACCGGGAGAAGTCAGAGAAAGAGGAGAGAAAAGAGCAGAGGCTCCATCTCCCACTGAGGGAATCCACTAATTATCCACCCGGGGAGGTGTGCGTGTCCCTGACTGCGCATTTGTGCGGGCTTGCATGTGTATTTGGGCCGACTGCGACTGATAAAGTGCAGAAATGATGGATAGATTAGCAGTGAGCAGACATCAGCTGGTCCTCACTATCTTCTCCGTCACCCTTGAATGAACATCCCAGTGCATGAAAAAACAAAGATTCCATCTTCACCTGTGTCACATTCGTATCTAACATTTTTGCAAAAGGCAACAGATAGCCCGGGAATTATCTCTCTTTGTCTGACATGTGAGCTCCTGACACCCAAACCGTGAGCAGATCCATCAACCTAGAGCATTAGTGGCAGATTGAGGTCAGTCTGAATTATGACTGGCGCTCTGAGGTAATCACTCATCGGTTTGCTGCTAAAATACCGCTGCGTCGCTCGGCGGCTGCCTCTGTGCTGCGGTTTTGCTGACCTCGACCCGCAACCCCTTCACTAACCAGCCGTTGAATGGGCATGTGGTTCAGGTCCAGGATCAGGAGTGTCCTGTAGAGATAACTCACAGGTGATCAGACAGAAAGAAAGACCTTTCTTTCTGTCAAAGGCTTGACCTTGAGGCTTTGGTGGCCGTTGCATACGTTAAGAGACCGGAATATTAAAGGCATGTTTTGACAACCCTATGAAGTCTGAGATGATGGCAGCGTGACCCTTAACCCTGAGCCTAACCTGCCAGGTTTTTTGAATCAGTATGTTAATGCAACAACATTTTCTCTGGCCATAGAGGTGAAGAACAAGACACCAAGATTCTGCATAATAAACATTATTTATTGTGGCATATAAAGGTTAAGGATCAGGGTTCAACCTCCAGAGCCACTCTTGCATCACTAGCAGTAGTTGACGCCGTTCTGTGTATCTGTTGTACTTCAATCTGGAGAGACAGAATGATGAAGATGATCGTTTATTACAGATGATGGGTGGTAATTAGTCCGTCAGAAAGTCTTTGGTACTCAGAATCTTGAAGGAGATTTTGTCAGAAGGGTATCTGCCCTGAGCAGCAGTAGCTATTTATATACCATGTTTGCAGTCTGCATACTGGTGGTGGCGGCGGCTGATGATCAGAGATAAACCCCCAGAAGGTTAAAGCCCACCTTACATCACGAGCAGTCACTTTCTTACTCTGGTGAGTGAGGCTATTCTTTGAATCTGATGTACTTCAATCGGGAGAGACAGAATAATAAAGAAGATTGTTGATGAAGATGAAGATGATGGGTGGTAATTAGTCCGTCTGACAGTCTTTTTGATGCTGAGAATCTTACAGGAGATTGTGATTGAAGGGTATTCGCTCTGATCAGCTGTGGCTATTTATATACCCTCTTTGCAGTCTTGATGCTGGAGGTGGTGGCGGCTGATGACTCTGCTGAGACGATGAGGGATAACTGATCTGTGAGGACTGGGTGGAAATTGGGACCAGAGACTCCAAGACCTGAGAGTCATGGTCTTCAAATAATAGTTGCAAGATGTTCGGCTTACACTGAAGGTGCGACGCCGCGATGAAGGACAGATGAGATGAGTCAGCATGAATTAGACGAGTATGAGGGATGACTCTGGGAACTATGGGCGGGTGAGAGTGTGGGAGTCATATAAATGGACAAGGAGCTCTGTTGGTGCCAGTAAGCACCATAAATGACTTTGTAGTCTGGACCTGCTGACAAAATCACTGAAGCGTCAGCGGCGGTGAGTTTTTACCAGTCTGTAAAGAACATCAGGAAAAAAAAGATCCACAATATCCATCAAAGTCATAAAAACGAAGGAAAATATGCCAAAAAAACAACAACATCTGTCTGATGACCTTGAAAGTTTTGAATCGGCCACGTCCCATTTTATGGGTGGGTGACTCCTTTTCCTTCACAGTATTCCTCATTACTTTAAGCTCCAAATACGTGCAGAGCTGCAAAATCCTGTCAAGATTCTTCTCGGAATCATAAAACCCATCGCAGGAGAGGAATAACACGGCCAGGGGGACTTATATATATTTATTTATCTCCTTCGCAATAACTCATACTGGATCTTTTTTTTTTTTTCCCCCGCCTTCAATCTTTCCTCCGCTCCATTTCTTTTTTTTTTTCTGTCTTTCGCTTTCTGGCTGTCTCCTTTTTCCGAGGTACCACGCTGAGTCCCTCCCTGCTGCTTATTAGACATAAGCCCGCATTCAGCGGCGCCTGAATCCTCTGAGCCATCTTACCTACGCCGACGCCTCACTGTAGGCAAATCTCCACAGACCGCCGAACAAACTGGAGCCCCAAACGTCTTTTCCCCGACTTTAGTCAAACTAGGTTAGCCCTCAAATGGACACACTCGATAAATGTTCCGCATTTCACTCCAACTCTTTTAGTCCTGTTTTTCTCCATTCTGTCTTAAATGTGATTTTCTTCAGAAGGTCCCACAGAGGGTTTTTTTCTCTTCTTCTTTGTCTTTCATGATTAAGATATATGGATATGATCTAAAGATATTGAGAGACGCACGCCGGTAAAATGTAATCCTACATCCTGGGAAGCACAGGGTTAGACCGCCATCTCCATGGATACAGTCCACAGCACCACAGACGGCATCCACTTAAACACAAGTGCCTCCGTTCTGATCAGGCATCAGTCCACGGTTAATTTCGAATTGTACTGGCAGCTTCGGAACAAACACCTACGTTGTTTGATCCGTCCGAAATCTAAATTGTCCCCTCCGAAACCAGGCGGTGGGTTTGGGGAAAAGGGCGAGGCATGGCTTTCTGAGATAGTGGAGTGAAAAGGCGTCTCGGGTTCCCTTAGGGAGAAGGTATACGTTAAAGCACCAAAGCAGTGTTTTGCCTTTGTGTGTGTTTGGTTCACATTAATCCAAGCCCAGACTGGCTTTTGTAATCTCCAAAGTTGGAAAAGGAAAGTAACATAAAATGGCTCGCAACCTACGATTCCTCGCATGTTTTCTCTCCTTTTAATGGCTTCGACTCGTCTTACCTCGCTTCACATTTTTCCCTCTGAACCAGATTTACCCCGGAATGATTTCCCTAAAAGACGATCCAGCAGGACAGCTGCCAAAGAAAAATGCAACGCTTTCCCAGAAACTGAGGGGTTTTGTTTTGCATGGATCAGGAAACAAAAGCGACCGGATGCCTAATTCCGACAAAACTTAAGTCTGTACAACATCCCTGGAGGTGTCGCAGTGAAAAAATTCAGACGGAGAGCGGTGGGCTTTAAAAAAAAAAAGCAAAGACTGCCCTGCTCCTGTTTCCATGCCGTCCTTATAGAGGCCGTGTCTTAGGGGCCGGTGTTTTCATCTATCAGTGAGAGACATGCTTCATGCCAGCCCTATATAATGTTGTTTGAAGCTGTTGGTCTGCAGCTCCAGCTCCTCTGCAGAGACTGCCTGCTTGCCTGGAGGCTGTGGCTTAGGCCAGATAAAGAGTTTGATCCACGAGGGCGGATGGAGGGAATGGGAAAGCAGAACAGAGACGGGAAAATAGGGGAGAAAGGAGACCAAACGGACGGGAGGGGAGAGGACGGAAGAGGAAAGATGGCGTTTGGAGTGAGGGAGGAGAGGAGAGGGAGATTAAAATGACCCCATTGACAGGCTGTACCCGCCTTCCAGAATCGATGCGCATCTCAGCCGGGCGAGTGTGATATCTCCTACTAATCACAACGTGACATCTTCTGGTCAATACGCACTCCAGGCCTCATCATCATCATCGCACGTGCGCCGGCCTCCCCCTGTCTGAACGCGCGGGCGCAGCGGGGCCTCGGCGAGATCGTCAATCTGGCCGCCGCTCACAGGCGGACGCGCCACACCTGAGTCAAACCCACTAATTTAGGGAATTTATATCACGCCATAAATTACCCCCCGCTGAAGGGTTTACTGCGTCGAAACGTTTCAGAATAATGCATGTTGTCATTTGCAGTAAAGTGGGTTAAACTGAATATTCAAGCACTCCTTTGTGATTGTCTCTAAGGCGCTTCAGCTGTATTGTCCATTATGTCAAATTGCATCTGGCACTCTCGGTGTGATGAACAAAATGTATTGGAGAATCCTTTAGGACTCAGATCCGTCGCTCAAAGAGAGAATCTAAAGCGGAGGGAACCACTGCTAGCTAAAAAAAAACCTCTAACTGTAAATGAAGGTGAAGGTGAAGGTGAAGGTTATTTCAGCCTCGTCTTACTTACATCTAAAATAAACTTCCAATAACTCCAAAATTATCAGGTGTATTTGCGTAACCTTGGTGTCTAGGGCCAGGTAAGACCTCAAAACATTATTCCTGTTACAATGTCTGAGTAAACTGTGATTAAACACAACAAACACAAGTTTTTCTACGCTGACCTGATTGGTTTTTCAGATTAAGATTTTATAGTGAAAGAAAAAAAAATAGTGTTTTTGTTTAAAAAAAGCTCCCCTAGTGAGTAAAATATGAATAATTAGAGTAAACATTATATATAACAGATAGATATCCTCGGGTCGATTCAAACGCACTGAATCTGGACTAAATTGGACCAACTGTTGAGAAATGGTGACTGACAACTACTGGAGATGAAGCTCCCCCTAGTGTTGGAAATATACAACGACCGTTCCCAAAATCAATCCAGCTCTTCCATACATTAAGGTCTATATGGGTATAACATTTTAAAATTAGGCAGGAAATGGTTTTTGAGTTAACGAAGAATCGGCGGCGGCGAACGCGGTGAGGATTATTTCCACAGTATAGCCAACCTTTCGGGGGTAAAAAGAAAGTTGGATCTTGAACCCAGCGAGGGTTTTTGGCTGCAAAATACCACCTATGTCCACTAGGGGGTGGTACATGCAGATACTACAAGTTCTGGCTGTGACATAAATCAATGCTCGTATTAAAAATCTAACAGTCTGACCTGTAAAAAAAGAAAAGAAAGAAGATTCAAAACTTCGGTAGAAGCCCAATTACGGTCCCGTCGGGGAATGCGAGATGTTAGGCAATTTCCTGTAGCTGTCGGTGAAGTGTGAGGAAATGCATTTGATTGATACAGCAATCACTGGGTACGATTGAGCCCCCCCCCCCACCCACCCAACCACCCTTTCTTTACAAGGTGACTGAAAAAAACTTCTATGTGAATCCGCGGATTGAGACGTCGTTATCAGGAAACGTCTTTCGCAAAGTTTGAACAAAGCAGAGATCCTCTGAGCAATCTTCTACTATTATTGCTATATGCACTTTAAAATGACAAGAAGACGCCGTTTGAGCACTTCCACTCCGTTCTACTGCTTCCTGTTGTTTTGGGGATGCCATCTGCAGATTCTCAGGACTACACATATACGCAAACAGAGATTTATTTCTTTTCCACTTTTTTCCCGGTTTGCACTCCTGCATGCATCCCTAATGCTGCAGCCTCTTCTACCGCCGGCTGCTTCGTGCCGCGGCATCGTCCAGATAGCCGTGTGCGCGCCCAACAACACATGCTCTGTCAGCCAGCCCCTCGCTTAGCTGTCGGTGGGAAAAAATGGGAGGAATAATGAGTTATCACAGGGTTGTCTGTGTGCATCTCCGTGTCACGGGTGTGAAAGCGGCCTCTGCTAATCTCATTAGACGGGACAAGTTGCAAAAGATGTTTTTTCTGATTTCCTCTCTCTTACTCCACAAATAGATTTCGGATCGGCGTGCCGAGAGGAAATGATTAGTGCCTTTAGCTCCAGCAGAAAGTTGATTTTTTTTAATCTTTTCTGGTGGAGTGACGGTGTAACTATCTGCTGATTAGGAACAGTGAAAACATCCGACTTGTTGTTTCTGAATACATGCACCCTGTTTACATGATGCCCCGTATGGCAGCTCCGGGGCCTGGTTAGTTCTCGTGTACGCAGCGAGGAGTGACAGCCGTGGAGCAGAGGAGGACGTACAGATCAGATGTAGAATACGTCTTCCATGGAGGGGGGGGGGGTCAAAGACATAAGTTACACACCAATATGACAATTCAGCCGTGAAATGTGGACGGATGGGAGGCTTGTATTCTCGGCCATATCTTAGCTGTCACAGCTCGATGGGATGGCAGGATCTCATTTTTGGGGGGCCAGGGAGAGCCACGTAGAGGGCACGGATGCAATTGGACACAAATTACTGAGAGGGGTAGTAAAACCCCCTGAAGAGAGTCAGAATGATTCAGTGCGAAGAAGAGAAGAAAGAGTGACATAGAGAGAGAGAGAGAGAGAGAGAGAGAGAACCCGGTCTTGCAGAAACAAATTAGCTGTGAGCTGTAGGGGTATGGGGGGTGAAACTGAGATGGATGCGCACACATGCTGGCTAAAAGCAGGAGGTGGGTGGAAGCTTACTGCTTACCGCGGCCCCTTTCACAGTCTTCCACTACAACAGATCGCAGGCTTAGAGGCCTTTGAGTCTGGTTCAGAAAAAGGATGTGTCCCTGATTACATCTGACTGTGGTGTGCATACGAAGGCAAACTGTGGATGGTGCTGCTGCAACCAAGACGGCCTAAACATGCCGGCTTAGCTGCCCGGAATATCAATTGTTTCTCCGGGGAAGTCCAAATCCTGCTGCTGCTACAGGGAAAAATACCTGCAGACAACATTTTATTATATATTTATGCTTAACAACCCGCCCACCTTGCATGCACTATCACATATACACACACACACACGCACACACACACACGCACACACACTCACACACTTTAGGCACCACACAAGAAGCTCAACAAAAAATTAATGAAGTAACCACAGGGGTCGTTGGAGAAAAAGGGAAGCGCTCCCCTGAATCCACTGTAATTCCTGCCACCATATCATAATTATAGAGCCGTTCCTATTAGAAAGAGAGCCCCCCATGTTACAGAAGCCTTTTAGGGTCAGCGGTCCCACCAACAGCGACATCCACGCTGATGAACTATCGGAGCGGGCAGGAGCGCGTCGGGTCGGGAGCTGGCTCCAGCGGCGTAAACATATTCTTCTGGCTGTGCCTATGTCACTGTGTATGTCACTCTCTCTCTCTCTCTCTCTCTCTCTCTCTCTCTCTCTCTCTCTCTCGGCGTCTGACACTATTCCCCTCCACTGCCCATTGTGCCAGCAGCCCCGAAGCAACGAGCCACACAAGCACATCATGAAAAACAGCAGGCAAAAATAGGATGGATACGTGTTGCCCTCTGTTTGGCCCACATGAGGGATGGAGAGGGATGGAGAGGGAGACTCGGCGACGCTGGAGATGGAACGCCACTTCAAAACCTGATCCCTGAACCGGATCGCGGAAATAGCTGCAAAGAGGAAAGCTGCAGTTTGATAGCGTGTGTGTGTGTGTGTCTGTGTGTATGTGTGTGTATGTGTGTGTGTGTGGCTCATAGAAAACATATATATATCCTTTAATTTTCTTCTATATTTATTTTTTTAAACAGGTCAAATCTACGGCCTTCCTGAAGTCTATTGAGACAAAATACCTAACTTAAAATCTAATCTGGACTTATAAAGTTTTATTTTCACTTTCAAAATGCCATAGAATGGGTTTAAGAAACACAGCACGTACGGCGTAGTGCACGTTAAAATCATCAAGTCAACACATACACAATGCCCATCAACACTACTTCCCCTCTGATCCTTCAAAATAAGAGCACTTAATATAAACTAAGTGGCAAACGGAAACATGTACCAGGAAAAATAGGTTACGGAATCATATTCTAGCAGCTTTTGATTGGAGACATGAGATCGTCATCAGCAGGAATCACTGACCGCGCGTCCTGAAACACAACAGGCAGCAGGATCGTGTTTCAAAGATCTGAAAGGTTTTCAAAGAACAGGCCTGCCTTTGTAATGCTTAACTTATCTCAACACAAGATAATTATAATAACTTATTATCTCGCGCTCACAAGATAATTATCTTGTAATTATCGTGTAATTATCTTGGGCTCACAAGATGATAACAAGATAGTCTTGGTACCAATATAATTATCTTGTAATCAATCAAAAATGATGGATAAAAATTTTCACGAGGGATTAAAAAGAAAAATGACGGCGCTCCGTAAAAATCTTTTTTTTCATTTCAATTTCGGTCCGACGAAATTAGAAATAGGCCGGCAGATGTGGATCTGAACGCGGTACCTTCTCGCTACGCAGCAGCGCTAACCCATGTGTCACATCAATTATTTTAAAGGGACTACTGGGGGATTTCAGAATCAACTACGTAAACCAAGTGAAACATCTTCATGCACTGCAGACGTATCATCTCCATCCCTGGAGGTGATACGTCGGCTTTCCTCGCCTCACGCTTCATGCAGCAAACTCATTGAGTCAAGGACCGGCAGACTCTTCAGCCACCGTCGCCACGTAACCCGAGTGGATGCCGGGACGATTGGGTTATGACACGTCCTGCTGCGTCGGCAGCAGCAGTCGCCTGAAAATCTACTTAAACAAATTAAGTCGATTGGAAATCCCAACAATTAAGACCTACCGGTGAAGCTTAACCGAACTCAGCGTTCAGCCGGCGAGCATCGAATCGAAAACGAACAGAATCGATCCATTCAAAGGTTTTTCACGTAGATCGGGATATACACCCAGCTTGCTTAGATGTTGACTTCCACCACACGGATTGAAACCATCCACAGCGACGCGATCATCAATCTGAGATCTGCTGTTTCCGCCCCGCTGAACAAAAACACGCCGACTGCAAATTTATTAGCGCCACGAGCTAGAAAACATATATCTAAGCAAAACAAACAGACAGACGTATGGATGAACTGAGCTGCTGACATCAATTCCCATCGTGTCTCAGACGGAGAGACGAGGGAGGGGAAGACGAGAGAAAGAGAAAAAAGGGAAGGTCAGGAAAGGATAGGACGGGAGGGGGGGGAGAGAAGAAAAAAGTGAGAAGACTCTTAAAATTCCTCAGTGGACGCTTTTGTCCCCGGAGAGTATTCAAGGCAGGCAGAGGCACTCTGCGTAGGGAAATGGCCCTCTGCATGCTAACTGTGACTTTGCATTCATTGTGAGGAAGACGCAGGCGTCTCCTCGCGTCCAGTGACTCATGCGATCCATAATTCCACCGATACTCGCCGGGCTCAAGCCTTCAGAATTATCCTAGGGAGCGGTTTGCTCGCTTTTTCAATTTCTTAATCCCTTAACCCTTTCGTGAAACAGAAGGTATGGGAAGGAGAATGCATTCATTTGATATCTTAGAAAACTTTACATTGACCATAAAATAACAAAAACAAAGTTACAAAATGAGACTAAATCATGGAAAATGGTCGGCGTTGATTAAGATTAGCTCAAACTCTTGGTAAAGCAAGTTTTTACAAAACTTTTACACCCTAATGAGATTTTTTTTTTTGTGGTATCAAGTTACTCAATTCAGTTTAGTGAGTCCTCACATGTTATATAAAGGTTTTACTTAAAAGGAGTTTGTAATAGCCCATCGTTAACGCCTCCTCATCAGTGCCCCATCTGAACTGTGGTGTCTCACAGGGCTCCGTCCTCGGCCCCTTAGTGTTCAGCATATATACATATATATATATATATATATATATATATATATATATATATATATATATATATATATATATATATATATATATATATATATATATATATATATATTCTGCCACTGGGTCTTATTATAAAAAGGCTCAGTCACATTTTTCGGTAAGAAATAGTCACTTAAAATATGCTCAACCAAACAGTCGAGCATGACATTAAAAGGGTTTAAAATGTCCACGAAAATATTCCTCACACTTTAGCGCTAGAATTGAAAACAATTAGTCCTATTATGGTGCGCAAAAATATTTGATTTCTTATTCTATCTGCTTATTGGGCCGGACGCGGCTTAATCTCGTACGACGGTCGAAGCCCACGCGTCGATGAAACAGCTAGTCCTCGGTTAAGAAGCTTGGGATGGCTTTCGGAACAGTTTGCTCAAAGCATTTTCATTTAACTGTGTTTTTTTCCCCCCACAACCCTCCATAGGGTCGTATTGGCTTATGATGCTCTGGGACGGCGAGTAAATATAAAGCCTGTGTATTAGATTTTGGGGGGGGGGGGGTCTTGAGATGAAATCAAATTTCTGTGAGCTATGTGGCAGAGATTGCTTGCTGATACACATCCAAGGCCACATCTGGCCGGTCCCCATCAAATATACATGAACCTCGGGAGATCTTGATACGGCTGCACCCGCCATTGTTTCCTCGCCGCATTCTCGAGCCCGGCAAGGTGTTTGATGCAGACACTGACATTTCCTTTGATATTTACCCACAGAGAGACATGCTGTAACGTCTGTCGCTTGCATTAGTCTTAGCCGACGCGTGTGCGATCTCGCGGGGATAACATTTAACGGCTGAGTGTCGTATCAAAGGCGGGGAAAAGGACAGCGACGCCTCGGCTGCTTCTGAGAGGTGACAGTTAATTTGAGCCATTGCCGCGGCTGATTAGAGATTGATGCTGGCGCAAACCGTCATGGGCGAGTAATAAATATCCATTCCAGGGACTCCATTTGGAACGCTAATTAATCATATTGAGGCAAAAAAAAAAAAAAAAGTTTTAAAATGCAGTGACGGAAAACATCTCAATGCCTGGCGCCTTGTCAACGTCCTAAAACCACAGACAATAATCTGATTGGACATAACGTTAAAATCACTGACAGGTGGAGTCGGCATGACATTGATTATCTTGTTGCCACGGCACCTGTCAGCAGGTGGGACATATTAGACAGGAAGTAGACATTTGGCTGTCAAAGGGCGTCAAACTGGATCAGAGCATCTCCCAGAGTGCTGTTGGGAATTCTGGGTCCTACGTAAGGGGTTAAGACCTACCAAAGGTTGGCTGGGGAGGAACGACTGGTGGACTGGCAACAGTGTCATGTGGAACCAAGGCTCATTCATGCACATAGGAAGCGGAACCAGTCAGAGCGCCTTTCCGGACTCCAAACAGTGTCTACGACTTTAAAGCTGGAGCTCGGAGCGACAAAAGAAGATGTCCGGATCCGATGCGTCCGACTCTACGTTAGATCATGTGGACGGCCAGGTACGTGCGTGGCTTCCCTGTGCAAGAGATGGAACTGAGACGCACAAAAGGAAGATGGCTTTGGGCCATGTTCTGCTCAGAAACTATGGGTCCTGCCACTTGGACTTATACCACCTACAGAAAAAAAAACAATTCGGAACGTATTCCGAATTCCGAACATCCTATTTTTCCTATTTGGCACCGATAAAGCCGCAAAGCTTCACCTTTAGTCCTTTTCTATCAAACAGAGGAGCGCGAGGACGGTCGAGCAGAGTCACCTCCATCGACTCTGTAACCCAGATGGTGTTTGGCTGCTGAACATGGCGGTGGAGGTCCAGGCTGTAAATTGCCGCGAGGTTCTGGCACCAGGACAGAGAGCTGTAAAGTGAGCTGTGGTGAGGTGCAGTGTGTTCCCCCGTTGGCAGCCTGATTCACTATTTATTGTTTGTGTGCCAGTATATCTCTGTGAGTGTGAAACACGCCGCTTCAAACCAGTGGAGAGGAAAAAAAAGATGAGGAAGAGAGATCAATGCGGCGAGAGAGAGAGAGAGAGAGAGAGAGCGAGAGAGAGAGAGTGAGAGAGCGAGAGAGAGAGAGAGAGAGAGGGGGGGGGGGGGGGGGGGGGGGTGCTGCGTCTTTCTCTTCTCTTCTTCCTCATGTTCTCCACATTCTGATGTGTTTCTTGCTGGTGAAACCCCTGGAGAAGGAGAGTGTGTGGACTTACAGATACACACGGCCAATCTTTGTGTTTGTGTGTGTAAAGTGTGGAATATTTACACAGAACAATCTTTAACGACAATCAGTCCGGACCTACGCTGGCCCAGACCCTTGTGTGTGTGTTCAGAATGTTTACATGACTTCTGTACATGACTTGGGTGTGTGAGCATGTGTTTGTGTGTGGGTGTGTAATTGTGTGTGTGTGTGTGTCTGTGTTTGTGTGTGTCTGTGTATTTGTGTGTGTGTGTGTGTATTTGTGTCTGTGTGAGCATGTGTTTGTGTGTGGGTGTGTAATTGTGTGTGTGTGTGTGTCTGTGTTTGTGTGTGTCTGTGTATTTGTGTGTGTGTGTGTGTATTTGTGTCTGTGTATTTGTGTGTGTGTGTGTAGTTGTGTCTGTTTGTGTGTGTGTGTCTCTGTATTTGTGTCTGTGTGAGTGTGTGTATGTGTGTGGGTGTGTAATTGTGTGTGTGTGTATTTGTGTGTGTGTGTGTATTTGTGTCTGTGTATTTGTGTGTGTGTCTCTGTATTTGTGTCTGTGTGCGTGTGTGTGTGTGCGCGCGTGTGTGTGTGTGTGTCTGTGTGTGTGTGTGTGTGTCTGAGCACACTTGTCTCTCAGTTAGGCTCCCTGCTGGCAGAATCCACTTCCTCAATGTCAAACTATCACATATTCAACAGCAACTAATGTCACAACACTTGACACGTATCTCACTCACAGACATCTTTCGCCGGCACACACACTCTCGGCGCGCCATCACTGAGTCTAGAGCCGTTACTATAGAATGTGTCAGCTTCCATCCCCACACAGAGAGGCGACACGCAGTCAAAAAGGAACACTTGAGGAACTTCCAGGGCTTTCAAGAACCTCGATTCAGATCTATTATGACATAGATCTACGTAGATGTATGTGCGTACGCGTGTCTGAGCTGCCGTTTAAGCGCAGACATCTCTGTTTGGATCAAAGTGCTATGAAATAACAATAAGATGGAGAAGATGGTGCCCCTGCCTCCACCCTGACCGTAACCCGACATTTCCTGACTTTAACATACTGTATAAGTTTACTGAACCCAAAAAGACGTGTAGGGTTGGCGATCACTCCGGCGTGATGTTGGGACCCCAAGGGTGAAACGATTGTTCTACCATGACTTCTCCAAAAGGAGCTAGCACAGCTAGCTAGCTACGTTGTGACGCCTCTCGTCGATTCATAGTCACCAAATTTTGACAAAATCGGACAAATGCTTGAGAATTTCCGGCTCATAAACTTTTGGAGATAAAGCTCCTCTTACTGCCAGATATATACAACCGATCGTTCCCAAAATCAATCCAGTTCTTCCTCATACTATGATCTATGTGGGTACAAAATGATCCTTGAAATACTTTTTGCGATATGTACAAAAAAAGCATTTTTTTTCATGACAAAAGCTCCCCCTAGTGAGTAAAATATGAAATACCAGAGTAAAATATAATATTTACAAAAAAAATTGCTTTGAAACATAAGAATCTGCGGTGGTGGCGACGGCGGCGATGAACTTTCCATACTATCCCCGACCTTTCTGGGATATAAATAACAATACATACTTGATGAAAACGAGGTTGTAGCTGAAACGTTGTTGAATCGGTTGGATTTAAAATTTGATCTACAACAGTTACTTAGTGAAATCATGATTAAAAATTAAAAAAACTGTTGATATCATTCAAACTAATAATGTGTTTGAGAATTGGAAGGGAAGGTCTTGTCTTCGTCAAGGACTTACATTATGAGAGCTGTAACCGGAGTATTACTCGCTGGTTCAATGACACAATGGGGAATCTGAACTTTTGTAAGCTGGCTCTCTTCCAATAGTCCACATTGACTTAACTTATCTATTTCTCTGAAGTCAGAAATATGCTTTAAGATCAGATCCAAAAGTGACTCAATAATGGAGATAATTACAGTTAACATTATTTTCTGAGCTCAGCTTTTGTCAATTCACATGAGCTAATAAACGTCGAGAGAATTGGACTTATGGTTGGGAAGCTACAGACATGAAACTATGATTTACCCAAAAAATAATGTAGATATACATAAGATAGATCTCCTTGTATGGATTCATTTGACCGGATTTGGACATAATGGGACGTATGGTTGGAAAATAATGGTGAAAAAAATGAGCAACAGTTAGGAAGTTAGGTTCAAAAACCAGTTTTTATCTCGTAAGAAGCTCCCCCTAGTGAGAAGAATCTGAATTATTAGAGTAAGATATGATGTATATGGTTTATATCTCCTGGAGATGATTCACATGCACCTAACAAACAGTATAAAATGTGCCGAAAACTGGGATTTTGAAGGAAAAGCTTCCCCTAGTTGCCGAAATATGCAACAAGCCATTCCAAACATCAATTCAGTTCTTCCTCACACTAAGGTTTTTGATGGTTCTATAATCTTTCTCAGTGTTAAGAGTAAATGAACAAGGTAAGATAAGGTAAGACAAGATAAGATACGGTAAGATAAGATGAGGTAAGATAAGATAAGATAAGACGATTTGATGCAGTCTTTGAATATGTATTTATCTATTCATTTGGGTCTTCATTTATTTCCTCATGTATGAAAGTGTTTTCTATTTATTTGTTACAACATTTATCCATTAATTAATTTGTCTATTCTAAATTAATTAAATTTATATTCATTTATTTCTGTATTTCTTGCTTTTCCTCATTTTATTTAATAAAATTTCTGTGTTGTTTGTTGTATGTTAATGAGGTGGGCGGGGCTAATGTTAATCTCAATGTCAATCAATTTGCCTCCGTACTTATCAAGAAACAAGAAACATTCTATTCATGATTATAATTATTAATTTATACGTATTAATCATTAAGAAAAGAAGGAAATTTATATATTTAGAAATGAATTTTAAAAATCATGATAAAACATTATCTATTCATTTAAATAAATTTTCTTTTTTTAAATGTCGGCACAACGAAACTGAATGAATAATGAAAATGATGAATGAACACATTTAAAAATAAATAAATAGAAAGATATTATAATAATAATACTATTTTTATAATAATAATAATAATAACAATAATAATAATATCTATTTGTATTTTTTTGTATTCATTCATTAAATTTTTTTTCGTTTTATTTTTTATTCATTAATAATGCTACGGTCACTTTATGAATGTTTGAGACGCCGGAACGCTCGATTTTCCCTGTGGGGATTAATAACGATTGTTCTATTCTATTCCAAATAAATGCAAGAATAAATCCATAAATACAAAATATTTAATCAAGCCATTTCAATGACCAAAAAATATATTTATTTGTTGATTAATTTCATCATTTATTCATCTAAATGTCGTTTTTCTCCTCCACAGAGACTCGTTCAGACTGGAATGTGTTCCCGGTTCTTATCGAAAGCTGTTCTTCGGATATTCAGTGTCATCTCTCCCTCCTCCGCGCCGACGTCATTCATTTTGACGAAGCGAGTAAGACGTGCTTCTGTTAGACTTTTAACGAATCACAGCAGCACAATCTACAGCGTTTGGGTATTTGAATACCGTTCTGCAGAAAAACCTTCACACCAAACTAATCTCCTCTCTTCTCAGGCCTGGAAGCAAAAGCCATCATGTGTCTGTCTTCTGGGATTTATTTTTCCCCTCCAAATCTCCTATCTTTCAGCATCTGTGTGGAGTGTGAGGAACATGTTTTGGTATCAAGGAGGCTGGCGGCTGTTTAATAAGAGCGCTGAGATAACCCTCCTGTCTATTCCTAGAAGGTAGGAGGTCAGGGTATGCTGGATGTGCCGTTGTTCCACAGGGGGAGGGTTTATTCATCCACATCTTTAATAGAGACCAGAGGGAGAGGAGGGGGAAACCAAAAAGCTGGTAGCTTTGTAGCTCAGCGGTGAGATATCCCATCTAAGCCCCCCCCCCCCCCGTTCTCCTAATGAGCATTCTATTAGCAGCTAGGGGACGGATTTAGGCGGTTAGGCATACGGAGAAGGCTGGCTAACAATACGAGTAGTTAGCTAAACAGCTGTTCTCGCTCTCTGCTGTCACCTCCCATCTCCGGCTAATGAAGCCCTCACAGATGAACAGGAGTCCCGGGACGTGTCTCAGAACAACCACGGACACCCGGGCCGGGAATCTCAGTCACTCACGGGCCTCGTAAAAAAATACAAGCGGAGGATAGCGCCGCCGATAAGACAACCGAGGCTCCAATTAGATAGTGGCTCAGAGGGGAACCCTATGAATAGAGCGCCGGGGCGAATGCAGACGTTTTTACGAGCACTCTGTGCCGGTCCGTGTTGGGAAAGTAAATACTCCTCTGCATTGTTTCTTGGAGTGGAAGGCAGCAGAAGCTTTTATGCCAGCCATAATGGATACTTAACAGATAGCAGTGATGTGGTTTTTTTTTCTCGGTGAAATGTTGCCTCACTACATCTCATTATCCGAAGTTTGAGTAGTGTTCACAGCGGTGGGCATCGATCAAGGTTAGCGGCATCTGGGTTTGTCAACATCTGAAATACTGTGGAGGACGCGAGCACTCCGAGAAGCCTTCACTTAAACGAGGAAATATGTTCATGGAAGGACGTCCATTTTTCATTTCATGAAAATGTGAAACGGCATTTAGTTTGTCTGGCTAATAAATTCATTCGTTTTAGCCGCATGTGGAGGCTCAAGGTCACCTTCAAACCTTCAAACACAAGATAAGACGAGATAAGATAAGATACGATGAGTTGAGACAAGAGGAGAGGAGATAACTTGAGTTAAGACAAGATAAGAGGAGATAAGATGAGTTAAGATGAGATAGGACAAGCTAAGACTAGATAAGATAAGTTAAGATGAGTTAGGACAAGATAAGACTAGATAAGACAAGATGAGATAGGACAAGATAAGGCTAGATAAGATAAGTTAAGATGAGTTAGGACAAGATAAGACTAGATAAGATAAGATAAGATGAGTTAGGACTAGATAAGACTAGATAAGATAAGTTAAGATGAGTTAGGACAAGATAAGACTAGATAAGATAAGTTAAGATGAGTTAGAACAAGATAAGACTAGATAAGATAAGATAAGATGAGTTAGGGCAAGATAAGACTAGATAAGATAAGATAAGATAAGATGAGTTGGGAAAAGATAAGGGGAGATTAGATGAGATAAAATAAGATGAGATAAGATAAGATGAGATGATTTAAAATGAAACAAAACAAGAGAAGATAAGATTTAGTAGATAAGATAAAATACTATAAGAAAAGTGAAATAACATAAAATGAAACAATTTAATTCTAAATTAATTTAATATATAATCATTTATTTCTGCATTCCTTACCTTTCCTAATTTAATTTTTCCTAATTAAAAAGTTCATATTTTTATGTCCTTTTGGGCAGGAATGTCCCCGGCTCTGATTTAAAGCCGTTCTCATTAACGGCCTCAGATATGCAAAAAAAAAAGAAATCCACTTGTTTTAGCTGCACGTTGAAAGTCGGCGGTCACCTTCAAACGATAGAGGGGCTCAAATTAACTTTGCTGGGACTTTCTTTTTTTAATGTTTTCTTTGTCAAAGCAGTGACTTTAGCTGTCAAGGCCGCAGCCGGCTTGAAATGAAGGTCTGCTCTTAATGTGAGGCCGCAGCAGAAGCTCCGCCGGGAGGATCTGAAAGTCCACACTTATATTCCTGCAGCAATTAGACAGGTGCGAAGACTTAGGTGTGAAGATAGGAAGGGCGCTCTGCTATTTTTTTTTTAAACTTTCTGTTCATTCTTCACACGGCTACATCTGCCACCGGGTTGGACGCTAAAAGAATCCCGGTGTACAGCTCTGAAGAAAAACTTTAGCTTTTAGTGTTTCCTGCAAGTTTTCGTTGGAAGACGTTGTGGGAGGGGGTGGGAGCGTTGTGGGAGGGTTTTTCCTCCCACAAGCCCCGAATCTTGCTCTTCGTCATCAGATGAGAGCCTCGCCACTTTCTGATCCGCTCCAATGCGGTGCTTTGTCAGCAGAGACGTCCTCGCTTCTTCCTGCAGCTGCTTCACAATAAAGGCCTGCGGGGGGGCGGAATCAATGGTGTGGATAAAGCTCATTGTTTTACTTGTTTGATTGCAGTATTTTTTTTTTCTTTCTGAAATCCTAGAGGGCAAAACATTAAAGAAATGTTCCCATATTGTTACTTTTCTTAAAGTTAATTTAGCTTCTGTTTTTTTGCTTGATGAAAAATTGAACAGTTTGGATTGAAATTATTTTTTATTACCGTTAAATTGCGCTATAATTAAGCGGTTACGTATAAACCCGAGTGACAAAACCGTGAGGCAACTATATAAAATAAATTTAAAAAAAAAAATCATTTAATCTACAATTATGACCAAATCATATATTTGCTTGAAGAAATCCTAATAGGAAATAAAATTAAAAAAATAATGATAATTATAATAAATATATATAAGAATGTTTCAATGCTTTTTGCTTTTGCTAACAATGATAACCAGATATATCTTAGATAGAAAAACTATTAATATACAATAAAAATATACAACAATCAACAGCGTTAGAACTAACTGGTGTTAATGTTCTGGCTGATCGGTGTGTGTGTCAGCGTTTACAACCTAGATTTCAGGTCTGCTGACATATTTCATATTAAGAGTTAGTTTAGAATCCACTTTAACTTCTTCGTATTACTTTGAAATAAACTTTTGGTGTAGAGGAATAAAGTCACGATTGACAGCCATCACTTAAAAAAGCAAAATATTTTTCTCCTGATCTCGTTATTTCATCATCAAATTGCAAAAAGAAAATCCAATCCAAATTTCTCTCATATTTGTTTGGTGTTGAAAAGAATAATATAAAAAAAAAGAGCCTAGTTTTTCAATTTTGGCTCTGGTATCTCAAAAATTATTCAATATTCGTTTTGAGAAATAGAAGACAAAACCGAAGGAAGCTACAGCCTGAAGCTACAGGTGATACCTGCACACCGTTTGTTTTATTTCTTCAGCTTGAAGCAACAGGTTGCCTCCTGGTTCCAGACAGAAGGCATAAATGAACCTGACATATAACGTCATATTAAGAACAGTCTCTCACAGTTGTATTCGATTTGGAGAGTCACTCGGTTTCAACCGCTGAAACGGATCTATAGCTGTTGTAACCTCTCCCAGCAAAAAAAAAAAAATCCATTACAGCCTTGCAGGCTTAAGTGCAAAATAGTTAGTCTTTTTTGTCGGGTTGCGCAGCGTCGGCCCTTTGTAGTGGAGGTTTCTGCTTGTCAGCATGTTTGCTGAACTTCCTCTCATCGGGGTTTTCATTGTGCTCAGACTATGCAAATTTCACAGCTAGGGCTAATGCATTTTCACTGCACAGATTTGAGCGTCTTGGTAGGCAGGCTTCTGCCACACACACAAAAACACACACACACACACACATCAAACACACACACACACACACACACACACACACACACACACACACACACAGGACCGTTAAACACTTACAGCCTATTATGTCACAGATATGGATCCAGACGGCATGCATGAATTGCATTCCCCTATATTGCATTGTTTTGGACTCTGACCGAGCAAATCTAACGAGGTTGGGGTTGTGGCGGAAAAAAAAACTGGACCGATTTGTTTCCCTCTGCGACATTTCTCATCATTCACTGGAAAAAACAATTTTCCTTTCAAATCGTTCTGTGTAGAAGCACATTCTATGGCGGGCTAACCTTAACCCAAAGGAAGATGCAACGACCTCTATTGCATCTTCCTTATCCTCAGTGCTGGCTTTGCTGTCCCTTCGTTGTACCTCCCGTATCCTCGGTGCTGGCTTTAATGTCCCTTTGTTGTACCTTCCCTATCCTCAGTAGTGGCTTTGACTTCCACTCATTGTACCTTCCTTATCCTCGGTGCCGGCTTTATTCATTAAAGGTCATAGATTCTGCTAAAAAGGAATGTTTTAAGTCCTATTTTAAAATTTTCTGTCATCTGTGGAGCCGTCAGATGGTCAGGGAGTGCATTCCACAGACGAGGTGCAGCAGAACAGAACGCCCGATCACCCATGGTGCTGAGCTTAGTCCGGGAAAGGAGGAGGCGGTTTGAGTAGGGTAGAACGGAGGGATCGTCTTGATGTGTTGTCAAATTTATGGTTGCAGTGTTTTGCCCCTGTGGGCCATCGTAATAAACTTTGAATTAAAACCTATTTCTCATCAAACAGGGCGTGATCCATTCCTCATTCAAAGGTTTTGCACCATATTATTTATTATATCTTATGCATTGGGAAAGACTCCTCTAATGTAATAGTGGAAGAGTCTTTCCCACTGCAGGAGGCTAGTTTTAGGCTAGTTTTAGGCTAGTTTGAGGCTAATTTTTCAAAGAAGGCTGGTGGAGGTCACATGCAGACACACAAACACACACACACAAGGGATGGGAAGGGGAAGCAAGGGATGGAGAAGGTGTGAAAGAGGAGGAGGGAGGTCAGTAGAGATGTGGAGACGGCGGGCGGGAGGGGGGGGCGCTCAGCTGTCAGTGCTTCCTCTGCAGGTGGGGCAGGAGGAATGCCAAGTCCCTCTCTCCTGCTCACACAGACACCCATGCATCACTCTATAATGGATGCTTTACTCCGGTGCCAGAGAGAGAGAGAGAGAGAGAGAGAGAGAGAGAGAGAGAGAGAGAGAGAGAGAGAGAGAGAGAGAGAGAGAGAGAGTGAGAGAGAGAGAGAGAGAGAGAGAGAGAGAGAGAGAGAGAGAGAGAGACATGGTGGGTAGGCGAAAGAGAGACTCAGGGGGGTGGGGTGGTCTATGCTTGTGTGTGTGTGTGTGTCTATGTGTGTGTGTTGGAGGGCACTGGAGAAAGACAGGAAGTGCTCTGGGGTGCAGGGAGAAAGGGAGAGAAAGGGAGCTGAAGAGATGAAGGCACTGAGAGTTGCGGTGGGGAAACGGACAGACGGGCCGACTGAAACCTCCATCATGTCATTAGACCAATCAGGAGAGGAAACAGACGAGACGGTCTGGGAGAAAAAATTAAGCAGCGATTGGTTTAATTGATCTAAAGCCCTAACAGGATGAAAGAACGACGGGCCACAGCCAGGAACCTCAGCCACCCCCCTCCCACCCCCCACCGCTCCACCCACTGCTGCTGTCCATTAGAGGCTGTATGAACGCCGACAAAGATTCATCTAGAACGATTCATAGACGGCCCCCACCGGATTGATGACCTTCCAGCACCTGGGGCTAGAGGTCACCGGCAGAGGTCGCCCGGCGGACACATTCTGGAGTTTCATCGGCCACAATTAGTTTCAGGAGGCAATCTCGGCGAAGATTTACCACATGGTCTTCATCGTCTCGTCTTGGGGAAGATCGCTCAGACAGGTCACGGACGCCGCATGTCGTCGACGCCGCCGAAGCATGTTACCGCTGAAGGTCCGGTGGTGATGGTGGTGGTGGTGGTGGTGGTGGTGGTGGGGGTGTGTGTGGGGGTGGGGGTGGGGGTGGGGGGGTGGGGGGGGGGACTGCAGATATATGCAACGCTCTGAGCTGCTACCTTTAGATGCTTGAAGCACGGCTTTACTCAACTACTCAATTACCCCCCTGCTTCTTCTCTGACCCGCTGCCCGACTCTTGAACTCCTAGAACTCCATCCTTTATAGACTCACGGCTCGACCGCTTCAATGAACTGTTCGCCGTTTCAACGCCATTTGTCAATTCGTCATCTGTCTGATCTTCACCCTAATAAAAAACCTGTTTTGCCTCATGTTTATCTGCAAAAACCTCCTTTTGTCCGTCCGTTCTGCACAATTTAGGATTAATTTGTCTTTGCACCGGTGCATTTCCGATTCCTTTAGAGTTCAAAAGAGAACAGCACCTGCCGAACAATCCCTCGTCTTCCCTTTTTTTTTTTTTGAAAATGAAGAGCGCCGCTTAGGTGTACATCGCCATTCAAAGAGTGGCAGCACAGAAAAACCACATCAGCCACTTGTTCAACGTTGAATACTTTTTCCCCACAATGACGGCCACCCTTCTTATATGACAGTCACACAAAAGACAGGAGTCGGCGTAAATAAATACAAGCATTCCTCATTCGGCAGAGACGGAATCCTCTTGGTTTAATTATCGCTCTTGTCAATCGAGCCGGAAGAATACGGCGCCTGACAAAACGCAAACCCCAATTCTCTCGTCGGCCCTTTTCACGTCCGGAGATCCTCAGACACCTTTCAGAAATCAGCCGTATCAATCCTTGAGGTGGAGGCGTTCTGTTGCCCCAAACAGCCAGTTAACTTTACGGTATATTGAACGCCTTTGACACCTCGGAGATGGGGCCTTTTCAACGCCGACAATTGTCAATCGTTTCTCTCAAGCGTGAGGAATTTGCACAACAATGGCCGCTGCGGCGTGTATGAAAGAAATCTCGGCAATGAGCTTGTGGGGCTCTCCGCTTGTGTTGACTGCGAATCAGACTGCGGCTGTCGCAAGGTGCCTCCTTTCTTTGACGGTTTAGGTCCACCGTCGAAAGGTGGCAGCTTTTAGGAAGCCGGAACCTGCAGGAATAAAGTTGACATCTAGCTGGTTGCCGGATCAGCGCACCTGGAACCATCGCAGAGACATAACAGGAGTTGGTGGTGGTGGCGTTGGTGGTGGTGGTGATGGGGTGGGGGCAGAACCTGTAGGCCATTCTACCAGTAGAAACTCCCATGGGTCTCATTTCAGACGGGGAGGGGGGAACCCTCACGTGTTATTTTCAAAGGTCACAGCCAGATGTAACATTAAAGCTACAGCAGTGATGTCGGGTTACGCTCACACACACACACACACACACACACACACACACACACACACGCTCTTCATCTAAACGCTCTCGCTGCGGATTTCATACGTTGACATCTCAACTTTCGGCAATTATCTCGCACAGAAGCTCTGGAGGATCATCCCGTCTTCACCAGCAGCGACGGGGCTGCTGTTCTCCCCCAGGACAACCAGGAGCTAACATGTTGGCGGTAATCGAGTGTCAGAGGGGAGGCGAGGCGCTCGGGGCAACACAAGCTCGGAATCCCACGGCGCCACTGCATCAGCGAGATTGACAGACGCAGATTGATCGGAGGTCAAGTCAACATCGTTGTCAGTCTTGATTTCCTCCTCTGTAGGTCCATAAGTTAAACGCCTGCCAGATACAACATGCTAGTCGTTGGCAATGATTTGTCCGGTCCGGAGGCCCAGACTAGATCCTTCGGATTCTTCCGCTACGAAGTCTTGCAGGCGGAGTTTATCAAAACAGGCTTTCCTGTTTAAAATATGTTTTAAGGAATGATTTGAATGATTTAAAAACAGGTTGACCTAATCTGAGCGGGAATTCCATATTAAGTGGCACTAATTGCGAAAACACGGTCCAGGCTGGTGAACCAACTGGCGAAGGAAGTGGATAACCAGTCCGGGCTGGTTAAAGGCCCCCCCAGGTAAATGTGATCTCGCCTGCCAAACTTTTGTGTTGTGTTCGGTTTGAATCGAGGACACTATTTTGAATAATCTTATATAACCTGCCTTAGAGACCAAAATGTCCCACGTCCCACCAATCGGCTGAAGAAACGTGTCCATCAAAGTCTTAACACTAATTTATCCTTATCAATACTTAATTAGTCATCAATTTTGAGAAGAGTGGTCGCCCCCCCCCTGGGTTCAATCCCAGCATTAGAGTCTACAAGTCTCAGGCTGCTTGAGCAAGACCCTGAACCTCGACGCAGGGGCGGAGCTTAACTGCTGCAGACAATGTTATTTCAGATAAGATGACAAAAAAATTAAAAAGTGCTTCCATCCCTGATCCTATGATGCACTCCTCTCCTTCATCGTTCCATTGAAGGTGATATTCTGTGTTCTAAACTTCTTAACACTGAGGGAACAAGAGGGTTCTGTGTTTGGTCTTCCCTGCTGGTCATCTCAGCGCTGCAGTAAAAGTCAGGTATTTAACATACGCATTTATGGTCCTCAATAACCCAGAAGTCTTAATAAAAATGAAAGCTGACATTGGCGTGAAGGATCCTCCACACTAGCTGTCTTTAATGTCCCAACGTTCCATTAAAAGAGGAGCACTTCCTCAGAAGTGGAGCTTTTATCCTGATTGCTTACAGGAAGAGCGAGAGAGAGAAAGAGAGAGAGAGAGAGAGAGAGAGAGAGAGAAACAAATGACCTTCAGCAGGTCTCCAGCCGGCCCTCCCCTCATGTGCTCTCTGTAAATAGACCGCATGCGTGCACATAGTAAACGTTTGTGTTTCTGTGGAAGCAGAAGACGAACATGGAAATTCGTGCACGTACATTTACAGACACCGAGTCGCTGGCCGTTTGAGATTCTGCTCGTGTGCGCAGAAGCCATCTCATTCCATACCATAATGATTATTAGGAGATAACATGCAGCCAAATCTGCATGTTAGATTAGTGCCTGTGCGATGCCAGATAGATAATACATGAGGCTGGCTAACGTCCTTGCGTTTGAACTTATTCAGCCATTTTCTGTTTGAAGCCCGAGGGAAAAAGAAGACGGGGACAGAGATTTCCCTGAGTGGGAACGCAACTGTTGAGCTACATTTAATAAGCTGGTCAAAAACACTCTCCTGCCAAGAGAGACTATGCTTTTAATGACCATTCTGCTTCCCCAAGTCTCAGATGTGCAGCTCCATTGCTCGCCACATAGCAGAGAAGGCAGCCGTCTTATTATTATTATTAATAATAGCAACGCACCACACATCAGGCTGCAGAACCCAGAGAGAGAGAGAGAGAGAGAGAGAGAGAGAGAGAGAGAGAGAGAGAGAGAGAGAGAGAGAGAGAGACATGCAGAGGACATGTGGGTCTCTTGCATGCTTTTAATGCCCGTGCAGGCAGGGAGACAGATGGGTGCAGTGAGGAAGAGATTAGATGGAGGAGGCGGCCCAGGGACTGGGGTCAAACAAAAAAAAAAATCCAGTCCATCTAGTCCATCCGGTCCATCCGGTCCACACGAGAGTCCAGCCTTCAAGACGGCCAGAAGGTTCGGAGGAGAGAGGTATGTGGGAGGGGGGAGAATATGATAGATGTACCCTTTGACTGGAGCCCTCGGCACGCCCACGTGGAGATGACACCGAGGCGAGGCCACGAGAGCAGGCAATCAAAGGAAGAGGCCGGAGGGCCCGGATGATATAGGAGGATCCAGCTTATTAAATAGGCTTCAGGAGGAGCGCGGAGCATCTGAAGTAAGTTGTCATTCTGCCACCAGCAGGCGTGAGAGGAGTCCCCGTTCGATGGGAGCGTCTGCGGACGATAGGCAGTGATGACAGACGGCGTACAGTAAGAGCGGGGGTACAGTCATTAAACACACCAACACACCGGGGAGCTCCTCCAGACTCCACGACGGTGGATCATCGCTGATCGGAATTTGTTTTTCTCCCCCTCAACCTGGGCCTCGTTATCCTGCGTCTGAGCAGCAGGTGAAGGGAAACGCTCGTGCGCGAGCGGGTAGAAGAAGACATCCTGCAGTTCCGAATTCAGTATCGCAAATGAGTCCCTATTTACGTAGACAGAGCATGGATTTTTATCAAGGAGCCGGCTGACACGGGGAGACGGGGACAGGACCATGATGCATTGTTGTTTCTCTTCGTGCTATTAACTATTAAATTCAGTATACGGTATAAGTTGCTCTTTCGGATGATTTGCACAAATCCGTCACTAGAGGTCGCCCGGGCTCAGATGTGTTGAAGCTACAGTGTTTTTTTGATTTTTAAGTAAAGATGTTTAAATGTTGTTTTTTTTATATTTTAATCAAAAAATTATGTAAATGAGGTGAGACAAAAAAATTAAGAAAAGATATATATATACACGCCTAATGTATATATTTTATGAATTCATATATATTTATATAAAGAGATCTTTAATCTCAACAAGACTTCCTGGTTAAATAAAAATATAATATATATAATATATCTAACTTTTATTTAACCAGGAAGTGTCTTTGAGACATTTTTTGTTCATTTTCAATAATCAAGAGCTGAGCAGGTGTGAAAAGGGAGAAGAATATAGTGGTGTGAGTAGTCGCTGTGGCTCGGGTGTGCAAGAGGATAGTCTTCCTGGCTCAACTTTCTCTAGATCTTCAATTTTACGACGGGGATCGAGATCCTCCTATTTCTACCGTGTTTACCGCACGGTCCCGTTTAAAGGAAATCCAGCTCAAGAGGCAGGACCAGAGCCGAGGAGGGGGGAGGATTAGGAGGAGGGGCGGTCCGTGACGGATGCTGTGAAAGCAGGTGCAAAGACACATTTCTTCACTCGGATTTCCTGTCACATCCTGCAGCCCACTCCAGTCCTAAACTTCATATAATTACAACAAATTGTGCTCCAAGAGAGACTTTGTGAAATCTGATTGCCATTGGTAACATTCACAGCGAGGGTCCTGGCATGATAGAAGACTTCGTGTTTCAATTTCCAAAGATCCCTCAAGTTTTACTGGGCTTTTCTTTTCTTTTTTTCTTTCTTTTTTTTTCTCCCCATCCCATCAGTGGGGAATACATTTCCATTCAGGGGAAAAAAAAACAGAACCCGGTAATATCCAATTTACTAGGAGGCAGAGGAGATGGTTTCACTGGCGGTATAATAACATGCTACGTGAAGCGTAGCATTATGGAGTATGAATGGGGGGGGAAAAGAGGCATTTATGCTAAAAATTCAATCCAAAAGCAGTCATCATTCATTGGAGGAAATCAAGGCAATTAGTAATACTTTAATGCAAATTGGAGAACGCAAAACACACATAGAAAATTCCAGGCGGTGTGATGGGGACCGGAGGACAAGCAGCTCAAATTTCAAACGGAGATTTTTATGTTCTGCTCGGCGTTTTGTGTTGCTCGGCGCTGTTAGCTTTACTGACCTCCGTCTCGGGCGAAGACCACCGCTCTCGTACCGCCAGAGTGATTTCTTTAATGTGATTCACTTGCATGTAATGCTCGTGAAAAAAAAGGAAAAAGAAAAAAGGGCCTCGTGTTACATTTCTAACCATGTGTGTCAGGAGGAGCGTGTTTGTGGCTTGTTAACATGTTCACAGTTTAGCCGGGCTGATTGGCGGAGGTTTCCTCATGGATTATTACCGCCGTATTAACAATGAAGAGGAACACAAGCGCTGAGGATGTAAACCTCAGAATCCTGATAGCCCGTTTCAACAGCCGGCTTTTAAACAACCGGCCATTCATCAGTGGCGTACGACGTATTCAGAACCTTTCCTCTAGTAAAAGTGTTCATACTAAATTTGTTAGAAGTCTTTACTTAAAGGGCCAGTGTGTAAAAGTTTGGGGTCTGCCACAGACACAGAACCTGACAAATCAAGATGATGGAGATCATCTTTAAAGATCCTCAGACTCACATCGACTCTGTTGAATCTGGAGATCTGATCAATAACTGGACTTTAAAAAACATCACGCTTAACAATAAGTTATAATATACCATGAAAGAACAATTGAGGCCGCGATCCAAACCCAAAACAAGACTCAGATCTGTAGGACAATGCAAGTAAACAAACACCAGACCCTAAACAGGTAAAAATAAACACCTTGATGAGTAGATTCATAACTTAACGCTCAAATACTTGTAAAATAAACCAAAGCACATTTAATGCATCTCGTCAACAGCAGTAGGATATCCTCTAAGCGTGTTTCTGCTGTCGGACTGAGGTCAAAGGTCGACTACTATCAGCTACTTCTAAGCACGGATGGACATTACTCTTCTTTTAGTTAGTCAGATAAGATCAAGAGAGTAAATAAACTAAATAGATGAAGGGTAATAAACGTTATGTATAGTAAATATAGGTCAAAATCAGGCTGCCGCCGACGGAATAATCGCGATAGCCAATGAGAGCGAGCGAACCGGGGAGCGTCCTAACCGGATGTTACGTACTTTTACAGTGAACACAAACCCAAACACACCTGAACCCAGAGCCAGGTGGATTATTGAAGCAGAAAAAAAGCAGCTTGTGACGCAAGACGTATCGCAAATGAAACGACAACGCCGACCATCGTCCTCTACGTTTGTTTTTCTTCTGAAGTTACGTTTGGTCACGCGAGTTTCTGTGAGATCTCGTGTCTGTGGAATCACCGCTGTGGAATCCTCCCTGCAAACAGAACTTGCGAGGTTCTCGCGGTCCGGCTGAATCGTCTAGTGTGTGCGTTTGGAAGATAATAGAGTTAAAAATCGCTTGAAACCGTCGTCATGTCTTCGATCTCTCGCGGCGTCTAAAATCGGTGAAGATTAGCAGAATCCTCCAGTCTGTGTCCAGCGTTACCTAGAAGCAGCACGACTCCATCTTAATTCAGTGATGCATGAAGAAGAGAGCGCGGGTGGGGGGTTGTGTATAGCATGTCCACTCCAAGCACGCACGCTGCATTTAGTATTTAAGACACGGGCAGTAACTCATCATCAAGTAGCGCCACGGTAGCCGGCAGATAAACAATATTGCTTACAGAGAAATCCGTGTTGTTGCCGTGACTGCCACGCTAAAGCGTTCCCCTGGTACCGCCGTGTTCTTGTTCTTATCTGGCCTACAAAGACACTCTATACTTCCATGTTTATTTCTGACACAGAGAGGGATTCCTGAAAAAAAAACAGCCACGCATCAGCGCCGGAGTGAGGTTTCAAAAAAAATCTGCTGTGGACTTTCAATTTCTGGGATGTTGGGAATGAAACAGGCAATCATCTAGATGCAAACACCTGCTCCTTAATGCATCCGTCACGCCGTAGAAGACATTACTCAATAACCGGCTGGCTGCTTCAGCGGTTTGTAATATCAGGTAGCCTTATACACTGGCAGGCATGAGCTCTGCAGCTGTAAAGCCCCGCCCCCCCCCGCCGCCATCGCTGCTGTGGCCCTTACCTTCGGAGTGGTGGGAGAGCGTGAGGAGGCTGACGCAGGACGCTCCGATCCCAGAACCGAACACGGTGATGCGGTTGGAGTCCCCCCCGAAGAAGACGATGTTCTCGCTAATCCATCGCAGAGCCTGGATCTGGTCCAAGAGGCCGTAGTTCCCTTTCGCCGCCTGGTCGCCCGTGCTGAGGAAGCCTGCAACAACACACAAAACATCAAGGTTGGATGAAGAGGGGGAAAAAAAGTCGGTGTATAAACGCCGACTTGCGCACGCATTGCGCGACAGCTGTTTGTTTTCCTCTCCTCCGGGGTAGGAGCTTAGTCGCGATGCCAAAAAAAAAAAAAAAAACGCAATCCCAATTTTGTCACGGAGGGCCACCCTAGCAGGTGACAGCAGCGGTGACATAATGAGTTATTGGAGGGCGTCTGGTAAAGTAGCGGCGCGTGTGACCACATGTCATCCGCACCTTATGGGAAATCAATGGCGTGTCTCTCCGGGTGAACACCCATCATCAGACATATTGAGCCGTCCAGATGGAAACCTTAGCAATCTATGAGAAGTCAGGAATAGAAGAAAAAAAGAAAGACGTGATGATAAGATTTACTAAGATTTCGATAAGTTCAAGCCCCTTCAAGTGAGGATGGCGACCTCGTCGTGAACCCCATCAGAGGCGGCGCCGCCTTCCTCTGGAAAATTTCCATCTCCCTCTAAGCATTAGGAAACAGGTACCGGCCAGGAAGCGTCGCCTCCACCTCCCTGTAATCATCTCTAAGATGTCTGAGTCGGACTGGGAGTCTCTAACACAACCGCCCGCTACTAGCTGCTCTCCGGCGCCTGTGCCCTGCTGAATGATGGGTAATGGAGAGTTGTGGGAGAAAATCAAAGGCAAGCAATCCCCGCGGTCCCCATAGTGGACTCGATGTCCATCAAACCCCAGGGCGGGTATGTGAGGTGACAGCTAAGAGACGTGCTGAAAGGGAAACCTCCCATCTTTTTTTTTTTCTGGCATCGCCGTCGAGCGTTTCACAAGCCGCAAACGTGTCAGCGGTGAATCGCGCGCCTGGAGTGATGTCTCGGCAATGCGGCTAAATCACGGTCATCGCCTCAATATGATGATGAGCTCTCTGTGTGTGTTCAGGTCCTGAGGGGCTCTGGGAACAGCGATACAAAAAAAATAACAAAAGGTCATTGTGTTTTTGCTCGATGCAGAAACGTTTGCTCCCTTATTAGCAAAGATTCCATCTTCTGCTTCGTCGGAAATCAACTTAAGCTCCTTCCAGCGGAGGGGCTGAGGGTCTTTTCTGAAGGCCGAGGGGGTTTCTTTGAGACGTATTCATTGATGAGTAACACTAGACTTTTGAAATAAGAGGCAATCTTTTTGGACATTTTCACCTCTCCAATCTCTGACTCTTGAATTGCTTCTGATATTTTTATGTTTTATGTTTTTAACTTTTTTGGTTTGTCCGTCTTTCTTTCCGTCTGTTTTTTAGTTGAGCACATTTACAAAAGAAGTGATGGAGGAATTTGAGTGAAATTTTAGGTTTTGAAATATCTTAGAGATCAATTAATTTAGGGACATTTTCTAAATGTTTCATTGACAATTACGGGATTTTAGTAATAACAGATAAATTAATGTTAGATTTTTTTTTTTCATGTTCTGGGTCCAGACTGTAGTCGATGGGGGAGCTATTAGTTTATTTCCTCCAAGTCCTCAAAGGGGTTAGTCTTTCTTACTAACCCCTTTAAAACGTCACAACACACCGGACCCTCCACTTGGTCCTGAGGACTAAGTCCCTTAATGCCAACAAAACTCTGACTAACAGCTTTCTGCTTCCTCCACCATTAAACACTTCAGCTCACCACAACCTTCTTGTCCTCACTCACTCACTCACTCACTCACTCACTCACTCACTCACTCACTCACTCACTCACTCACTCACTCACTCAGTCACTCACTCACTCACTCACTCTCTCACTCACTCACTCACTCACTCACTCACTCACTCAGTCACTCACTCACTCACTCACTCTCTCACTCACTCACTCTCTCATTCTCTCACTCACTCACTCTCTCATTCTCTCACTCACTCACTCACTCACTCGCTCACTCTCTCATTCTCTCACTCACTCACTCTCTCATTCTCTCACTCACTCACTCACTCGCTCTCTCATTCTCTCACTCACTCACTCTCTCATTCTCTCACTCACTCACACTCTCATTCTCTCACTCACTCACTCACTCACTCACTCACTCACTCACTCACTCACTCACTTACCCACTCACTCACTTACCCACTCACTCACTCACTCACTCACTCACTTACCCACTCACTCACTCACTCACTCACTCACTCACTCACTCACTCTCTCACTCACTCACTCACTCACTCACTCACTCACTCACTCACTCACTCACTCATTAGTAATAGTAATAACTCATCACTTATTAGTTGAATTTCTACTTTATTTCTATTTTACGTTCACCTTTTTTTATTTTGCTGTAGTTTCTCCTCATGATGTTGTTGTTTGTTTGTGTTTTGCGCCTGACTGTATTAAGACAGTTAATCTTACCACCGAAAAGACATTGTTCATTTTTTTTTAATGTTCCACATCGCTTGATAAAAGAAATTTAGAAAAAGAAATCTAGCACTTTGTCTTTTTTTCTTGACTTTGTGTGAATCATGGACTAGAGGGCACCACCGTTCCCCCCACCCCCCCCCACTACAGCACCCGCCTCACACAGAGCGCCTGTTGGCAGTGACAGAGAGGGTGGGCAGGGGAAAGGCCAGGCCTGATCATCGATATCAGAAGGCGGTGGCACGGGAAGCAAAGCAGAAGACAAATGGATCAACAGATGGTCTCCTTCAGTAGCATCCCTTAGGATGACAGAGCAGCAGGGCACAAGCAGAGGGAGAGTGGGACAGACAGGCGGCACAACAGAGACGGACAGCGACGGAGAGAGAGAGAGAGAGAGAGCGAGCGAGGAGTGCGATTGAAGAGCTTTTTCATTTTCGTTCTCTCTCGCGGCTCCGCCTCGTGCTCCATCATAACTAAAGGACACAACAGCTTTCACAACCCTCTCCTGGGCGCCGTGAGGAGAGAGGAGGCATGATTCCCCCAGAATAACCCTTATTTGCAAAACGGTCGGCACTTCACCGAGCGTGCGTCTGACGGGTGAGGAAATGTCAGGAGACGGGCGTGTTTCAGGGATTCTGTGCAACAGCTCGCCTAATTGAAAAGATGCAGAGAACGCGATCGGCCAGCCAGACTAATACGGGGAATTTACTAAGTGACAAAATGCAAAATCATTAGAGTTGGCTGGCAGAATGAAAAGCGCCGCCCCCGACGCTCCAGTCCACGGCGTGTTTGTTCCTCGCCGTTTGTGTAAATTACAGCGGCCGTTAAAATGTAGAGATGGAATCCGATACCTCTCACAATAAGGTGACGGAGAGACAAATAAATACGATGGCACTCCCGTTTTTTTTTTCAGTGGAGTTTTTTTTTAGCTACTTCTTAATATCCGTCACCTTTGAATCACCTCCAGTCTGCTTCGCCAGAATCGGGTCCCGCTATTTGAATAATGAGGCGTAATAAATTACACCGCGCCCTTTTGTCTCCCCACTTTTAATCATCTAAATTCCCCAAATCTCCTCGCTCGCCAGGAGATTTGGTCGCAGGTTTCCACATCCAGCAGCAGATGATCCCCGTCTCTCCAGAACCGTGTGGGCTTTGGCGGCACATGAACCGCGATGTGCTGCGTTCGCCGTTCCCGGCTAACTCCCACACAGGACCTTGGGATTCTTCTGGGCTGCAGCATCAGTACTTGTGAATTATTTGTCCTGGCTGCTTGTGAAATTCTCCTCCAACTGAGGTTTTTTTTTTTCTACTTTACATCAAGCATTCAGTCAAATCGGTGTTTGTTTGGTTTTTTTATCGGTAGATTTGTCTGCAGGATTACGGAAAACCTGTGGAATGAATTCCAATGACACTTGGCGCCGGGATGGTTTTCTCATTCCTCTTCCTCTAATTTGTCACGGAATAATGCATGGATCTTGATTAGAATAGAAATCAGCCTGAATTTAGGAGGTTGGTATTAATGAGTCTGTGCAATTTACGGTGGATTAAAAAAAAAAAAGGAAATCTGATTAAACCGGTTTGCTGTCGCAAATCCAGTAAATCTTAAACTACGGTTAGAAGGCTATGAGATGGACTTTGGAGGAGGCTTGAATGAATCGAATGAGACATCAGTGAGAGGCTAAAGCAAGAAGCTGGAATACTAGCCCTAAAATGCTCATTAAAGAAATCAGCTTCGCACATTTCACATGTATTGAAAGGCCTTTTTTCAATAACAATCCTTTTTTAGGAATCTTCAAATCCAGTCCTTCAAATATAAGTGATCTACTCATATCTCCACTGTCTTGGACTGAGTGGTCCTTGGCGGTCCACCAAGATTGAGCTACCTGGGCTACAAATATCTCACAAGTACATCAGAAAACACCAGATTTAATCAGCCTTAGGAAAATTAGCAAGTTTCAAGAAGCTAACATTAGCAGTGCGGCGAAAAGCTAGCGAAACTACAGAGCCATCCACAAGTTCTGAAGTCCTTCCAAATGTCATACAATTGGTTTTGAAAACGTGGCGCGGGGAGAATTGGGCGTACATTCATTCAAACATGTCAGAACACACACACAATGCCGCACAGCCTCACTTAAAATCGGTGATCGGCCAAGAGAATTGCAATCGGTATCGGCCGGTCAGACTTTTGAAATCGTTGCATCTCTACTTATCCTCCTGACGACACTTCGACCGACACTTTTCTCTCTCCTTTGTGTAACGGATGATACGGCAAAACCCGAATCGGCTTAAGATGTAAAACTTTAGTGAAAATAACTAAAAGCGGAAAAAGTGTAACAGAAGATTCATCATACCAAAAACAAAAAAAAATAAAAAAAAAGAGAACAGGAGTTGTGTTAGAATGAATCTAAAAAAAACTTTATTGGTTGTTCCAGTTAAAAATCCATCTCTCCGTGTATTCTCGCTTTTATCTGCGGGCTCTCCTGCTTCCTCCTACAATCCAAAAACCCAACAAAACTAGGTGACTCTGGGTTGGGTGTAGGTGTGAATGTGTGGGTGAACGATTGTTTGTCTCTATGAGTCAGGCCTTTTATCAACTGTCGAGTTGTTTAGAGCGGGGGCGTCCAACTCAATCACAGACGGGGACAAAATTAAAGATGGAGGAGGAAGATCGACGGCCGACGAGTCTGAAAATGGCCATGTTTAATCTGAGGTGCAACGACGGTTTACTTTCATTTTATTTACTGCTTTTATAGAATTATGATCAAATCAAAAGGAACAGAAAAGACTCAAATTACAGATAAAATTCAAAAAAGGATCGGCGAGACTCATTTAAATGTCTCCCCTCTCTATCAGCAGAGTTTCAGGGAATCATTTCCAACGAAAGGTTTTTTCTTCAGAGGCATAAACAACCGCCAGAAAAGATTTTAATTAACGATATCAGCAAAAAGGGAACTTTAAATGACTCTTTGGTAAATGGCTCGCCTGATTTAGCCGTTTTTCTTTCGTCTGTCACAATAAAACAGAAAAATTAGACGGTTGCTCCGCGTAACTGTTCCTGCAGTCAGGAGCAGCTGCTCCTCAGAGAGCAGTAAGGTGTTTGATTAGCCTAAAGGTGCATTTCTCAGCAAATGTAAGGAACTTCACTCGCTTCATGTAACCAAGTTCACGCCCTCGCCAGCTACTTAAAAGGTGCGTTCAGGTTACAAAACCGCGTTTGCGACTTACTGATACGTTTATTAATTAGCGTTTGAATTTTTTTTCTCATCCGAATCTCATCCCAGGCCGCGTAGAATCTCCTCTAAGGAAGGGCCTAAAGTTTATTAGAGCGACTAGATAAACAAACGGGGAACGAGGGAACGCCGGCGCTCCTGGTTTACGAGCCGGATATCGCTGTGCATTCTGGGATTTGTTGTATCTGTGTTGTTTGAAAAGGATGGAATTTTCTGGAAACTCGGTGAAAGGCAGAAAATAACGCATCGTATTTTGTATTTCTTTTCCATTTTCTTAAATATTAAAAGACTCGTGTTGGCTTCTTCTGCGTTAGCGTAGGTGTGCGGCGCTAAAGAACGCCGTTGTGTTAATGAACTGTGATCGCTTTATGCCAATCTCGGTTAGCCTGGATTCAAATTAATATGCAAATGAAATGGTCCAACCAATTAACTCTGATACGAACAATCGTCACAATTAGGTTGTGTCCAAATTCCAGTTAATTCAACAAACATGAAATGATCGTTAAAATATAAACAGTTCTGTTTTATCAGACACCGAATAATGTAGCGCTCATATCCAAATTCATTTGTACTAATTATTATTATTTTCCTTTAGTTTGTTTTTTTTCTTCACATCATTATAACCAAATAATAATTATAATGAAACATTTTTTTTTTAATTTCCTGTCTTTAATTAAAGACATTTTGTACAAAACAGTCGCATTTTGCTTTTGTCTTCATCTTCTTTCAGCTCATCTCTTTCCATCTTCATGTGTCCTCCCCACCTTCCTCTCTCACACCAACCAACTGCTTGTCCTCTTTCGCTACATCCAGAAACCTCGCAGCTCCATCTCCCAGTAGATCCACCCCCCCCCCCTCTTCTTCACGCATCCAAACCATCTCAATCTGGCCTCTCGGACTTTGCTTGTTTGACGTCCTCCTTTCTAATCCTCTCCATCCTCACCCCCCCCCCCCCCCCCCCCCCCCCCCCCCAAAGAACATCTGAACATCTTCATCTCTGCCACCTCCAGCTCTTCCTCTCATCTACCGGTCAGGGTCGCCCTCGCTACACCATCAAGCGGAGCCGCTCTCACCGCCATCTTGTAAACAAATGTTTACGCTGCTCATCTTGGACAAAGACAAAGACAAAAAAAAGAAGAAAAAAAACGCCCCGAAGCTGAAGTACATGGGAGAAATATCTTCATGGACCTGATCTCCATTTAAATAATCACGCTTAGAACTTCTAGGTCCTAAGATGTTCTGAGAAAATTGGATACATAAGCGCCACATGTAAATAAAAAGAGGCGAAACGAGGTTCACCCTGTCACGCACGCCGGCCGGAGTCGGAACCGGCCATTTGTTCTTCTCTGAATGCGGCAACTGTGACCCGTCTGGACCGATTACATGACACGTTCTTACATCATGTCTCACTAATATCCCCGCCTGACGTTGACGTGCTGAACTCCATCTGCAGGAACGGGTGACATTTCATCTCTGTGGCGACGCCGAGTCCCGAGCTGAGTCCTGATCTGAGAGTCAGGGCGGCAACCGCCGTCGTGGTCCGGTCGGGGGCTCGGGTCGCGTCTCACCTGTCAGCTTGTGTTATCCGCGTGTTGTAAAGCGCTGCTGTGAGTCTCTACCGAGGGAACTGGGCCCGCCTCGTCACCTTAACACGACCGGAGGGTCAATTAATGTACGCGACATGACGACGTCCGCTCTCGGCGGCGTTGGAGCTCGGAGCGGCACCGGGCCGGAACCAATTCGAGAGCCGCGACTTTCCTTTTTCCACACATCCTCATTCACCCGCCACGGTCATTACATCGTCTTAAATGCCAATGAAAGTGAGTTCGCCCCGCCCCCCACCTTCAGGCACGGATTGTGATGCCCCATAATCTGTTTTGCAGCTCGACCATATTTTATCAATAAGCAGGTGCCGCTATCTCGGTTTTGAGCGTCTCTGTTTGCTCCTGAGCGGCGGCAGTGATTTCTTTTAGCCGTGCCTCTCGGCGTTCATATTGCTCTATTGATTATGATTTAAATGTCTATTTCCTATAGGGCGGGCTATAACTCACGGGCGCGGCGGAAAGAGGCGGTGATAATGATCGTTCCGACCCCAGACATCTCTCTTAGCCTGGTCTTTCCAGATAATGGAATGTGTGTAAAGTAATGGCGGAGGGTGAGAGAGGGGTGAAGAAGGGGGTGGTGGGGGGGAGATAGCTGTGGTGACATATTCAGGTTCTGTGCTCACAGGATCCCGTAAGACGTTGAAAGCTGTCCCTGTGATTTTTGTTTCATTAAACCACACAGATGACATAACGTGGCTATAAAAGCATTTTATTGCATAATTAGTTAAAACCGAGCGAACGTTGGACTAAACTGAAAAAAGACTCATAAGTATTATTAATAATTCATTTATCATTTGGCTACAAAAGAAACGTAACTGAGAGCCTTTATTTCCATTTTTACTACAATGGTTCCGTCCAACCACAGGTCCAAACATCAGATTCTCATGAAGTGTACTGTAAACTGTAAACATGTGATATCTTTTCTTTTTTATTCACTTGTGTCACCGACTCCCAACCTAATATAAAAACTTTAATTGCACCAATAACAACTGGTTTTATGTCGCATCCCTTTCCCTCCTAACGAGCTGGGTCGTAAGAATTATCAGAACAGGTGATGATTGTTATTTTGAATTTAATTGTTTCCGTCATATTTGTGCATCCTGGGTTCAGAACCAAACACCAGATCTTCAGATCCTAACATGTTTTTGTCGTGTGGAGGATCTTTGGGCAGCACGGCGGTTAAGTGGGTCGAAGAGTTGCCTCGCGGCGAGAGGGTTCTGGGTTCTTGCGTGTTATGGGTTCTCTCCAGGTACTTCCCATGTTCTTCCTCCTTCAGCCCGACAACATGTGACACAGGTGAATTGGTGGCGTGAATGATTGGCGACCCAAAGATGAACTGGGGGCTCTACCAGTGTGACCCACTTTTTGCCCCAATGTCAGCTGGTAGGGGCTCCCGCCCCCAAGCGGTTACGGAAAATGGATGAATGGATTTAAAAAATCGTCATAATTTCATGTGAAGATCGGCAGTTCGACCTTCATCCTTTCTCAGCCTCAGCAAGACCCTGAAACCCACTTAGCCCCCCGGTCGCCTCACGGGGCCAACTGTCAACTGTTTATGACTGTATGTGAATAATAATAGAGGATACATTGATTAACATTAAACCTTTAAATCCATTTATTAAGTGGAGTGAAAGGCGGGAACGGAGAGTTCTCAGCCGAAGCACCTGAAGTACTCGAGTAAATGTACTCGGTTACATTCCACCAGCGGAGAGGACAAACGATTATTATTGAGCTGAGGAGTGAGCTTAAAGAGGGGCAGATGGAGCGAACGGATAAGGAAGAGTAGGGGAAGAGAGGAGGAGGAGGAGGAGGAGGAGGAAGAGGAGGAGGGAGGGGATGGGAATAACAGCAGTGACGTAACTGAAGGAATGTTTTTTTGAATTTCTGCTGGATTCAGTTTTGCTTTTTTTCTGGGCCTTTCCTTACCCCTCTCTCTCTCTCTCTCTCTCTCTCTCTCTCTCTCTCTCTCTCTCTCTCTCCTCCTCATCCTCTCCCTCTTCGGGTTTGCTGGCTAACAAGGCTGTCTGTGTCCAAACGCTTCTTTGGTGCTCCCCTCCCATCTCCCTCTTGCCCTCTCTCTATCGTTTCTCTCTCCCCTCTTCCTCCTCTTCTCTGGGGGAATAAAGGCCCACACAGTCGCAGCCTTGACAGCCTCCCCTAAGAATCCCCCTCCACAAAAGAGCTTCAACTTCCCCCCAGCCAGGCCGGGGCTGAATGGAAGCCTCTGGGGTGTGGATGAGAAGCAGAGGAGGGAAGGGGCCACCCCCCTCACAAGCGCATAAAGACCCTGTGTGTTCTACTCCCGATGATGAGGGGACATACCCAGAGGTCCGTCCACTGCCAAAGGAATCATTCCCACATGATTTTTCATCTTCTTTCCTGGGAGGGGGAAGATTTCGGCGCACTGTCTCAAAAAGAAAGGAAGAAAAGTGAAATGAAAGCAATAGGTGGGAGGAGGATGAAGGGAAGGAGGCAAGAGGGGAGGGGGGGGCTTGGTTCCGAATGAAGGTGATTGCCACTTGGATCGGTGTGCCAACTCCTGTTTACAGCTCGCTGGCTGATATCGTGGCTTCGGACGCATCCCGATCTGAGACGAAGACAGCGAGCGAGCGAGAGAGAGAGAGAGGCAGAGAGAAAGTCAGAAGGGAGAACAAGAAAGCTCCTTTATGGCAGCCTGAACACTGAAGGCCATTTAGGCAACTCCACATCCTTGTTTCCAGTGGAGGAGAAAATAAAAACATGAATAAAAAGGAGAAAACTTTTTGATTGTCACCCAACACAAAGTGTACGTTCCCCGTGAACGGGCGCCGCCGCGCCGGCGGAATCAAACCGGAAAATGGTGCAAAAGAATTTATGCATGAAACCCTGATTCCTGTTGGCCTCGCACGAATCAATTATTTAACCGATATCAAGCTACCTTGAACGACGGCAGAGATCCGGGGTGAACAAGGCGGCGTGCCTCTCGACACGGGGCCGCGTTCAAAACGAATGATTACCTGCCCTCTTAGCAGGAGGAGGCCGATATCTAACGGGAACTTAAATGGTTTGGCCCGACTATTTGTCTCAGTTACACACAGTGACGCACATGAATGGAGCAGCGCTGCACTGCTGCGCCCGTCGCTTGATGCGCGGCGCCGGAGAGAGAGCATCATGCATGTGGTGCTGCAGCCACTCAGATGGAAAATGCGATTTGTGTGCAACAAAGCGCTGAGAGAAAAAAAAAAAACAACAGCAAAAATGTCAAGATGAGGGAAAACCGGCCTCCTAAAGCTCACCTGACACACGTCTGACGCCCTAAAGATCCCAGTTCTCTGGAGATCAGGTACTGCAGGTGCTGCTGGTCGCCCTGCATGTGACCTCAGCTCCATTTAATCTGATTTGTCCTCGTGGTCATGCAAGCGGCTCTGGTGAACCCGAAACCCAGGCAGCACCTACAAATGAGCAGTTTTGCATACGTGTAACCTCTGGCTTCTGAACGCCATTCGATCAATCACGCACAGCCGCAGCAGCTGTCGGCTCTCCGTTTGCTTCCCTCCCGCCTCTCCTCTGCTTGATTTTCTCATCTTCCCCGTCTTCCTCTGCTGCCAGCGTCTTCCTCTTCCCGGCGCATGCGCCTCCTCCACTGACCCCACCGACGCGCACGCCATCTATCACATTCCGCAGTCTCTCTTCTCTGTATCTTTTTGACATCTCCTCCTCGCCGAGACCAGCGCACACACACAGAGGATCCTCAGAACATCAGAACGCTTTTACGTTAAGAGGAGCGTCGCAGCTCGCAGCTGCTGCGGAGGCGGCCCGGCCATCGCCCACAGAGGGTGAGGATGGCGTTGGGGAGTCACAACTGTTAGGGTTAAGTATCGCTTTGGTTCCGCTTGGAGGAAGGTGCGTCGTAGGAAGAGGATATTTCCTGAACAAATGGCCTTTCTGAAGTCTAATATTCTGAGGGGAACGCTCTCACAATGTTCACCCTTCTCTTTATTCAACAAACCAAGCAGCACTGCATGCTGGGTGCTCACCGTCTCTTTGACATGTGGGCGCACGTTCAAAAGGCGTGCAGGGGAACTACAGATCAAGCCCGGGTGATGCAACTGGAGGCCATAGTGAGAAAGCTGAGAAGCAGGGGGTTGGTGGCGGTGGGCAGAAATCTCCCAGCAGATCAGAGCTGGTCTTATCAAAGTGTATCAGGCGCAGTAGAGAAGGTCATCGTTGGGAGGATCTCCGATACCTCACCTCACGAGCAGCTGAATACGAATGTTCATTTCGGGGTGACCCTTCCCTCACGGAATTTGCCGGAATAAGCCGAGTCGGCTCGTTCTCAATCTTTTGTTGCAGATATTGTAAATCCTCTCCTTCTTGTTTGTTATCTGTGAAATCCTGCCAACTTTGGTTGTAAATCAGGCGCCGCACTTTAAAGGAACATCTGTTTTCCTGAGGTTTAGCACCGCGGCGTGTTCTGTATGAGGGATGTTTTGTTTGTCCTCAGAAGGGTCTGGTATTTTTGGCAACAAAATAAAAAAGTAGGGCTTCTGCCAGTGGAGTTGTGTTCCCATTTGGATTTTCCCCCCCGAAGTCTGGACCTCCTCTGCTCCACTCTAGATTGTTTGATGTGCATCTGCCAATATTCTTGTACGACGTATCAGAGAGAAATGAGAACTGTGAATGTGTCAGGAGTACGACTGACGATGATGATGAGGATGATGTTTTTTCCTGTTCTGTCGATGAAATTCATGCGGGGAAAAAAAAACTTCCGCAATGAAGTGATCCAAATGAAACATAATGAGCAAATTTGCCGAAAAACACTGAGTTCGGTGTCGACTATTAAAGAAGTCTGAGTCTGTTTGCGAATATCGTTGTGTTTCTTTTTCCCCAGAAAACAGAGTATCTTGGGTTTGGGAGTAAAACAAGACGTTTGGGAAATATTGATTAAAGTACCTCTTTTCATTATTTCCACTAAATCGTCATTGCTGGTGTGTCCGCATGTCTTTCGTGTTAACGCGATAACTCAAAAACTAGTTCATGGTCTATTTTCTAGGTTTTTACCCACTTTTGTTGAATGTTGAAGATACAGATTTGCATGCTGTGTTACTAACTGGAAAAGTGGATTTAAGCCCACTTTTCCAGTTAGTAACTTTTGTCCAGAAAGTCATTCAAGTAGAGCCCGGGCAAAACTGAGAAAGTATCCAGTCATAAATGTTAATTATTTAGCAAAACTGAAGCTCTTGTGAAAGGTCAGTCAAGAAGACTATCCCCTCACACACTCGGGCCACCGCCACCCTTCATTCCACTCTCTCATTCACTTTTTCACACATGCTCCGTCTCAATTACCCGCTTTATGGCGTGGGAAAATCAAATGATCTCAGCCCTGCTCATCTAATATCACGGTGACACGCCTTCATCACTTAAAATACGATTTTCCCCATTCATCGAATTCTCTAATGATGCCGTTACTCACGCCTTTCTCTTCTCCATCTCTGATCGGTCTTCGCGGATCCTTCATCATTCATCAGTCCCAGCAGACTCATCAGCCACCAGTCTTCTTGGCCTGAGTGCAAAACCACTCAGGCATGTGAAGACCTGTTGTTTTGAAACCGTTTAGTGGTTAAGTGCGGAGATTCTCCTCAGCCCAATGGATTAAATTGGCCGGGCGATGGACAACTGGAGTCTGAAGCCACCTTCCTTCAGCTCTATCCAAGCTGACCCAGCACCAGTAGCATCAGGTGAGATCCAGACCGTCGGTCCCCTGCCCAGTTGAATTCCTCATGCGGAATGCGCGGACCCCACCACTTACCTCTAAACGGTTTCACGAGTCGGGTTTTCATGTTTTCTTTGACAGAGAGGTCTCACACTATGTTGGTTTTTTCTTGTGCTGAATAGTCAGTATGATCCCCCATTTGTCAAAAATATTAATAGTTATCCAGCACCAACTTATTCATCGTTTCTATCCTGATTGTCTTTTAGAGGTGAGAATCTTCTTCATCTGCCACTTCAACCTAAGAAAGTCCGTAAGAGGCAGAGCTAGGTTTGTCAAAGCTACTGTACAAACATGGCAGCTCAACATGGCGGTCTCCATGAAAGAGGACCTACTTCCTCCAAACTGACTGTAAAAGATCTTTGAATTTTCGGCTGATTATAAGCTATTAGGGTGTTAATTATTAGTATTAAAAATGAGTACTGGTGACATAATGGCCTCATTTAAAGAGGCTCTGATTCACGCAGTGTAAAGCAATCAGTGGGGAATGAGGAAGAAGTGGCCTGATTGCGTTGTGGCGGCACAGAAGAAATTCACGAAACAGAATTAAGTGTTTTTAGTACAATGACAACTTCATCTCAAAAAAAAAAAATCGTCAAAGCCTGACTTCTTCTTAGATTTTGGGAAGAAAAATACAGCAATGCCGAATGATATGGAATGTTGTAAACCGTATATCAGGTGATGAAATGTTACGAAAAAATATGTGTACTTTGTGATTTTGTGATCCGCTGACTGCACCTTTTCTCCGGCAGCTCCTTTGTTTTTTCTCTCCCTGAGATGCAAATATAGTGAAGGTTTTTTTTTCTGCAATGGTGATCAGTGATTGTTGAGTTTTCCTCGACCTAAAAGAGCACTTCATCAACTTTTCCTTTGAGGGTTGCATGTTTTCATGGACTGAAAGGAACTTATTTATAATGTAAATGTGGATATGAAGAGTTTAATGCGTTTAGTTTTTGCATATTTGCCCTGGATAATAGAGTTATCATAAGAGTTTGAAGGTGTTAATTAGTTATAATCCTCTCTCTATAATTAACCGAAGCAGCCTGGAAGGCGGTGGAGCTAAATTTTATTAAATAGTCATCAAGCCAAAACATGTCACCTTGGAAAAACTGTTTTCATTTCATACTTTGATCATGAATCAAACTGTGAACAAAGCTGATTTTTAAAGTCTGTAAAAACGCACAATGATTGATTTTTGTTGGTTTTTATTTGTCCGGTTTATTGTTCTAGAGTGATTCTCTTAGCATGAATCAACCGACGAATCCATAATACAAGGTTCATGGTTCACCTAAAATAATCACATCCTACCAATTCTCCTGACACCTCGCCGGCTCCGCCATAAGCTCCTCAGCCAAGGTTCTGTTAGACGTCCCCCGATCAAGGCTGAGGGCCAGGGGTGCCCCTTCTAGGCCGTGTCCTCGATCTGTGGAAGATCTCCCCGAAGAGATCAGATTGATGATTTCCTTACCCTCTTTTGAAGGCTTATTTTCATAAGTGCACTTTTATTGCACTATCCATCAGATTTTTTTCATGACTTACGTCTCTTCTCAAGCCTTTTTATGCATTCCTTGTTTTATTAATAAGGTCTACTGGCGACAGTTTTTAAGATATGTATGGAAAACCCCTAGTGAGTGAATATATATCCATTCAAGATAGAATTAGTAGATGAAACTTAGTAGCTAAGTTTTCAACCTTAATATTTTGGGATTATTCGTCCCATATTTCATGTTTTAATCGGGTCAAATCTTTAGGAAGGAATGTTTTAAATGAGACACCTGGACGCACATTTAATTAAAAATGGCTGACCTCCAGTTAGGTTTACGTCATAGCACCAAGAGGCACTACGGTTTATCTAGATATGATGAATATGTCTCCCAAATGTCATACATCTAGGTGAAATGAGGAGTGGGGGCAGCTTCATTTAAAAATTCTAGAGGGTGCTGTGGAGCTATTCTATAAAAACAAGGTCATGACCAATAAAATAGAACATTTTCCTCCACGACTGACATGTATGCAAGCTTTCCCGACTTTTGGAGAATGACAAAGCCCCCCTAAAATTAAAACCGTGAATCATAAAGACTAGAATAAACCTAATCCCACCAAAAAAGCTACGGGCCTTTCTATTTGGACCGATTAGGAAGTTTTTCCTCTGAATGGTTCGGGAGCTCTGGGGCTGCAGCCATGCGTTTAAGAGAGAGTAAATTGGAGTTCCATTCCACTGGATGTGAGTGAATCTGCAGCCTGTGGGTGCATAAGTGTAAGAAAAGCCTTCCAAAGGAGTCAGCATGAGTATTTGTTTGTTTGTTTGTTTGTTTGTGGGTGTGCATGTGTGAAGAAGCAGCAGGGTTGGATTGCTGGTTGGTGGAATGGGGTATGCAGTGTGTATGCAGCCAGGCCTGTATGGATATTAATCACCAGTAGGAGCATGGTTCTGTGGCGCCAGGCGGAGATGGATGGGGTGTGAGTGCAGTGATGTCACCCTGACAAATGGACCAGCCGTATTGGCTGAGACTCGCACATCGTCTCTCATTTCAATTAGTTCCTTACAAAAGAACCTACCTGACCGGCAATCGGCAGGTTTCACACGCAAAAAACACATCCACCCTGGCCACAAACACCCCCCCTGTGGTGCCCCGACCCACACCACAAGCACCCTAACGAGATGCACCGATCTGTCCGATTACACAAGAGCTCTTCCAATTAATGCGACTCAATTATGAAAGAGCGTTTACTTTCAACTCCTGCAGCCAGTTGCTCATTAGCAGCCAAGCACACAGAGCGGTTCTGCGGCCGGCGCCCCAGCCAGTGGAACCTGGCAGAGGGAGTGAGCGTGTTTACAGAAGTAAGTGTTTTCTTATAATATCAATTTGAAGAAGAATTACCGGGATGAAGGTGATGGCAGCAGGCCAACCGTAACAGTGTGCATTGCTGATGGCTCCGGAAAAGGGTATAAGGTGTGAGCGGCCGATGAAACTGAGCTCACGTATAAAAGGTCTCACCTCCTGGAGCCTGAATCCGTTAACCCACTGAGCCGCGGCTGAAGAGTGTGTCACGTTGAAAATAAGAGTTAAACCATGTTTCCAACGTTGTAATACCACGAAAATCCGGGGGGATTAAGCTCCGTCTTAAACTCCTGATTGTTTTTGAGGGAACTTCACTATAGTCTGAGCCTTCCACGTCGAATTACATCTCAACCGCCACCTCACTCTCTGAACCCTGACCCCTCTATCTGATCTCAGCGCCTCACCGCTGTGATCCAGCTCTTCCTCGCACCACATGATACAAGCGGATCACCTCAGGTGTAAGCCGGGGCAGGCTTGACATTTTTTTTTTTTTTTTTTTGAACAGAGCTATGTATCGCAGAGTTCCGGATTTGATCAAAGCCTTCTGGGACTCCGGCTCCGGCTCCCGCTTGACATCAGTGACGGCTATCTTTTCATCTCCCTATGAAAGCTAAAACCAAACCTGTGGAGAAGAGTGAGAGGAAAAGAACAAAAAACCCCAACAAAGCACGTTTGAAAGCAGGTGGGGGCTTTAGCTCTGGAGGAGTCTCCCCAATGGGAAGACTGGTAGGACAACCTTTAGTCTATATGTTGTTGGGCTGTTTGGGCTTGACCCTGAACCCCCATTTGCTCCTGGGGATGCTTTAAAGGGTCAAATGTAGAGAGCTAATTCAGAATGTCTATATTCTGAGGTGCAATCTACACTAAAGCAAATATTTGCCATCGAGTTGGGAAGCTCGAAAGCTTTTTTCCTTGGGTTACACTTCTGACTTTGGCGCAGGAGATTTGGGTTCTGCCAGTCAAAAGAGGGCTGGGCCCGAAATCCAGTGTGGGCAAGCTCTTTTAGTAGCCAGCTGAATGTAGTGACGGACCCAAGCCCGGTGAAATGGGATTGTTGTGTCAAAAACCTTTTGCCAAATCAATATACTGAACGAGACGATCCGCTCTGACGACCCCTCAAAGGGAAAGAGCCAGAAGAGCTGACGACGAGATAGGAATCACTCCTACAGAGGATTATTCCCAGATCTCACCATCAATAAACGGATTTTGCCCTTTTAAGTAGTTGGAAGTGTGTAAAATATCCAGAATGTTTGTAAATATCCAGAATGTCTCTCCTTTTCGATTGTGGTTGCTTGGCTTCACAGCTTCCTTTTTTTTTTTTAAGGAACCTGCCTCGTCTCTCGCTCAAAGAAGAGCGGCAAACGAAAAATGGATGGAAATCCTTTGAAATAGTTGCGACTACAACAAAAGGAGCGGGTGTCATGTGTTGTTGCCTGCAACACAAAAGGCCAGGCATCATACAGAAGTGGTTTGTACCCGCGTCCTACAAAGGATGACAATACTCTCTTCAATTGATATGGAGGTCCTCTCTCCAGTAAGGGTCTCCTGGAATGAATCCCCCCCTTTCATTCAACCGCTTCTTCTGTTCTCCCTTTTAATCTAGCAGCATTAAAGAACCGGGTTCGAGCAACAACAAAAGGTTAAGATATTGCTCTCTCTTTCATCTGGCGCCCTTCCTGCGATCCCGGGGGGGGCGGGACTACCTGTGGTGGTCTGCTCTGTTTAGTGAAGGCTGGTTTCGCAGTGGCTCTGTTTGTTTGGCTTTCTTCCCTCTTCCCATTGCGCTGAAATCTGCCCGACAGTTTGGAAGCGTGGCTCGGGCCCCGCAGGAGCTACCGTCAGATAAAATGTCGCCATATCCTCGTTCCGGCAGCCTTCTAGCCGGCCAGTTGCACTGAGCGCTCAAAACTCCGTCGGCCGAAACACACCCAGAGGTGGTTCGGAGGCGGACCTGCATCCTGTTTTAGTGTCATGATGGACAACTTAATTCAACGGCTCTATGAGCTTAAAAACGACAAATAAATCACGTATATGGTTGACTGACAACACTGATTTAAAACGCCTCAGCTGCAGGGAGCTACCATTGGATAAGAGCCCGCTATCCTCACCGCCACTTAACATAACAGCCCCTGAGCCTCAAACTCTTAACATATACCGTCAGATTGGATCCATTTTGGCGTGAGCGACAGCAGCAGAAGACCTCGCTCCCATCACTCAGCCTCGCCAGACCCTTCTCACTGTTTCCCTTAATGAGGCTCGTGCAAAAACGCCGACCGGTCGTCTTACAGCCGAGCATCAGGGCAGTTGCTTCTGTCAGCTCCAGTTAGCTCAAGCCTCTCCGTCGTGCGTTTCAGAGAAAACACGCTCGTCCCAAAGGAGCTCATCTGTGCTCCCTCGCCCCCTCCCCCGGCATCCCTTCACCCCCGCTTCAATAAATGAATAAAAGAGGGAGCAGGTCTCGCAGGTAACTTGATTAAACACGACACGCCTTCTTTAAAGAGCATGCTGACAAAGCAAAAATAAGAAGGTACGATGTCGGAATAAATTGTCACTGTACTCGTACATGATGTCCCCCCCCCCCCCCCCCCCCCCCCCCCCTGCCACGGCAGCGACGCTTTCTTCCGTCTATCCCTATCAGCCCAGCATCGCCACACACTGCATTCTCCAAGGACATCTCTGGATGTTATTAGATAAAAGAAAATGCTGTATTGTACAGATTATTGGGCGTGTCGTTCACATAATTCCATACTATCCCAACCAGGTCTTTTTTATACTGTATTTAATAGAACTTTATGCGTTTATATGTTTGAGCTTCAGCCGCATGCCCCTAATGGCTAATCTACGGCAAACACCGAAAAAAACAAACAAACAAACAATATTTTCCTTTTTTGCTTATAACGTATTTGTTTGTATTTGGGAATTGCTGCATCCTTCTCTGTTGTGTTCAAGAAAACAACTCAACAAAGACTCCATAGCACGGATGCTAATAGCTAGCTCAGCATCATCAGCGCAACAGCAATTAAAGGCAAGATAAAAATGTATCTTTTATGCTTGAGATATTACTGGTCAATGTTCAATTGGTAAATTCATCGTAGGATTGATTGACACATTTGTAAATAATCTATGGATTAATAGGACAATAATAACCATTAGATTATAATCAGTTAATAGCCCCATTTTCAAAAGTTCCCGGTGGGGTCGCCTTTTCCGTATACACACAATGAAGGAATAATGGGCACTCTGTGTTGTTCTGCCTCTAAGGTGGTAACAGAGGTGAATTGGGCATAAACACAAGCAGGACACTTAAAAAGCAAGTAGTAGCAATGAGAAGCTATCTCAAAATGAACAAAATCAAGCAAAGATGTATTAAATTGGCAAGAGAGCCTAATATGCGGACGCCCGTCTTCCACGCAGACGCTAACACTGACTTATTATGCGTCCCGCCTCTTCCGCTCACAGACCACCGGCCCCTATTTAAAATCCATCCTCGTTTGTTTCCGCTGTCATTTTTTCCTTCATGGTAAACAAAGTTGTCGCAGAGAATGGTCTTCATCGCGGCTCTGTTGCTCAATATCTTGATACAAAGGGCTTATGTCATGTCCACTGTCTTCCTCTCTCCCCTCAGGCCTAAGTGGGCCGAATGGAGCTGGGAAGGAAATACGCAGCCATGATGTATGAATGGAATGACAAGCCATCTCAGTCAGAGGGGAAACCACTCATTATACAGATTGCTTTGCGATGTCTCTGGGTAGCCGAGGCCAATGTCACCCCTCTTCAGTCTGGCCACAGCCTCCAAAGGCATCATTGCCCATCTCGCCCCCCTTCCCCTCCCCCTCCCCCGCACTGGCTTGCAATCTCTGAGCTGACACACTTTGCTGTTAACTCCCTCAGAGACGCTTTGCCTCGAGGTTAAGAGTGTGGATTACTGACCCAAACAACAATGCCGATAATGGGCGGGGAAACAGACATGTCCTAATGGAAGGAGGGAAAGTGAATCTTATTAGCCGGACATCTTGTTTCAGTCAATGCTCCAATTGCCCCTCCGGCGCTACACGATAGCATCGGATAGCAAACGGCTAGCAGGTGCAGTGCAGAATTATAGCAAATTGTGTTGATCGGATCATGCCCCGCACCACAAGCCCACATATATCACTTGGGTGTCCGATAACTGACTGCATTATGGGTAATGAGATACTATCAAAGATTTGGTGCGGATAATTCTCTCCGCTTGTCTTTGGTTGGTTAGCTACGTAGCAACAGCTCCCATGTTGGGAGCTAGGAGGTTATCTTTTCTGCACCCTCTCAAGTATGGGATAAGTTTAGCGTGTTATAGCTCACAGTCAGCGGCGGAATAACGACAGCTGGCGCTTCGGAGTCGAGCCTTATCACCACACAAGCCTGAGAACCCAATGTTCAGCCTTCAGGATTGGCATGGGGAGCAGCCTTGAGTGGCAGGATTCTGTTCTAATTAAACCAGCATAAGAATTAGTGCCGCTTGTGAGCGGTGTGAGAGTTTTCATAATTACCTCCGCTATTCATTCATTATTTACGCTAACAAGGCAGCTCAGTGGACAAACACACAGAGGACTGCAGGACACGGTTACAATAATTCCTAAAGCTCCTGGACGAGGAGGGGATCCGGCGTCATAACTGAACTTTTGGTCTCAGTATCTCTGGAAGTATCTGCTGCTGATGCAGGCGAACACAGAAAACTACTCATGAAGGGCTGCCTACTGCATTCAAATGAAGTGTAAGTATGACCTTTTCTAAGCTCCTTAATTCAGCTAAATTGGCTCCAGAGGAGCCCAGTGTAGCCTTTTACATCAAGAGAGGGGGTGGGGTGGGGGCTGCCATTAGAGCAGGGGGGCCACTGCTAAATGGCACTGGACTCTGGACTTGTTTGCACAGAAAAAAGAAAAAAAAAGTCTTGGCACGCGTTCTCAGAAGGGTGGGGCTTGTTCTTTAAAAGGCCTTAAAGACTCCAGACTACATATGTCCTCACGCGAGTCTCACTATTATCACACTGGTTTTAACCGCGGCGCTATTGTTAGTAAATGTAAATGGCTTTACATTAAAATGCAAATGCAGCAGATAAAAGCAGACAGTCAGCGTTCTGTAATCCTGCGGGTTACCTTAAAGGACAGCCGCGCGTTTTAGAACGCAGCTCCACCGGGGGAAATAACCGACGCGGCAGTTCTTCTTTAGAGTGCTGGTGCTGGAAGGGCCGATGATCGCCGGCTAATCCGCGTTGATGCAAACCTTTTACCACTTATGACAATAATTCGTACTTCCCCATAGTCGCGCAAAATTAATCACGGCTGCTGGGAGACATTAACCCCATTTTTTTTTTTTTTCATTAATTTTCATTGCATCCCCTAATATTATTACATTAATATAATATAAAAAACACATTTGGGTATTATAGAATAGAATAACTTTATTGTGGTTGGTTCTTGGCAGCGTGAAATAATGCCAATATACAATTATAGAATTATTATATATAAATATATCTATATTATTATTATAAAATAATTATATGCTTATTATTTAAGTAGGTTTGTAGTAAATTTGAGATAATCATGCCTGATAAAATCCCAAATAACTGTGTTGGTTTCATGTAGTATACGATGCAGAACTTGAAAAAAGAAAGGTTTTGACATTTACTTCAAAGCATGTACAATAACGACCTTTCTTATCTTTTTTTCCCATCATTTATTCAACGTATTTTTGTTCAGACTTCTGGACACAACTAATTTAAGTAAATGATTTCTGAGTGAATAAAGCGATGTCATATTTCTTAAGAGAGAACGTATAGCAGCTGGATCCGATGATCAAACAAACTTGATATCTCCATCCGTCCGTTTTCTGTAACAGCTTATTCTGTTTAGAGGGGCTGGAGCCCAACCCAGCCGACATTGGCTGAGAGGCGTGTGAGCCGCTGCTTCATCACAGGACCACCACATACACACAGCCAACCATTCACTAATATAATGGCTATTTAGAGTCACTAATTCCCCTTTATTGCATGTTTCTGGACTGTGGGAGGAAGCCGAAGTACCGAAACCCCCCGACAAAAGACCGGGCAGAGGTGGGTTTCAACCAACCGTCTTGCTGTGTGTGTGTGTGTGTGTGTGTGTGTGCAACCCACTGCGTCACCATCCTGCCCTGTCTTGTAAATGCCACTTGATATTTTCATTCAAGCAACCCCATTTATTTTAAAAACCCTGTAAACCCTGTAAAATCCAGTTGCACATTTCCAGTCGATGAATTAAACGATTCAACAATTTAAAACCTGACCGTCAGGTTTTAACAGGTAATGTGATCTGTGTCATTGAATGTCTGCCACTCGGTGGAACCGATCTTCATTTTAATCTATGCCGAGCGTTGTGAACTTGTCGGCGCTATAATAAACATCGAGCCCGTTGGAGAGGTGTGCCGCCTGCGGCTGTTTCCTGCTCACGGCAATGTCAGGGGGAAAAAAAGGGCAGAATTCATTTCACGTGTGTTATTATGTCGTGTTACCTGTGGGCAAGAACCTATTCCTGCATTCCCTCAACATTTATGAGCTCTATTTTTTGCGGTGATTATTACTTACATCGGTGCGTGGCGTTCTGTTTGCATTGGTCCCTCGCTTACCAGGAACCGGGTTTTCTGTTCCTGCATTTGTGTGTTTGCGGCACAGCTTGCTATTGACTCAAGGACTACTGACTTTGGTTGAGCAGGGCTACAACAAACAGTGTGGAGAAAAGAGCCCACGCCATTGTTGCGAGTGCAAGCCAGTTCAAACAAAATAAAACAACAACTTGAATTAGCCAGAATCACAAATTAGAGAGAACCCAAAGTAGAGGCACTGTTTGCAGACCTGTGGCGGTGCGCCGGTGACCCAGAAGCATGTATCGCCACAGTGCACGGCTCATTAGCACCCACAGGAAACCCTCGCTGAGAAGGATCCCGTCAGGCATTGGGAGTTCTACCCTCCAAACGCTGCATTAGCACGCAAAAAGTAAAAACAAAAACACCTGGAGGCGGATCTAGTTGTTTTCACCAGCCTCCTGAAAGTGAACCCAAGACCGAACGAAGGTGAGGCGGACCGTTCTGCTGTTTTTTCAACCTTTATCCTTCCTGACCAATCTAATAACATCGGACCGCCGTGATGCAGCAAGGTCGGCCCCGGACCAAGGTTACTTCACGCCTGAGGAGGTTCGCTCAGAGGAGGGGAAAGGGAACAGAACGCAGAGAGGAAAGCAAGTTAGGGCAAAATCGGATCTCAGAACCAACTGTTCAGAAAAAAACAACCCATCCCTCTGATTGCAGTGTAATAAATCTTTTAACTATGAGCGATAAGGCGGCTTCTGTCGTAAAAGTTTTAAGGGTAGCTGTTGATAATTAGTCACTCCGGAGAAAAAAAAAGAAGAACTGGGTTAGTGCTGATGTCGGCAAAATCAAAGCTGAGAGACGGACAAATGAAGCGCTATCCAACAACAATCGTATCAGCTGGCAAAGTATGATTTATAAACAGAGTGACAAGCTCTTCGGGTATTAGAAACAATCATCCCGACGCTTTTTGAAAATGTTACCCGGCAGAGTCCGCTCTATCTGTTCTCCGGGGGACATGTCAGGGGCTAATTGTTAAAAATTGAGTTATCGAGTCAGCTTGCCCTTCCCCGGCTCCTGAAGGACTAACACCAACACAAAAAAAAACTCCCAAACACTATTGGAATTCCACTGGAGTGCCCCTGACTTACCCCAGCCATAATATTGTTCTAATAATTGGAGCTCACAGGCCATCAAATATCACGCCGGTTTATTGAATTGATTCCGACAGGGTGAAGGAGGGGAAAAACATGCATGTGCCAATTTTCCCATTTCACAACCCGTGCAGCATTCCTCTGCTCCGGTTCTTTAATGACGGGGAATTCTCTCTAGTCAAAGTGGTTTTTTTTTTTGCAATTTGTCCTCTGGCAAACCTTTATGTAATCATTTTATGCAGCGGCGTTCAGGCATTTGCTGGACTACAAATAACAACACATGCCAAAAAAGAAAAATTCCGCGTTACGCCCTATCGCCTTGGTTCATGGTCAGATGACTGGCTCCCTTTTTCTGCCTTCAACTGAAATGGTAAAAATATTTTCTACATGCATGCAGCCTCTTCCTTGTTGCGTTAACTAAATTCAGTGACTCATCATTTATGCATGCAAGCTCCCTCACCCATCACGGGACATTTTCATCTATATAACAACTTCAAGCTTACTTCAGGCCCCTTTTCTGGTTCCGCCCTGGAGCTACCTGCCGCTTTTCGACCAGGCCAAACGCTGTCGGCCCCGACAGCAAAGGGTACATCCCAGAAAAAGCCCCCAAAGCAATCCCCTTGATTGAACTCCTCAAAAATAATTGTGTTCGAAAAACAGTATTGTTTGCTCAAAAAAGAAAAAGGCTCCCCCTAGTGAGTGAACTAGGAACCATTAGAGTAAAATGTGATTTAAAGAGATTAGATTTCCTCGAGTCGATTCATAGTCACCAAATTTAAAGGAAATCAGTCAAGTCAGAATTTTTTTTGTTTTTTTTGTACTCCAGACTTGAGTAAAATATGAAATATAAGAGTAAAATATGAAATATAAGAGTAAAATATGAGTTATACACGATAAATCCCCTTGGGTCGATCCATAGGCACCAAATTTGCATATAATCGGACCAACGTTAGAAAAATGATGTCCCGAAAACCATTCGAGATAAAGCTGCCCCTAGTCTCAGAAATATATTATCGATCTTTCTCAAAATAAATCCAGTTGTTCCTCGCGCTTAAGTCCAATTGGTATAAAATTATAACAATTCGTTATAGCTTTTGAGTTATCGCGGACGCAGCAGCGGCAAATCCAAAATAACCCCCGACTGTTTTTGGGGGGATTTAATGAACTTTTGACGGATCTGGGAAAAAAGAAAACGCTTTGATTCTGCATCGTGAGCATTGGACAATTTAAAGAAGGACCTACGATTGGATCCCCGTCTTTAATTTTCTTCTTCGAACAGCTCTTGTTGTTTTATACTGCGTTTTTTTTTCGCGTTGTATTGCCGCTTCCTCTGCTCGATGTTTTTAATCTCAACGAGTTAAGCAAAGGTCAAATGAATAAATAAAATAATTGCACAATGCTGACATCTCAACCTCCGCGTACAAAAGCAAAAAAAAGCCTCGATAAGAGCCGCTGAATAACGGCGACCGACCGGGATTCATTTTCATAGCCGGAATTGAGCAGCTGACAATGAAGGCGAGGCGCGTCAACAGCCTGTTTGCCACATTCCTCGGCTGTCGCCGCTGCACCGACAGGATGAGAGCGATATCACAGCCCATCAGTGGGGGGGGGGGGGTTGATTACTCTCTCTTTTTTGGAGTGGGGGGCGGGGGATGCTGACTTGTCGCGCTGGAGAACGAGGTTGACTGAAGGCGGGTACAGCAGACCGGGATGATAGCGACGATAAAGACGTAACGGGAAATACTTTCATGAATAATATCATAGCGAAGGTGTGTGACGGGCGGGTTGATTACACACAACGCACACTTTAAAAACAAGTCCTCGCCGAACTCACGCCCTGCGAGCCGGCTCTTATCGCCTCGCAGGCAGCAGGGAAGCAGCGAACCTCAAGGCTCCTATCAGAGCGAGGTGGTCCGGAAGTATTTGAGCCCGGTTCAGGCATTCCACGTGAGTTTGAAACAAGAACGAGAATCCAAAGAATATCCACATTACCTCATCTGGTGTGTTTTTGTTTGTCTGTATGTGTGTGTGTGTGTGTGTGAGTGTGTGTGCTCACGTCATGGGATGGGGCTCTAAACATCAAAGTAAAAAAAAAGAAAAGGGAACAAATGCAAGTGTTATGAAAGAAACTGTGACTTCTTAACAGCTGGGAATAATCGGCAGCACACCGATGTGCGTTCTGCGCCGAGTATTCCTTTTTAAAGCGTCGTACAATGACGCGCTGGAGCGCGTGTGCGTGGGCGTACGCCGAGGCAGAGACGGATATGTGCGCCGGAGAGATAAAGCAACATGTGTGTATTTTTTTTACCGCTTTCTGGTATTTTCCAGAAATTTCCTTCAGCAGCAGCTTCGTGCAGCGATTGGTGAAAATTAAACGTGCAGCAAAACTAGTTCTGTATCCCCTGCTTGGTTCTGCCGGGTTTACGATACGCCCCAAAGTGAAGTGTGAATAATAAAGACTTAAAAATGACAGGCGCGCAGCGGGGTTAATGATAAAGGTCGACTTCCCAGCATGCAGCCAGTGAGTGGAAAGGACAAGTGGTATGGGGTCACAGCTCGCATTGGGATCCCATCCAATATATGGGAGCGGGACCACCGGTCCTCCAAAAAGCAGATGAGAGAGGTTCTGCTCGACTGCAGCGTTGGCGTTCCCCGAGCAGCTGTCCGCTGCACTGATGCTTTTATTTCGGTGGCTACCTTGTGTTAGCGATGGCAGCAACATGCATGTAAAAAAAACACAGCATGAAAGTTAAAAGATGAGAATTCTGCACGACCAGAACAGGATCAGGATCCGAATCTATGATATTTGTCCAAAATGTCAATCAAATATCAAAATCTAAGAGACCAAACTGTGTAATCAAAGCGTGTCTTTTATTTTTCTGATGCTCTCGTGTTTCATCTTTGGATTTTGAAGGGTAATCGGATTCTGTCAGTCTGATCCACGAGTCGGGTCAGAGCAGCACCGGGGAGCAAAGTCAAGGGCGCCGACAGTCAGATGTCAACAGCAGCTGGCGATGGCGTGCAGCTCGATGCTCTCGTTACCGCCGCCCAGAAGGTTGTGTTTTTAACCTTGGGTGGTTTTGTCTGTTTGTTACAGATAAAAAACGAACGGAACGGAACGGAAGTTTACGGAGAGGCTGATTATGTTATATTCTAAAGATTATGACTTTATTCTGAACTATCATTTTTGGCTATTTTACGTCATGGCATCAGAAGAACGTTCATTTACGTTGTAAATGACCCTTACGGAAGTTTTTCAGTCATTTTATTAATTTCTACAAGCCTTTATCAAGCTAGCATTTTTAAAAATGTATTTATTTGATGTTTTGTCTCTTTTATTTTGAAGTACTTCCTGTAGTACAGGAAGTTAGCATCTTACGTGTGTTTCCACACATCGTTAGGCTTTTTAATGTTGACGATTAAGCCCTATTAGGAATGGAAACAAGGCATTATATATATTTTTCGTCTGTTATCACTGTTTTTTTGTGATATCTTAATTAATCAGTAACTGTTATTGTACGAGCCACGCTAATGTTAGCTTACGCAAACAAAGGAACCGCTTTGACAACGTTTTAATGCTACTTTTTTAGCTCTTTATGTTACCTTATATGCAAGTCCATATTGGATTAACGTTAAACTGTGGTTAAATGTCATTCAGGTAAAGTTTGTGATGGTAAGATTTAATTGTGTTTCGTGTTATTTGTTCACTCGTAGCTCTCAGAGGTGTTTCAAAAGGACGGTTGGAGGATTTTGGGTTCAAAATAGAACTTACGTTCAGAACTAGGCTGAACGTAAAATAAAGACTTGAAGAAAACAACAGTTGACTTCATCGTTGTTTGTCTGGGTTTTCTACTCAGGTCACTAGTCACAGCGGTGCTGCTTTATTTACTGTTTGGTTAAACCTAAGTTCAGCTAGCTAGAGTCAGCTAGAGTTTATATCTTTGTCATTATAAAGCCCTCTTTAAGTTTTCATACAATCCTCTTTTGGTTTTCTTATTTTTCTTATTTTTAAAAAGACGCTGATTTGCCTTTTCCCCATATTTGCTACTCCGCCTCCTCATATAGTTCAAACACTTGTTATATCTGCCTAAAAACTTATGAATCTATTCAAATGTCACCATTAACCACCGGAATGATGTCGCTTCTCTTGATCCCTGCTAATAAATAGACGGTTTGCCTGTTTTGGATCCGGTTTTAACATCTGAAGTGTCGGGCGAACTCGCTGACACCTGCAGGCAGCGATTCGCGTCATGTGGGCAAATGTTATACGATGGCTTCTCCTTTTGATATGTAAATATTTTGGCACATCATCGCTGAAAGCTGCACAGCTGGGCGAGCTGCTGTACGCGCTGAGAAACGGTGAAATGAGTGAGGCTGAATTAGCGGAGGCGTGTGAGGGTTCGACGCTACCGTGGTACCGAAGTCTCTCCATCTCCCACAGATGAAACGACCCGCATGACAGGGGCGAAGCACAGGGAGGGAGAGAGAGAGAGAGAAGGAGAGAGTGGGAGAGAGAGCGAGGGAGAGAGAAGGAGGGAGAGAGGGAGGGGGAGAAAGAGAGGGCAAGAGAGGGGAGAGAGAGGGAGAGAGAGGAAGAGAGAGAGAGGAGGACAGAGAGAGAGTAGGAGAGGGAGAGAGAGAGAGGGAGAGAGATCAGAGAGAGAGGAAGAGAGAGAGGGGGAGAGAGAGAGAGAGGGAGAAAGACCGAGCGAGAGAGCTGCTCTTTGAATTACTGCATTGTGGAAAAATAATGAATACAAGAGCTTTTAGCTTGTTATAAGTGAAAAAAAGAAAATCTGAAACATTTGTTTGGTTAGATTTTTTGGAATTTAACATAATATTTAGATAATGGAGATCTTGAAATGAGCTTAGAAATGAAAATATAACTATATTTGACCAATATTAGTAAATGTTGTCTCAGAATTTTTTATTCCTTTTGTGTTGCGAGATGATGAAGATTGGCGCCAAATGACTAGAAATGTTTCAATTAATTCCGTTTTATAATAATATGTATATAATAATCTGAAACTATGTTTGAATTAATTGTAAATTGTGAGTTTGATATACGCAAAGGAAAAGAGTAGTGACTGTAACCAAACATTTTGAAGTTAATAGAAATTCTGAGCGTCACTATTCTTTCACCTTCATTTATTACAGGATTGGTTTTTAAAGGAATTTTCTCCTCAATAGACCGAAACGGTTTTCTTCTATGTCCAAAAAAAATATTAAAACAAAGTAAAAAATAATGACAAAGAAGAACGAAACTTATTTTGCAGATTTTCGTTCATCCGTTTTATATATTAAGAGTTGAGTTAAAAGATAAATTAATAACCTCGGTTACTTTTTATTTGGTTTTACTGAAATTTTGTGAATTCTTGCATGTTTTTTCTTCTTTTTTTTCTCATCCTATCTCCATAACCACCTCCTAAATTCAAAAATTATTTGCATTTCTATAGATCTATAAGAGTATTTCCATATAGAGTTTAAGTAGGAAGTATTATTTAAACATTTTAAGATCAAACATGTCTTTACATTAGCTGGAAATACTCATATTGAGAATGTGAGTGAGTGATTGAACAAGTTATTCAAGATGTTTTTCTCCTAAAAACAAGTCCTTAACTCTTCTTGGCCTCTTACTCTTTAATAATAATAATAATAATAATAATACATTTTAATTTATAAGGCACTTTACATTTGGATCAAATCTCAAAATGCAAAGCAGTCAAAAGTAAAAGCAGATAAAAGCATGAATAAAAAATAAAATAATAACTATATAAAAACCTGACCAAAAAGCAGCAATGTTAATTAAAGTTATAGGTTCTGCTAAAAAGGAAAGTTTTAAGTCCTTTTTTAAATGTGTCAGTCGTCTGTGGAGCCCTCAGATGGTCAGGGAGGGCATTCCACAGACGAGGGGCAGCACAACAGAAGGCCCGATCACCCATGGTGCTGAGCTTAGTCCGGGGAAGGAGGAGGTGGTATGAGTGGGTAGAACGGAGGGATCGTGTTGAGGTCAGTGGGGTGAGTAGAGCATTTAGCATCACCTGCTACCACTGGTAGCTCCAAACATGTTCAGTCACATTTTAGTGATTGAAATGTGCTCGACTGGACCCAACAGTTGAGCAGGACATTAAATGTGTCTAGAATCAAGTGCAATGATTTGTTTTCTCTACTATAAATTAGACAAATATACATTAAGATTCCACGTTTTTCTGCTGTGTCTGATTCTGAATGGAAATTGTCCAACCTAAGAAACTGCTTTGTTAATGGTAAGCGAAGAGCCTCAGAGGAGGAAGAGGAGGCATCTCGGTCGAGTATATATATAATTAGTGTGGTTGTGTTTTTTCGGTACCGCACTCGCACGTCACAAGCGGTTCCGTGCAGCAGCTATTAGAAGTCTAATGGGAAGCGACGGAGAAGGTTCAGAGGCCCGGCATCGGCTTGACTGGCAGCTCCATTGGGATCGTGTCAGCCCGACATGTGAGGCACCGCAAGTCCAACAAGACTTATCAGCGCCTTTCACTTCTATTATTCATGGAAGAGCTCGACTTCGCCACCACCTGATGCTCGCGTCGGCCCCGCGGGATAATTCCAAGAACCCCTTGAACTTTCGTCGCCTGCGAGGAACAAAGTGTTTCACTTTGCTGGAAGGATTAATCATGAAATAAATATAAGAACTAATTAATCCCCGCTGTTAATTATGCACCTTCTTATGGGAACATAATAGACATTGTGAAAAAGGGAAGAAAAGAAGCCAGAATCTAACAGAGTTAGTTTTGGAGGAAACATTAAAGTGAATTACAATTATTTATCTTATTATTTGGAAACGGCTTCGAGGATTTTCATTTTTTTTTTCTAAATTGAATGTCTGCTGCCAATAGATATGATTTCATAAGTCGCCATCAACTTTTATAATATTGTTTTAGGTTATGTACACTGAACATTTTATTTACCTTTCACTAGTTTTTTTTAAGTTTTATTTAATTTTCTTATTACTAAATGTAAATTTCAATAAATAATAATATGTCCTATATTACATGAAACCAACTGTAATAAAAACATTTTCTTCTTCACCTCAAGTAATAAACTTATTTATTAATATTGGACTTTAGCGTCGTGTACTCAAAAATAGATAAAAAACGGTAACATCTCATTACAATTAGGTGACACTACAAACATTTCTGTTACAGTTTAAATCTATTTTTCATAAATTTCAACTATTTATCTTACATAGAGACTGAATTTAAATTCATTAAGGTTTCTGTGTATAAACCATTAACTTCTGCCTCCTGTCTTCTGCATTAATTCCTTGTATTACTGCTTTTGGACTTTTACTATTACTATTATTACTATTTTTTGATTTCCCTTAATCTACCGGAAACACTTGGACAAATAAGACGTTTATCTATCCATGTAGAAATCTAGAAATAAAATCTGTGCTCTTAAGAAGTTCCCACATTTATTTTCTGATTCATTTGGAGACTGTGAGCAAAATGAATTACGATAAAAACCCGGTGTAACGATCCAGATTCATGAAAAGGGGGCATCGTTTCCAAAAAAAACAATGTTCTATTTGACATTGCTAAGAGTGAAATAAGTCCTGGTGTTTATGGGTCATGTGACACAAGCCGTAAAGCAGAATTGTTCAGTGAAGACCCATCAAACACACACTCAGAACACAACGATGCAAAATCCCTCCTTCATTTAACACCCCCCCTCCCCCTCTTCACGCCGCGATGACCTTTAATGCCCCCTCGTTTGTTCCAGGTTATTTACAGAGGAAACCATGCATGCACGACTTCCTGTGTGAATTCATCGTTTCAAAAAAATGAACTGTTGAACATCGAGCGCACACACCCCTCCTCTTCCTCTCTGCCGCATCACACAATAATGTAATTCCCCTTCCTTCGGGTTGTTGTTGAGGAAGAGAACATCCCTTGATGTTGATTCTCGGACGAGAATCAAACCGAATCAATCCTCGGCGATACGCTGACGGCGGGTTTTTATATTCCGGTCACGGAGCAGCGGAGGCAGGTCAAAGTGGGATTCAGGTGAGGCCAGGATTTCTCTGAGTGCTGCGAATGCTCACGGCTGCAGTGCCTCTTGAAGGAATGCTCTCATGCGCGATTATCTCACGGCAAAAACTACAGGTCTGGAAAAAAGTTTTTGAAAAAAAAAAAAGAAAAGCAGAATCAAATGCACAAAGATTTTCTCTTTTCCTGTAATCCCACTGCTCAGCGGCTGCTAAACTCCAGTACGACTGACGGATCATTCATTCAAACCACTTGGATATGTTCAGCCACTGAATGTCACAACCTCCGAGTCTCGTCACTGAGGGCTTATGGTTTGGCTGGAACTGCTTCAGCGACGGAGAACATCACTCTCCGTGTGGAAACTGCCACGAAAAGTGTTTCATGTTGTGAATCATCCCGACTGACTCCTGGTGATCCTCGGCTCCGCCCCCCATCCAGCCCAGCCTGGGCCTTTTCTTTTTTTTCAAGGAGCTCAAACAAGCTCCATGGATCCAAACCATGACATTGGGGTCGGTGCAAAGCAGTATGGGTGGCAAGTGAGGTGACATCTCTCTCTCAGACATCTCTCTCCCCAGCAACACTCCCCAGCTCATCCTGGGGGGGGGGTCCCGAGGCATAGATGAGATATATGGTCACTCTAGCGAGTTCTAATTCATCGTCATCAAATATATATATGCATATATATATATCTATTTGTTCTCTGCACCTGGTCTGGCTCATTTTTTGACTCTTAAAATTTCCCACTTGGATCAATTTTATACCAATCAAGGCTCCTAAATAGCGAAGGAGATGAATCTGGAGCGAGCCGGACTGAAGACCCCAACTGTCTTCGATGAAGACTACAAGGATATACCGGGACTCTGTTTCACGGCGGCAGTAAATTACTGCTTTCTTCAGAGCATCACAGTTAAAATGTCCTCCGTCACACCTTTGATAGACCAGTTCGGGTTATGAGCCACATATGACCCTTCAAAGTTAGATTTTATGGAAGCCGGCTGTTTTAACCGGGGTCGGGTCTTGGTGGCGAGTTCTGGAGGTCTTACTCTCTGGAGTTTAATATGATCATAATCACTGGAGATCCAGCGATTGCGATTTTCTTGACAATCACCGATTTGTTATGACGTTTTGTGACCCCAAGGTTAGAATGAGGCAAATTTCGTACGCCTCGTTCAGGCTTACTAAGTTCTCGCCGGCTTTTTGCTATCGTTAGCTTTAGCCGCTCTTCTAACGTTAGCTTCCTGTAACGTGTTTTTGTTCATTAAGTATGTTGTGCTGAACGTTTTCCGTGTTGTTCCTGCAGCGCTTATTTTCTTCTTACTGGTTTTATAAATTGTGAGTTTTGTGCTTTCTGGTGTTTTCTTTGCACAGGTGTAGAACCAGCACGGAACCGGCCGAGTCAGGCTGCTGGGCCGATTGCTGCCTCTGGCTCCGATGGGCAAATTGGTCTGTTCACCTCTAATAATTACTAAACTATCTCGTTTACAAACACTACCCCGGACATGTGTCTCGTTTGCGTGGCGCCCTGACTGCGCCTACACCTCCAGTCATAATTCACCCTGAATGAGCGTCTCACCTCACTCCTACTCAGGAGATGTGATTAAAACACACTGTGTCCCTCGAAACATTCCTCCCTCCTCTGATTGTGCAGATCCACCCAATGATTGTGCATCACACGCCGTTCCCCCCCACCGCCCCCAACGCCACCCCCCCAGCTGTGCCGCCCACTTCAATCCATTATCGCAAAACGTCCGCCTACCTTTGCTGAGCAATCTCCTTCGACTACCACCTCAAGTGCCACTCTTTACCGACCCACCCCCCCCGCCGCCGCCGACCCCGGCGTCCTCATTAATCCAACTTCATTCTCTTCATTCCAACCCGTTGTGTCTCCGCCTCCTAATTTCACCTTGCCATTCTTCAGCATCCCGCTCCTCACCCTCGTCACACTCCTGCCTCCCGCCCGTCCTCCGCTCTGCGGCAGTGCTTGGTGGCGGCGGCCGTGGCGAGGAGAGCGCCTCCCACACGTGCGAGGACTGCTGACCTTGGTGGTTAGGCTTGGCTGCTGTTTTGATTAATGCCTTCACGAGACAAGAAGTGAGTACCTCGACCTACTCGCTCAATATATGTCTTCTCACACGCAACATTCCTGTCTGCCGATGGACGAATCTTAACCTCCTGTCCTTCGTCTTCGCACCACCTCTTCTTCTAATCCTCACAATCTTACTTTTCATTACATTTTGATACTTAAGACTGAACTGGAGAAGGAGGGGAGTTCAGATTTCATAGCTTCCTTTCTGAACGACAGGCAGAAAGAATATTTTTTTTCTCTGGCTCATACATACGGGCTTCCTCTAAATAAGGCGCCTACCTGTATGTATTTTTGGCCCGAGGAAGAAGAAGTGTTTGTTTTTTCGTTTGTGAAGTTAAAAATCCCTTAAGGACAAATGAACTAAGAAGACAAGCTGTGCCGCCATTAGGAGCGCCACACTCCCCACCGGAACCCGACTACAAAGCAAAACAAAACATTCAAGCAATGAATCACCGCAGATTATTCTTTAAGGCGCCGGGAACAAGAAGAGCGATAGGAGTTTGGAATAAACTACAGTTATAAAAAGGTAATATACAGTCGTAACAGCATTAAAAGGAAACGTATTCACCTCACTCGTGGCGTCTGCTGACTGATTAATATCTCTTCGCAGACGCCGTTATATGATGCATACTGTTTCCAGTTAATTGAATTTCAGTTATTGTGTCGATATTTCACTGGAGAAAGAAAAGAACGATTTGCTGTCCCCGTTATCCCGTCTGCGACGTTTGATTCCCTCTAATGCACTTTATTTTTGTTTGCATTTAGAACCTAATGGACATATTCAGAAGATGCTGTTTAATATTTATGTAGTTGTGTGTAAGCCAGTGAGAACCATGAATCAATGGTTCTAAAAAAGAAAGGGGGGGGGGGTTCTTTGTGGTGTTTCACACAATACATTCAATTTCTTTCAACCTTTTTTTTTTTTAAATATGAAGCTTTATCAAAAGTTCGGTGAGGAAGACTATCCCCTTGTGCACTCGGGTCACAGCTACTTAAATATGATTCGCTCGATTCTTCTAGTTCTTTCAGCCTGCTGGTTTGCACGCTCCTCCTCGCTGGCCCCTTTGACTTGTGGTGTCGCACAGGGCACCATCCTTGGCCCCTTTACCGTTTTTTGCATCTTCACGCTGCCACTGTGTCATGTTATAAACAGGTTCAGTCAAGTGGCACAAATTAGAGACTCAAAATGTGCTCAACCAAACATTTGAGCGGGACTTAAAGGGTTTTAAGGATCAATCAAAAAATGATTTTTTTTTTTTTTTGTGAGCTGACACAGGTTTCACACCAGATGCCTTTTCTGATGCAACCTTTTCCATCTGTCCAGAACCGTGGATCGTGAACTCTGGTTTACAAGACCGGTTGCTTCTGATGATGACAGAGAGAAGCATAGCTGGAAATCGCGGAGATCGTGCCGGGCTGGAAAATGGAAACGCAATCTCTTACCACAGCATGTCAGTGCCGGCCTGTTAAATCTTTACCTTCTATCTTTGAGGAGCCACTCAGAATTTCACCCAGGAAAACTCGACTTATATTGAGGATGCAAATGAATTCTTCATAGCAAAGGTCCAACATCTATTGATAAAACATCTCAAACACAAACAATGACATGAGGTTGTTATTTTTCTTCATTCTACCATCTTTTTTTCCCACCTCTGTATTTCATATTTCCATGTTTGAGGAGAGTGTTCCATTTTCATTTTTTTTTTTTTTTATGGTTAGAAGACCCCTTGACCAGATGAAAGCGATTGTTGGGTCAGCGCTTTGATGTCTTTGTGATGCATATTTACTGTTCGGGTGAAAGTACCGCCATCACCGAGACACGTTTTCATCTCAGGGCAGCGCTACAACAAAGCTTTCTCTGCAAAGGAAAAAGTGTTGCTGCGTTGTAGACGTGGATTTTCTTGATGTCATAATTTCCTGAAATGTCATGCTTCTAAACCATAATGAGCTTTGTTCCTGTTTCCATCCGTCACGAGCGGAGGAAGGACAAATTATCATTGACGGTACATCAGTGATCCCAGTGAAAGTCACAACAGAAGACCGCGGAGGCTTTTAAATACGCCGGGCCTTAAACACATCAAACCGGGTCAGGCTTCATGGGATCATCACTGGTTGTATAATCAAATCTATATAAATCCTTTCAAATGATGATAACCCATTTTAACAACCCAAATACTTATTTCTCTCAGTGATGAATGTGAAATTAAGCGACTGCTTTCATTTTTGCTGCCTTATTTCGTCTCATTGTTTCATTATTAAAGGTTAATTCTCCGTGCGGTTGTGTTTAACTTCATACTTCCTTGTTTTCGCCGATCTATTTTCCTACTTTCAGTCCTTGTTTCGTATTTCTTCCTCTTTGATTGCTGAATTTTCTCACCTGTCTCCGATCCTCACCTGTTCACAATTAGTTTTTATTATAAGATCTCTCTCCTCACTCACCAGTGCATCCATGGCAACGCAACCCCCTACCTGAAAGAACTACTCCCCCCACTGACCTCAACACCATCCCTCCGTTCTACCCACTCATACCGCCTCCTCCTTCCCCGGACTAAGCTCAGCACCATGGGTGATCGGGCCTTCTGTTCTGCTGCCCCTCGTCTGTGGAATGCCCTCCCTGACCATCTCAGGGCTCCACAGACGACTGACACATTTGACACACACTTAAAACTTTCATTTTTAGCAGAAACTATAACAAAAGAGAGAGGGGCCATGGATAGAGCCCTGAGGGACACCACAGGTCAAAGGGGCTAGAGAGGAGGAGGCATTAATCTTAGCTATAAGGACAGTCCTATATCAATTATGTAAAAAAAAAATTCCAATTAGGGTAAAATAGTTTAAAAAGATACTTTTGAACTAATATAATTAAAATTTTTCATAAATACAAAATGTCATCATGAAATAAATTTAGGTCTGATTTTTGTCTTGTTTCATTTTATGTTTAAAAAACATGCTCGACCAAACAATTTGTCATCTTATGGTATTATCTAAGATGTTAAATCAATAAATGAAAACTGGTGAGAACATTAAAGGCTTAATTCAAATCTTCCCTTGAAATCGATCCATGAGTCTCTTTTGAGTGACAGGTAAGTTTTTCCGACATGTCACCTTTTTATTTGTGTTTTTTTGATTCAACCATAACTGGTTATTTGGACTGGTTTTTGAATTTTTTTCCTTCTGTGACATGTATTTCTTTTGTCTTCAGTCACACACTCTACTCGTTATTTTTCATTCCACTTCATCTGATCGGCGAACTGGACTCCGCCCTTCGGCGTTTTCTGCTCACGGGTCTAAGCCCTGTGGAACTGAACCCCACATCGTCCGTATTCCAGCATAACATTTTAGCCATTATTTTTCGTTTTTTTTATGAAAACCAATTTTCCACAGCTGCGGACTCCGGATGATAAGAAGGTAATTATTTGGGGGAGTAAATAAACCTGCTGTTTGTCATGTTAGTTGACCCTAGTGTAGAGTGTCCATCAAAACAAAACGCCAGGAAATGACAGTGACTCATTTTGGGGGAATTCATTTTGGCAAACAACGGCTGTCAGTCGGATAGTAATTTCCAACGTAAGCCAGCGGCTGCATAAAATCTTTGATTTTGCATTTTATGATGTGACTGCATGAGCAGCGAGAATTAAGTTAATTCAATTAAAAATGTAATATGGAAAAAAAATGACATGCGTGCATTTGTGGGGAGCTAATCTGACTGACAGCGCCCAATACCAATAATGAAAAAGTATTAAATAGCAGGGGAATTATAAAATGTGAATAAATTGAGTGGCGGTCGGCAGAAAACGGCAGCCGTAATAACTCATCAACAGGCTATGACTCCCTGAAAATAACTTTGACTTTTAACGGATATTACGCCTCAAATCCTCGTTCTGTGGATATTTTTTCACGGCTGCCTGAAACGCTGCATGAAAGGAATTCTGGGAAAGGAAACGTAGTCGGAGTCCTCCAGATTTTCAGAGTGTGGAAATACAATTAGTCTGATTGGTTCCCCTCCCCTCCACAACAAAGTTCTTTCAATCAGGAAACACTTGAAACGACTCTCTGTGGAGATCTCGTAGCCTGCGGCGATGGAAACCGAGAGCCTTTTATATTTCAATGCCACGAAGAAATGCATAGATAATTATTTCAAATGAAACTTCCTGGAAAATGAGCACAGACCTTTAAAACGTATCAAAAAAGCAAAGTTAAACTCTAAGTCATACATTTTATATCTTTTTGTCCAAAAAGAAGATATAATGGAATGGACGTCGCTGCGCCCGTCACATCCGTTTCAGATCCTTCGCCTTAACGCGATAACTCCAAAAAAAAACCATTTCATGGATCGTTTTTTACCCCCATAGACCTTAATGTGTGAGGAAGAACTGGAGTGATTTTGGGAAAAGTCAGTTGCATATTGGCGGCACTTATCGTCAGGGAGCCCAATCGTTCCCTTATTTTCCCGGAGCTTCGAAATTTCTTCCGAGTTTTTAAGCACCGCTATTCAAGATTTTTTAAGCCAGAAAGGAAATGTTCTTTTTCGGAGAAAAGTGCCTACCAGAGCAGCGAGGAACAATGGACCCAATCTCCGCCCTGTGCCGCGCAGCCGGACGTTTTGTCGCGCCGTATCTGGCAGGAGCAGCTTAAGAGTTAATTTCCTGGCAGTGATTTGTGGGGAAAGTAGCATCAACAAGCTGCAGCGGCAGCAGACTGGAGCCTGAGAACATTTACTTCAATCCCTCACTCTCTGACATTAATAGGATGAATAAATGTTTTTGTTCCCCGCTTAATTTGGATGAATTCATCCAAATGGCAAAGAAAACAAGTAAATATCCATCTCGGCCCCCCCCCCCCCCCCCCCCCCCCCCTTCCTGATAAAAGAAGACAAAGAGAACTCACTGCCTTCACTTTCTTTCCCACCTTCTGTCGGAGAGTCTCTCTGCGGCGGCGCCAAGCTCATATATCAGGTGATAACCGAGACTGGGAACGCTCGCTGATGGAGGCTCTTTATTTTAAGTCGATTTCGCCTTCAGCGCACAGGAGGTTGTCATGCTGACTTTTATTCCTTGGTAACTCACATTTTTGTGATCTGAGACATCCGACGCGACGACTGAGATGCATCCGGACGAATTATGTCTCGAACATAAAGTAGCAGGAAAGTCATTTTCTCACTCAGTCTCTTTTAAAAGGGTTGCAAAGGCGCAATAAAGTCATGGAAGCGGGAGCAGAGTGGTTAAAGTATGCGAAAAATGCAGTATCGGCAAAAGAGCTTCATATTTCTTCCATCACTGGTGACTGAACAGACGGCATGAAGATCTCATCGGATCAACGATATGTGTGACCGCGGTATGATCTCATCCATCCATCCATCCATCTATCGCTTCATCCATCCAATAATTCATTGCTTCATTCATCCATCCATCCATCCATCCATCCATCCATCGCTTCATTCATCCATCAATCCATCCATCGCTTCATTCATCCATCAATCAATCGCTTCATTCATCCATCAATCCGTCAATCCATCAATTCCATCCATCAATCAATTCATCTATCCATCAATCCATCTATCTACCATCCATTCATCCATTCATCCATCCATCAAATCCATCCATCCATCCATCGCTTCATCCATTCATCCATCCATCCATCCATCCATCGCTTCATCCATCCAATCCATCCATCCATCCATCGCTTCATCCATTCATCCATCCATCCATCCATCGCTTCATCCATTCATCCATCCAGCCATCCATCCATCCATCCATCGCTTCATCCATTCATCCATCCATCCATCGCTTCATCCATTCATCCATCCATCCATCGCTTCATCCATTCATCCATCCATCCATCCATCCATCCATCGCTTCATCCATTCATCCATCCATCCATCCATCCATCCATCGCTTCATCCATCCAATCCATCCATCCATCCATCGCTTCATCCATTCATCCATCCAGCCATCCATCCAAAAAAAGCAGATTGCAATTAGATTTGTGAAATGACCAGAGGGGAGGCGTGTGTTTCTCCGGATAAGTGGAAATGTGTATTTACCCACATCTGGACGCGATCCCGGATAGAAGACGCTCGGACCGTTAAAGAGGGTTCTAGAGGCCAGAAATGCAGCCGAACCTTTGGGTCAGAAAAAGCTCAGAGGGAGTCAGACTAGAGCGACGCCCCGGCTCGCTGGAGGACGGACGAATCAGCACCGGGATCGCTTTTTTGGCGCCGAGAGTGCTGCGGCGGACTCAAAGAGGCAGGTCGAGGTTATTCTGATTGGATCTGAGGGGATTCTTTTGAGGGCCTGGATAAGTCCGGGTAGAGCGAGGTGACAAAAGCTGTGTCGGCGCCGCCATAAAAAATGGCTGCGATGGGAGATAAGACATCAGGAGTCGTGAGTAAACGCCGTCAGAGGTGAAAACTCCACCGGCACCGGCGGCACTGGACCGGTCCCCGCTTTTTTTTTCTTCTTTTAAGAGTCTCAACTTGAGTTTTGGCACATGCAGATGCAGCCTTTTGTTACACACACACACTCACACACACACACACACACACCCACACACACACACTCACACACACACACACACACTCACACACACACACACACACACACACACACACACACACACACACACACACACACACACACGCACACACACACACACACACACACACACGGTCTGAGAAAATGACATGCTCTGGAGAACCGGTGAGTAATTATATTTGTAAAGAGCAGTAATACAAGATACTCCCCTCTGACTGGGACTCATTACACATCATTAGAGACAGGCCACACACACACACACACACACACACACACACACACACACACACACACACACACACACACCTGCTGAACAATGAGCAGCAGTGTGTCCTCAGCATACAAACTTTGCGCTTCAGGTACCGGACCTGAAGGTGGGTTTCAAACACGCCGTGGTCCATTTTACATACGTAGAACTCATTAAGATTAAACCTGATGTGAATTCTCGCGCGTCTACGCCTGAGCGAGGTTATGAAATGAAATATTGCAAATGGGGCCTCGGGAGAAAAAAAGGGGGCCGCCCTTTGAAGCGATAATTACTATGACAGCAGCGCCGGCCTGAGCGCGGTAGGGGGGATCCAACAGCACCTTAACTTTGTGGACTCCTCTCTCTAATTGGACGAGGCGTTTGGCAGCACCTCCACACCAGAACCCCAAACTCAGCCAGAACGCCAGACTGGGTTCAGAATCACACCGGTGTTGTCGGAGAATTCCGACTTTGCGTTTGCACACAAAACCGTTATTAGCCCTTATCCCGATTTTAGAGAAACCCCGATATTCTATCAGGGGTTCTCCCAAAGAAATCGGATTACTCTTCCTGTTTACTACTGTTTTTGTTTTTGTTTTTGTTTTTTGTTTTTCATTGACAAGAGAAAAACAGCAAGACGATTTTGCTTTACAACATTAAACACAAGTTTACAGCAAACTTAACTTAACCAACACACACACACACACACACACACGCACACGCACACGCACACACACACACACACACACACACACACACACACACACACACACATAGATGTAGCTCATCATATAAGAAAAACATATTATTACATATTATTATTGTTATTATATTATCAGGTTTTATCGGAATAATCAGTAGGTTGTTTAAATAAAAGAATTAAAGTTTTATAAGCTAAATTTAGTTAAAGTGTCAAAGTAAAAGTAATAACTCTAGAGTGTAATGATCTTTCTCAGGGTTTTTATTTGGAGGGAAAAAAAGGATTTTAAAGTTTTTATTGATAATTGCAGAGGCTTGAAAAACACTTATTGAATGTGTTACATTTTTATGAATTTAACTCAAGAATTATCACCATCATCATTCTGACTTTGGTGATTTGATGGAAAAGGAGTTGAGTTTTGAGTATTTTGAGCAAAATGTGGAAAAATCCATTAAACGCTTTATTACACGATTGGAGAGAAAAAAAAAACATGTTGAAATGAGCCTGTGAAGAAAATGTTTGTTTTAAGTTGTTCTGCACTCCTTTTCTGTGAAAGCGCTTAAATATTCAGATCGCTGTGTGTATTTCAAAGGTGCGTGCTGCATTATTGATGGCGTGCTCAGATCGGCGAGGGACGGCGGGAGAGCTGTATCAGTGTCGGGACGCGGAGTTTGAGTCGACTTGTCTGCTTTCACTCTAAACTCATTATCTTCTCTAATTCTCTCTGCCTCCATTATTCCCTCATCCCTTTAAGCAGCCTAATTAATAGAGATTTCATTTTTTTCCCTCTCCATTAATATTTATTTATTAATTTTTTGGTCTCGTCCTCCATAGAATCTCTCTCTTTTATTTATTTTTTTCTCCTCATCCTGATTGCACAGCTTTCAAACGCCTTGGTCATGTAAAAAAAAATGTAATAAATCCACTTATTGGTGTCTAGACTTGACGGTTGCCGGGCGGAAAAAAAAAACACGAAAAAACAAAAAAAAACATTTCCATTAAGAAAAGAAGAGTAAACAAACACACACAAAAAAAAAACCCAGACATGGACTTATGCTCTTTTCTCGTGTTCTGAATGCGGCGGTTCACACTTTACCACTTCAGACAGCTTAGCGCTAAATGGCCCATCATGCTCTGATTTCTCCCTGGCCCTGGTTTTATTTGGTTTATGCGAGTGTGTCTGTAATAACAGTTTAAAGCCGTACCACAGGGAGATTATCGGGCCACGCTACGGCGTTGGACATTATCGCTAAACTACATGCATCACTTCCTCCCCGCTCATTTCTCAGAATGGCTGCTGGGGAGCTCGCCACTACGGCGGCTGTGTGAACCCGATTGGTGTGTGTGTGTGTGTGTGTGTGTGTCTGAGTGCGTCCATGTGTTATCCCAGGAAGTCTGTTTATCTGTTTGTGCAGGTTGTTTTTCGCTTGTGTTTCCCAGCCCGCGCTCGCACCGATGCGGCGGCGTGTGCATGCATGTAGAATGACATTTAGAGAAATGTGGCAGGGAGTGAGGAAACATCTGACTCATAATTGAAGTGCCATGAAAGAATAATGATCATGAATCTGTATTAGGCTTACACGCTCGGCGTTGAAACCAGCGGCGGCCTGCTCATCCAGTAGTCCGCCTATCTCGCCACCCTGAAGGCTTATTACAACGCTCGGCGTGTTACTCCTCAAAGATGATGGTGGGGGGCGCCGTTCAAGGTGAGCAATCCCGATGACAGAATTGATAGGCCGTACCCCCTTCTATTCCATCAAAAAGAGAATCCGGGGATAAATGTAATGCCAGTGTGATTCAACCACACCAGTCATCTTCACCTCCTCGAGGATGAGGCATCGCCGCTCCTCACTCAAACCAGGGCTTTTTAACAACGAGGTGAGCTCCTTTAAGCAAATATGTGTCTTATTGTCAACATCAGCCACAAAAAAGACCGAAAGCGTTCAAACACCAAAGAGTCTGGGCCGCCGAAGCCTCACGCACACCAGCGTTACACGCAAATATGTGGCTGTTAAAGCGACGTGTATTTAAATTAGGGCTGCAAGTAGTAAAAAAAAAACGGACTTTATGATGTACGTTTTTTTTCTATGTTATACATTTCGATATAAAATTGTAATTTTCACCAGATGACTTGAATAGAAATAATAAATAAGTCTAGAACCATCTTTGCAGAAGGTAAGACATTTGTAAATGTGGCTATCTGCACCAGGAAAACATTCCCCTTTGAAAATAAGTGAAGAATAAATAAATAATGAAAACAAGGTTGTTTTTAGCTTGTTATACGTTTTTCTTTAAAAATCTGCCTATAGAACAAGTTTCAACTTGCTTGGTAAGATTTTCTTAAACTAAGGCGTGAGATTTAGATGAATTATCTATTTTAACTTCTATGTTATTATTAAGAAGATTTTTGTCTCAGAATCAGACAATTATTTTATTTTATTTTGTTGCAAAATCGCGTCATATAACTTTTTCTTGTTTGTTTCTAACGTTATATTTTTGCATGTTTTTTTTCTTCTTATTTTGTTTTTTTAAATCCTATCTTCTAACCATCTCATAAATCTCCCCTGTGGAGATTTATAAAGTTTATTTAGTAGTGACGCTGTTTTAGATTTAAGACCTTTTAATGACTTTGTAATAAGATTGGAAAACAATATTTCAAATGCAATGAGATATTTTGACTTTAAATTAGACAAGCCGTTGGTAAGATCTGGAGTTTGTAGTAATCTTAGTTATAGGCTGGAGCCTATCCCTAACCCTAACCCTAACCCTAACCCTATCCTGGCTGACATCGGGTGATTGGACGGCAATACCTCACAAACCGACATTCAGGCTGACATTCACTCTTAGGAGGAATTTGGAGTGACCGGTTCGCCTACGTTGCAAGTTTCTTGACCGTGAGATGAAACTGGAGAGCCTATAAGAGAACCCGACCCAGACTGGCCCGAAGAGCAGAGGTGGACCGTGCTGCCTGGTGCGTCACATGTGCCAAAGAATTTGGATAGATTACCCAGCATGAGTTCTGTACACCGAAGAAGACGATAGAGCGGGTCAGACGTTGCATTAAAACACATTTGACCAAATAAAGTCCATTCAGCTTCCAGCAGGTTTTTCCTCCTTGAATCAAGCAGCAAAAAGTTCTTACATGACATTTGACATGTGACCTGACACAGTTCATTAGTCTTCCGTTTGAGTGAATCTGATACTAAATGACGTTGGATCGAAAACCAAATTCAACAAAAGCAAAGACCACCAGAGTAAAAACATATATTACATACACAAAAAAGTAACAGATATGTAATAAAAATGTAATTACCAACTGTACTAAAACGTATCTGACCCCTGACACTTTAACTCCAAAAAACTCCCTCAAATGCATTAAAAGTAGGTTCTAGCCGGTGTGGACCCACCCAGACCCGATCACCACAATCACATCATCCCTTTCCTGGACACTTCTCAGGAGCAGGAGGTTGGCCTGTAGATCTCACCATTAGCACACTATGCCCAACTACGTCTGGTTCAAACCCGAGGAATCATGTCGGGCAAATATGTGAATATCTGATACCTGAAATCCGACCCAATACAACAGATTGTTTCTCTCTATGAGCCCCTGACATGACATCTTCACGTAGAACCACCGCGGCGGCGGATCACGCTGTTAACAGCCGGCAACGGTCGTACAAATCTGAGGCAATATCCCTAACAAACGCGAGTGTCTGCAGCAAACAAACAACCGCTGTTTAACATAAATAAATAAATAAATAAAGTGCTAAAATGTAAATGAGGCGTGTCAGAGATGGATGGGGGTAAAAAAAAAAGAGAGAGAGGAGGAGGAATGGAGGCTGGGATGGTGCGCTAAGGAACTCCATTTTGAGTTGCAGCAGCTGTTTCCATGGAGCCCTCTCTCTCCCTTTCTTTTGCTTTTCTCCTCCTCTCGAGTCCCTTCCTCCCTCTCTCTCCCTCTCTCTCTCTCTCTCCCTCTCTCTCTCTCTCCCTCGCTTTCACACGTGTGCACATATGCACGCACAAGCGTCTGAAAGAGGCTTCAGCTGCGTGACTCAATGTGCAACCAACCACAACTCAGAGAGAGAGAGAGAGAGAGCGATAGAGAGAGAGCGATAGAGAGGGAGAGAGAGAGAGAGAGAGAGAGAGAGAGAGAGAGAGAGAGAGAGAGAGAGAGAGAGAGAATGCATCCTTCTTCCCTATGATAGACTCCTCCCTTCTCCTCTATCTCGCCGGCATCACGCCATTCTCCTCATCCCTTCTCCTCCAGCTTCATTACGATAACACTTCCCGGTAGCACCAAACGGACGAGAACTGCGAGCGTCTCATCCCTTCCGCGTTCGCAGCAATCAGCAGAGCTCATTACATCTCGCCGCCCCGGAAAGAACGGCCTCCACACAACACAGAGAGTGGAAGAAATGCTTACCGAGGACTCCGACGCGGTAGTTGAGAGTGATAACGATGACATTCCCGTAGCTGGCCAGCACGCTCCCATCAATCATGTTGCCCGTCCCCTCCATGTAGGATCCGCCGTGGATGTAGACCATCACAGGCTTGGCCCCCGTGTCTCGTATGTCTGCAAGAGTGGCCATGATTAACACATTCTCATTGTCGTCCACCCACTCCGATTCAGGGTTCAGCTTCAGATTCAGACACAGGAGATCATCGGCTTCATGGCCACAAACAGGGAAGCTAACTGTGGCCTCTCAGATACCAGCAGCAGGACTACAGACCTCCCCGCTAGCTTCCTATCATACCCACGCGGCGCGGTAGAGTAAGTTACGCCCGACTCATTACGTCCGTTTAACTCCATCATCGCGTAAAGCGCTCATCGTTGCCAACATCGACTGTTGCTGTTGTGCGATGCCTTCCAGGAGGGAGTCCCACCCATTACAGACGGTGAAGTCATTAGGGAGAATGAAGAGGTATTCTGTCATATCTCCTAACCCCGGAGAAGGTTAATCTGGTTTAACAGCGAAAGGGAATATACGTCTGCCACCTGAAACAGTTTTTCTCTTTTTTGCAGAGTGTTCAATTTTGCATGTCAGTTTTTTTTTTTTTTTTGTAAAATGCTGTTTATTCTTTCCTGGAATCAGGGTTTGATACCCAGCTGGAGCAACACTCCAGCCAGATAAAACACATCCAGAGGTAGAGGGAATAAAACAGCCTCTGTCTGAGGAATAGACTGAATTACTGGCTGTCTAGCCGGAGCTTGGAGACAAGACAAGACACTCTCTCTCATTTTCACTCCTGCTTCCCCCTGCGTTCTGTCACTCACAGACTCCCCCTGTTTCTCTCCCACCTTCCCTCCGTCCCTCCGCCCAACTCCCTGACCCCTCCACCACTCAGCCCTGAGAGTGGTGAGAAATAAGGGGAGGGAGGGAGGGCGGTGAGCGAGGAACATGGAGGGAGTGGGAGGACGGGGACGGAGAACGAGACTAAAACACAGACCGTAAAGAAGGAAAATAAAAAAACGAGAAAGAAACGAAGGTAGAAAAGGACGGACATGAATAAAGACTAAAATTAAGGGGGGAAGGAATGGGGAGGAGAGTGTCGTCAGAATTAAAAGGGCGGCATTGTGTTCCGGTTGCTATAGTGACTGCGAGCCCAAATTCAAAATGATCATGAACATCCTGCACTCCTCCTCATTATGCGCCCCGTCATGTCGAACGCCGACCACAACTACTTCAATGCATTTTTCTAAGGACAAGGTTGTTCTGCAAACCCCTACAGCAGCGCTCAGGCCTTGATTCACCGTATTCTTCTTCTTTTTTTTTTTTACCGTTCCCTCGGTTATTCATGGCCCTGTTAGGTTTAAAAGCCAAGCAATAACTTGTATATGATGCGGCCTTATTTACGGCCTTTATCTTGCTGGTATCTGAGAAGGCTACATGGTAAAATGTGATTTATAGCCGACACTCGTCTATGCACACACTTATCTCGGACAAGAGGAGGAGGAGGAGGAGGTGGTGGTGGAGGAGGAGGAGGCGATGCATGGGCGAGAGAGAATGTGAGGTACAGTTAGAGAATGGGGAAGGGAGAGGAGAGGGGAAGGAAGGGAAACAAACAAAACAAGATCCTTCACAAGCTTCTCGGAGAAACGGGCCACGGATACAAAGATAATGGCACACAGGAAGGAGGAAGAGAGGGCAGAAATCAGAAAAAGAGAAGTTAGTCATGTCAATGTCATCAGTCACCTCTTTTGTTGATTCACAGCGGGTTTCCATGACAACAGTTACATCCCCTTTGGGAGAGCAAATCATGACACCGAAGCACCAAATTTGTCTAATCTGTTCATTAACTTGATCTCGGCGTGGGCATTGTCTCCAGGATGTCATGGGCAGGAATAAAAACATGCATCTCTACAGACAGAATTAGAATCCAGTCCTGATGCGTCCAACATCTGGGCCACTACAGGTTTTAAGATCTGACCTGAGGTAATGAGGTGGGCGACTTCTCTTAGTCAATCAGATCAGAGCTTAAACGGCGGCTGTGGACGTCCCTAATCTGGCAAAAATAGATGACTCAAGTGGTTAAACTCTGAACGCGGTCCTTCCTGATTCTCTACAGGAACACACACATACACACCGCTGCACAGCGGCTCTGTGCTAGGAATGAAACAGAGATACGTTCATTAATGCACATATATACATCAATATATATATATATAAATATATAAAACCTCCATGCAAACAAGCTGAATATTAAAAAAAAAAGTAGAATATGAGCGTGAAAGAAAAGCTGATGGGCGATGAAGGATGAGCTGAAGACAAGAATATATATTTATACACACGGATCGTTTCCTCAACTCGCACAAGTGGAATCATGCAGCACCGACAGATTAAACACACAGCAGAGAAGAATACATGAAATATTGACTATAAGGAAAATAAGAAGTTTTTCTCCTGCTGAAGAACGACTAAAGCTGAATCTGAAGTTTAGATCCATCCAGTCGGATAAGTCCATCACTGCGCCGCAGATTTGAGTCGCGTCTTAGTCCGAAGGTTGGCAACACCACGGGTTTGACACCGAGCATTTATTCAGACTGATGACGATGACGATGGCGCGGGTCAATCATGGCGACGGAAGCACTCAGTGTTCAGGCCGGCGACATTTTTGAAATTTTCGTGGAATTCCTTCGGTGAAACGTTGAAAAGGCCTTTGTCCGCCTGTCCACCACCGTAGTAAACAAGAAGGGGCTCACAGACGATCCTTGATGCAGTCCCACCTCCACCTTGAACCCATCGTTGACTCTTACTGCAAAATTCACCACTGTCATGCTGCCCTCATGCATATCCTGTACGAGTCCAACGTACTTTCTCTCTCACTCTCTCTCTGTCTCTCTCTCTCTCTCTCTCCATGCTTCTCTTAACCATACAACTTGGTTCATTACATTAAACATTGTAGGATTAGTCTCTTCCTTTAGCGGGTTCGGTGTTCTGCCTGCATGAAAGTATTTAGAAATGCTTATTTATTCCCATTAATTGCAACAAATTTCCTGGGACTGGTTGACCCACTTCAGTTAAGTAAATGTAACGTTTCACTTCTTAGAGTGCACTCCTTCCTGCCCCATCGCTGCTCTGCCACGTTTTTGGTCGTTCCCCTTTCAATCCCTTGGAACCCGTCAGTGATACATATGAGGTTTAGAACCAAACTTGACAATCCAGAGTGGGGGAGGACAAATATGGGTGGATATAACTGCATTCACACAGTGACAGGGGATGGATGTCCTGATCCGCCAGAACCCTTTACTCTAGAGCTCTTGTCAGGCCGCGGCTAACGCTTCACTCATCACAAGTCCATTACTGGCCGTGTTCACGTTTTTAAAAAGTTCATGCAGTTTGGGGGGGGGGGGGGGGGTGTCCCTACAAGAAACAGGCAGGAGTATTTACATCCTATTACACAGCAGCTTTTACCGTAGTACGAATCCCTGCGAGGGTTTCAAGTGTCCGCTTCACATCCCCGTCTTAATGAATCAGATGAAGTTGTATTTTATATTCAGTCTTGGAGGCGAAAAAAAGCAAAAACAAACTGTCTATTTGGGATTGTGGGAGGAAAAACCCCACAGTCGAAAGAAACAAAACAGTTTCAGAGTGTTTTTTTTTTTATAGCAGTGGTCTTCACCGAGAGTGGCAGGACTGGCAGGAAATGAGCACCTCATCCTCACGCGTATCTGGAGCGTGTCAGAGTCTGGAGTGTTCTCCACAACGCTTGACATTTGCAGGGGTAACTGAGCTATGTTTTATGTATATAAAGGAAATCTGGACATGGCATTGGCTTTATTAAAAGGAGATATGTGTGAGAGTGGGAGCCTCCGACTATGAATCTTGGCATTTCTGCAGTAAACGTAATGGGAGGAATGACCTTTGTGTGAAGGTGACTTTTTGCTCCCTGGCTGTTGTGTTTGTGTGTTAAATAGGATGTTGGCAACAGGGCAGATAGAGAGCGGTGTGCATGACAACAGCAGAGAGGTGGGGAGGGACGCAGGGACCGGTAGGTTGGTCTTCAACGCTATTATCCAAAGCCCACTACAGCTGGCGTGGATTTGGCTGATGATGGTGTCATTCCAAACACTCACAAGCCAAATCTACACCACCTAGTCCACCTTAATTCTTTCTCAGCATTCAGTATGAACGAAGGATTACCGTTTGTAATCTGTGTTTGCCTCTGAGACGGCAGCAAACGTAGTAACTGAGGTGAATTCGGCATTTCTGTAAACGCGAGGCAGAAAGGCAGGATCCGCCGGTAGCAGTTAGCAGCTAAATCAAATGAGAGGATTTAAAAACCACACACCAGAGGGTCCATTGATCTGCCGTCGTTTTGTTCCGTGTAAACAATCAAAAGCATCAAAGACAAGCGTCTGTCTCGCAGGCTCCAAATGGTCACGGATCTGATACGACGTCTGCACCTCAGGAGAACTCAGATAAACCGTTTCATATTTCGGGGCAGCCTGCAGGTTTCTTGGTGCGAGCCACCAAAGCTGGAGGTAGGCTTGTGCAGCAAAATTGACAACGCCGCACTAATTAACGCACTGCAGAAGTGCGTGCGGTGCGAACCCCCCCCGATGTGCCGTGGCGCCGCGTCGGAAGGTTTCTCAGTGAACTACACTAATTCAAAGGCGGTTCTCAGTTTTTTCAAAAGCAATGCATTTTCACATGTTTTTGACTTGCCAATTATTTCTTAATACTCAAGAGTGAAGGCCAAAGACCGGGAAAAAAAGAAAGAAAAGAAAAACACGACATAGATGACAGGATAAGTCTGACGCCGCCATCCTTTGAAATGACTTAAGCGATGCCCTTGTAGATCAGCCATTAGCAGCAAGGCTTAGCTTATCTTCAAAAACATCTCTGCCGAAATGGGCTTGAAGGGGCGGGACATTCCACATCCCTGCCACATCGGCCAGAAAACGATGGCGGCAGAATGGAGAGAAAGGTGTAAGAACCGGACCCAAAGTCAGTTCCCCAGTCTCCGGCCGACTTAAGCGGTGCTGAGGGCTTCGCTGGATTGGGGATCCGGTCGGTTCTGTGCTACGGCATTAATGGTAATACCCAGGCAGGTGGAGCTGGGCTGAAGAGCTCCTCTAGGGTTGGAGGCGTGTGAATATGTGTGTGTGTGCGCCGTCTTCTTCAGTGGTTAGGAGCCGGCATGGTGTTGACGTGTGTGTGAGAGTTCCTGCATGCATGCTTCGCAGATTTAATGGATGTTGGTGCGCACTCACGAGAACTGGAAGCATTTCTCCCGATTAGAGCTGGAGTCTCAAACGACAGATGCACTCACACACACACACGCACCCACACACACACACGCACACACACACACACAAACGCACGTATATTTTTCATCAGTAACGGCAGCTGGGAGTGGGGTGGACTACCTTTCTGCCGAACATTAGTGCCTCGACACCATTGCCGTCTTCCACCTGGGATATTTAGCTACTCCGCCTTCCTTCCTCTCTTTACATGCCCACCTTTATCTAACACCAGCAGGTAGGTGATTGAAAGAGCCTCTTTAAGTGCACTTACTGCCTCAGTAAAATTGAGTCTTGATTGTGGGCCGATGTGTAAATCACTTGGCCGGCGCGCTCGTGTTGCCGGGGAGGTTGTCGCACAGAATTTGAATTCAATTCGGAGAACGCGAGGATGGAGGAGGAGATGACTGCTGCTCTGACAGACGGCTGGGCGCACAGACAGGAAGAGACAAAATTGACAAAAGACTTGTAGGGAGACGGACAATCTCGGTACGCAGGAAGCTACATACAGTATAAAAAAAAAGGTTATTATTTCCTCCCTTCAGATTTCATTGGGTTCATCTCCTTGTCCTACTTGAGAGTTTGTGATTGGATACACCGTGGTCATTTTATTGCATGTATAGCTTATCGTTAACAATCCATCCTTTTTCGATCTCGTTTTGGCGGTGGGGTCGCAGTAGGAGCAGCATTTTGATGGGTTTTCCACACGTCCCTCGCCGAGCAGCACTCTCCAGCTCATCTTGGGCCATCCTGATTCGTTTCCAGGACAGATTGGATATATAGTGCCTCCTGACGTAAAACCTACCTGAACCACCTCAACTGGCTCCCTACTACGAGAAGGACCACTCTGAGCTCCCTCTGGATGTCCGTGCTTAGCACCCCATCTCTAAATCTGACCCCAGACCCCCTATGAAGGACGCCTTTTGTTTCCTAGACACTATTCTGTTGGCGCCTACCCAGAGCTCATGACCCTAGGCGAGGGTTGGAATGTTGAGTGACCTCTGTATTGATGTTTTTGCCTTGTGACTCGGCGCCCCCTTCCTACCTACCTTGTTGTTCCAGTAGAGTCATAGCATGATTAGAAGGTTTCAGTAGGAGTGTAGGGGGCTCAAATATGGCAGAGATAGGAGGGAATTAGCCCACGATCGACAGACTGCCAACTCAGACAGCATGCATGAACAGACTGAGGGATGGAGGGGGCTGAAACAAGAGGAAATCCAGCAGCTCTCTGGACTGAATATGAATATGTGAATAGGAGGCGCAGCAGTAAAGAGGGAGAAAGCAGAAAGTTCTGCTTGCGTTCCGCTTTCGACTTGCCAAAAATTGGATTTTCACTTTGCGCTTATTGTAGACAAGGAGACGGCTACTCCCCGCAATAGTGGCGAAGCCACTTGCGAGAGCAGGAGTATGTAAGACAGCTCGCAAAGACTTTGCGGCTCTGGCAGCGTACTCAACCATTCTTCAGTGAGGAATGAAGCCTTTTCATCACAGAGTTAGCAATTCTCTTTGAGAGGAAACATTCCTGTGGATCATGGTTAGGCACCGCTGGCCCGCTCTGCCACACATGTATTAGTTACAGTGTGGAGGGAGAGACACTGCTGCTGTGTTGTGCTTCTACGGTGATGCTCAACAAATAGCATTAGCTGCGATCACTGGAGAAAAGACTTGTCACATTCGCAGTGAAGCTAAGTCTTGCACGACAAGCTGCTGTGTGTCAAAGCGAAAACCTGCCAGACAAAAGGATCGGCACTTGTCAGCTCTTTTGAATGGACTTAGGGCTTCATACGCTGACGCATGTGGGCTCGCTTGGGGGGAGGGGTGGGGGGGGAGGCAAACAAGCACACATGTGAACGCACACGCACCGTCGGGCCAGAAACCGAAGGCGATTTGGCTTTTGTTGCAGCATCTCGCCCTCGGCTTGAATATGAAACACCTGTGTGTGAAAGTGGTGCCATGGCAACGCTTCCTGTTCTGTGATCAAGGCCAGCATGAGGGTTGTTTTTTCTTTCTTTCTATAAAAGGCAAACCCACTGGCAGAGAGGAAGTGGTACAAGTTAAAACCTTTAAAAAACGTGTAAACCACCCATGACAGTTGTCCTCATGTGGGTTTGGACCACACACAGAACCATGACGCCATGTCAAAGACTTCTTCTTGTTTCAGCTGTTCCTTTCAGCGGGTCGCCACAGAGGATCATCTGTTTCCTTCTTGCCCTGTCTTCTGCATCTTCTTGTGTCACACCGACCAACTGCATGTCCTCTTTCATCCCATCTGCAAACCACCTCTTTGGTCTTGCTATTTCTCACCTGCCTGGCAGCTTCATCTCCAGTATCGTTCTACCAATAGATCTACCGTCCCTCCTCTTCACCCGTCCAAACCATAATAGTCGGCCCTCTCTTAGCCTCCAAAACGTCCGGCGTCCAACCCGGACCGTCCCTCTGATGTGCTCGTTTCTAATTACTCAATTTTCAAGATGAATAAGTGAAATGTTGTCCACAACTATTGCATAATTGTCTAATTGTGATTATTTCAAATAGTCTTTATCAATTGATTATTTTCCCACCGTTTTCCACCTTTCTATGATTGACAGGCGAATGTTGATGATGTCATCGACTCGCACTCCTTCTACTACTTTGGAATGAGCCCTTAAGTGCGACCGACTGTTAAACTCTCAAGACGATCAACTATTGATACGTGAACATCACGGATCAATTAATGCCAAAGTCCATCACAGCGGCGCTGCTGACGAGATCATTTTGGTTTTGGGCCAAATGTAATAGGAGACGACGAGTCGATTTGCCGATTTTGCAGAAAACTTGTAAGCGGTCAAATCCGCTGAAACCATAAACCTAGACAGACCCGACTAAAGGTCGACTTTATTCTCAACATTCCGTCTTTTATCTTGACAGGAAATATAAAAAATAAATATTCCTACTCTCACCTTATTTTTCTTATGCCTGGTCCAAAGCTCAAAAAACAACACATAATGTGAAAAAACCCGAACTCTCCATAACATGTGATACATCAAAAAATTAAAAAAATATAGTGAAAATAGAGTGTATTATGTAAATGAAGCCAAATTTAGATCAAAAAGCACGGCTGCGTCACCTGCCTCGGTGCGGAGGGGAAGGAGGGGGCGGGGCTACTTCAGGAGTGTGATTTAGGTTTAGCGACTTAAGCTGTTTCTGTTGCTGCACGCAAATCGTCTCTCGCTCTAATCTCGGCAGAGATCCACCCTGAGCCAGGAATATCCCAAGATAAATACGGAAAGTGAACAATGCAATTGCTGAGCAGCGACTTCACGTTCACTACACCTCCCACCTCTAATCCTCTCCGGCAGCACTCCCGAAACGCTCCTCGGCGAGATTCTGCTCGTCTGATATTAAACTACTGCCTCCTTTTCCCTCCGACACTTCCACCATTATCACTGCAAATGAAACCGGCCAAACAACCGACTCTGCTCTAATAGCAGTTGCTCCAATTACAGTATGAGATATTAAAACGATTCCAGGCTTGGTAATCTTTTCATTCTTATTATTAAACACACACACACACACACACACACGCACACACACACACGAGCGTCAGATGCGATTGATACTTCGTCTTATGGATTGAAATGTTGCAGATGATCGGTATTTAAAGGAATAAAAGTAAACCCAACAAAAAGAAAAAGTGAATGAACTATAAAATAAATGAGAAAATAGCAAAAAAAAATGTAGTAAAAATCATGCACCATCTCTGTCCACCGTGAAAAATACCTTCGTCTTCATCACCGTCGTTATCCGAAAAATCCTCACCCTGTTTTTTTGCATGGATCCCTGTTATTGAAGCAGGGAGAGACATAGAGAGGCACAGGGAAATTCACAGATTCAACAAAATGCAATGTTTGACATCATAGTGTGAAAAAAAAGAAAAAAGAAAAATACATAATTCATATTAGACCATTTGTTGAAGGCTTTTGTTTGTCACAGTGGAAATTAAGAAGAAAAAGAAGAAAAAAAGGGGATTTTATAGCATACAAATAAAAAATCAAATGACATCCTGAAAAACATAATTTAAAAAAAGTCTAAAGTTATTGCGGCCTATTTGGGATTGAGTCATACAACACTGGCAGTTTCAGAATAAAAAAATATTCTTTTATTATAAATACCCTCTGAATCAAATCTGAGGCTGGTTCTGATTGGCTGGCGAGTTTAAAACTGCATTTTGTAAACCCGACTTTGATTTTTTATTGAATTTTTTTTTTTCCATCAAAGTGTTCAGGGTGTTAAACAGTCCAAACGGCTCCTGCTCTGTTTAAAATGCGCCTCATATCGACCTCTAACTGTTCACAAGACCATAAAAAGGGAAATAATGTGGCTATAACTTAGAAGGATAAACAACTCGATGCTGAACGTCGTCGGGGGAGAACAAGGGGTTAAACTACAAGGAGAGAAAGGCCAGGATTGAAACTTCCCTGGGGGCAGTGAGACTTGAATAAATCACACAATCCCTCTTATCGTGTGCAATCAGAGATTTTCTCTTCAGCTTGTCTCTTCGCTCCAACCAGACGGTACCGCGCCGCTGTCCTCGTGGCTACATGTTAATATGAAGTCACAAACGCCGTAAGCAGGTGCGTACAAATATAGCCTACAAGACCCACCTCGACCTAAAGCGCCTAGAGGAACAAAGGCATCGAGAGAAAAGGTATTTTTTCAGGGAATTTAAGCGTCGGTAATCACAAGACACTTTGGATTATGAATTAATGAGAAACAGGGATGACCTTTGCCCGAAACAAAGATCACCTCTGCTAACATCATGAATTAACAATGAAATTAAACATTTATTATTTCAGGGAAAAAAGGCTGAAGAAGGCTTTTCAAACAACAGGCCTACACTGTCATCCCATACAGCGAGGGTATATCCCTGAAAAAGCCCCAAATCCCCTGCGTTGTTCAAGCAATCACCCCTTACTGATCGTCAGTTCGTTCGTTCAAAACGTTTTAGTGATGAAGCGCCCCCTAGTGTCAGTACTGTACTACCTATCTCTCCCAAAATCAACACAGGTCTTCCTCATACTACGATCTATGTGGCCACCAAATTTGAAAATGAAATATTAAATATTGCTTGAGTTATGTCCGGATGACAGTGTTTTTTTGTGAAAAAAAAAAGAAGCGCCCCCTATTGAGTAAAATGTGAACTATTAGAGGTATGATCTATACAAAATTTCATGTGCATTTATGTGCAAAATTTAGATAGATACTGTATTTCATATCGCTTAACAACAGCATTTTGTTTGACAGCAATCCATAAAAACATTAATTTGAATTAATAATTGTAAATTCGGAGATAATTGGTTCGGGAGTTCTAAACAATAACGTGTGTTTCGTTTAAAAATAGCTCCCTTTGTTGGGTAAACTATGATAAATTCAAAATAGATCTTTTCAAGTCGATTCATTTGGACTAAATCGAGACCAACGGTAAGGAAGTTATGTCTGAAAAACAGTGCTTTTATATTTCCTAAAACAGGAAATATTACAGTAAGATATGAACTATACATTCATTTGGAACAACTTTCTACTAAATTGGACCAAAAGTTGAGAAATTATGGTCCTACAATTTGGCTATTTTTTTATTTTTACACTGCTTTTATTTTTATATACAAATCTTTGAAGGAGTTGCTGAGAATTGAATTGAATTCCTTTTCGTCTGAATACTGCTAGAATAAATGCATAAAATTTGCAATGTCTTTAAATTTCTCCAGAGGGGAGAAGTTTTGAACTTGTTGATTCCACTGTCATAAAAAAGTGACCTTTTTTTTTCTCCAGCCCGTCCATGAGACTCGTTAAATGGAACGTAATGAATAATGCAGAGTCTGGACATGCAGACAGAACCATAACAACCATAACAACTATGGTATGAAAAATAAAGTTATTGGAGTGTTCTGATTTAGTTCAAATTTGGTGAATATGAATCTACTCGAGGACATTTATCTTGTAAACATATCATTTTACTCACAAATAGGAGCTTTTTTTTTAATGAAAAACACTGTTTTTTTTAGATATAACTTCCTGACCGTTGGTCCGATTTAGTTTAAAATGGGGGAATATGAATCTACTCATGGAGATTTATCTTGTAAACATATCATTTCACTCACTTAGAGGAGTTTTTTTAAATGAAAAACACTGTTTTTTTTAGGCATAACTTCCTGACCGTTGGTCCGATTTAGTTTAAATTGGGTGAACATGAATCTACTTGAGGAGATTTATCTTGTAAACATATCATTTTACTCACTTATAGGTTTTTTTTTCTTTGAAAAACACAGTTTTTTTAGACATAACTTCCTGACCGTTGGTCTGATTTAGTTCAAATTGGGTGAATATGAATCTACTTGAGGAGATTTATCTTGTAAACATATCATTTTACTCACTAATAGGAGCTTTTTTTTTAATGAAAAACACTGTTTTTTTAGATATAGACACTAGAAATTGAGTAGCTCGAAAAGTTTCAAGAAGTTAACGTTAGCAGAGATTCAAAACTTAGCGACCGCACAGCATAGCCAGACCCGAGCCCAACGTATGTATGTGTGCGTACATTAATGGTTTCACAACGGAAAAAAAACAAAACGTAATTTATAAACCAAAACTCAGTAATCGGGCAAAATATTGCAATCAGCGCACCTCTTCTAGAATCTTGCACTAATTTGGCGGATAATGTTGCCTTCAGCCAGATTTGACCCTTTTGCCAAACAACCTCTGGCGTGATATCCGGGGTCATCATCCCGTCCCTTCCGATCAAACGCTCTCAGTGAAGTGAAACAAGGAGTTCAAGTTTCGCAAAGTTCTAATCTGAGTCTACAAATGGCCTCGGTGTCGGTGTTGGCAGGTGTATCGCTTCAATGCTGATAAAAACGTCAGGAGCCAGGAGCATCATCCTTATCGCACAAAGTGACTGCCATTTAGTTATCAGATGTCACATCTGTCTCATAGAAGCTTCAAGGGAAGTTAAAATAAAATGGAATAAATGTTTAAGCCGAGTAAGAGGCAGCAGTAGAAAACAAAAAACAAAAGCGCTCCACCCGCTGAAAGAGCCTCTTTATGGCTTGTTAGCGATAATGTTTATTCTGGCGTTCGCTGTGGCGTCGATGTGGCGAAACAGTCGGGTTACTGAGCGCTTCAGACGGGCGTAGATTGGATGGCAGATGTCGACGGGGACGCTTTGCCACTTTGAATCAGGAGTGCGAAACAACGGGATTATATTAAGTACTATAAAATGTGACATCTGCAATGACTCAGCGAACAGCCGATATTTGACCCTGTTGTTTTGTTGTGCTTTTGAAAAAGCAATGCCTTTGTGGGAGAACCTGAAATTAGAATGAAACCACGGCGAATGCAGGAGTTTGGGCCTCCAGGAGCCCGTATTTACATCAAAAGGGCCGCATGGAGAATAAGTGCTTTTTTCATGTTTCCCGACGAGGCAAATTTATCAGATGGAGTTCAAAGAGGCGTCATACCATGAGTTTACTCCTCGCATGAAAGGTGTTCAAATGTGGGCCTGACGTGGACGCAGGAAGGAAATGCGAACAAAACCAGAGTGGAGTGCTCGCATGTAGAAATACAAAGATAGAGAAGGGAGGCGCCCTCACATTCTGGAGACTTCTAGAATTCACTCAGCAGATGGAGGAGGGGCTAAATATTAACTGCTTCGCCGCTGCCCGAAAAAATAGTCGACTGATAAATAGGTGGTCCTCGGAGTTAAACATCAGAAAGGTCAGTGAAGTGAAATGTCGCAGCCCTGACAATTTGGAAATTTGGAGCAGTTATATTCAGGGTCTAATCCTCAGGTGGCCCCTCTTTTTTATCGCATTCAAAGCGCCGCCTGGTTGCGTCTCCGCACCCGTCTCCCTGCTCCGCGCCCGTCTCCCTGCTCTGCCCCGTCTCCCTGCTCTGCCCCGTCTCCCTGCTCTGCCCCGTCTCTCTGCCAGAGAAGGAGGTTATGGAACAGCTTGGGAGCGACACATAAGAGAGAATGATGGAGAATGGTGCTAAAAGGTTAAGGAGGCTGGAATCCTGCAAAAAAAAAAGGACAGCCAAAATTCATACTGCGCTTCAGCTGTTCCCAAAATGTTCGAAAAAACAAACAAACAAAGGATTTTTCCCTTTTGGTGGTTTACGTAAAGGCCGCACCACCTTTGAGTCTGTAGGAACGCCCGATGCTCAATGCACAGGATGATTCAGCCGTTTTTTTTAAAAGTGGGTTCTATAGCGTGAAGTTTTTTTTTGCCGTTAGAAGTGCTGCGGAGAGGTTTGTTTGTATGTGAGCATTCGGACAGCATGATCCACACCCTGCTGTTGGTTTCACACTGTTCTCCTGACAACTGACAGTTTGCGTCAGTGCATGCATGAAAAAATGTGGCCGAGCGCCGACAAGGGCGGCGAACGAATACGAGAATTTTCAAGCAGGGAAACATGAAAGTCACTCAAATGTATTGAAAAAGATCCAAAAGGTTTCAAATGAAAATAAATGCACTGTACACTGTAAACCCAAATTGCTTCAATTAAGAACTATTGGGTTGAAATATGGGTAAAATATGATAAATACATGATAGATCTCCTCAAGTCCATTAATTTGCCCCAAACTTGGAATAAATCGGACCAACGTTTGTGATATTATGGTCCAAAAAGATTTGGCGATTAAGCTCTCCCTAGTGTCAGAAATATATAACCGATATTTCCCAAAATCAATACAGTTCTTCCTTGTACTAAGGTCTATTGGGGCATTAAATTTGAAACTGATCAATAAAACAGTTTTTGAGTTATGCCCGGAAAACAATGTTTTTTGTAAAAAAAAAACGCTCACCATAGTGACTAAAATATATTACTACTAGATTAAAATACAATATTTAAAATGACTCCAGTCGAGTCACTTGCACCAAATTTTGACTGAATCGGACAAATAGTTGAGAAATTATGACCTGACAACTTTGTAGATAAAGCTCCCCCTATTGTCAGAAATATATATCCGAATTTTCTCCCAAACACTCCAGTTCTTCCTCACACTAATGTCTATGTGGGTCTAAAATTTGAAAAGGATCCATGATAAAGTGGATCTGCAAGTTATCGCCGCAACACAAAGGGTCTGTGACAAAGTTTGAAATTTTTTTTTAGAATTTTAAGTTTACAGTACTCAGACACTTTTATGTTTTTTTGTCATTATGCTCATATGGTTTTGCCAAATAAATGGAATAGAATCAGTGATTTCTTGTGACTGAATAAATAATTAACTTGCATATTTAAATTATCTCAATTCACGCTTTTATTTCCAAGGAAATGGTTTTTCAAAAAAATTTAAAATTAAGAACAAAATTAAGCAATTTGGAGCTAAAATACAACACAGCTTTAAAATTTTCTTTAAATTTAAAAAAGTTAGGGCGAACAATCTGAAATTTAAACAATTTTACATTAAATGGCGGAAACAGAGCTTGTAAGCTCACAGCCGATGTCCGGATGAATCCTCCTGGCTAACTGAGGATTCTACATCTAAATGTTTCACAAGTCTTTACGTTTGCTTTGACGGCCATGTTCAACGCTTGATGCCTTTTCTTGTTCAAAATAATAAGTATAATCCTGCATTTGTCAAAAAAAAGACAGTAATAACTAAAAAAATGTGAAATTCCTTTCCGGTCGTCTGGACCAACATGGCGGCTCCCGTATGGACCCGTTTCCACGGAGATAAACATCTAAAAAATGTCTTGATGAACATCTAAAAAATATATATTGTTATTCTAACCCTTTAATGTCCTCACAAATAAATAAAAACTCTGTTAAAGTGATTTGTTTGCATATGTTATTTCTTTCATGTGGTGCAACCCAGGGCTCCATCTTCGGCCCCTTACTCTTTATCATCTGCACACGGCCACTGGGTCATTTTATAAGCAGAATCAGTCAAGCGGGACACGTTTTTCAGAAGTAAAGACTCGGACTGTGTTCAACCTAACAGTCGGGCAGGACATTTAAGGGAAAAGCTGAAAGTACACACAATAAAAAACGCAGTTAGGACCATTATATTCAATTTATGTGCCGCACTGGACCTTTAAATAATCTATAAGGTAAAAAATAACGTTTTAAGGAAGTGCTTAAGCGCTCCACAGTGGCCACTTAAGTTTAAGAATGACTCATGTTGTTGTGGGTTTGTTGTTTTCCGGTTGGGTCTAATACTTTTTTCTTTTTTTTTCCGGCTCTGGATGAAGAACAAAACAAAGATAGTGAGTCTTGGATTGACGATGGAAGCTGGACGGCACAGCAGCCCGCGGCGTCTTAATGGGAACTTCCTGCTGGTGCCGTGGCTCGCATCTAGAATCAGCTTGCGGAGCCGGATCTGCCTCTGGCTGGTTCCAGCCCTGTCTCGCTGAGGTCATCCAAATGTCCCACACAGAAGAAGTTGGAATGGAGAAAGTATTGTTTCCGTCAGACAGACGTGGGCATCTGCTCTGTAACAAGCTAATATTTTTGCTTTTGTGTTCTTGGAAGGTTCTCCTGCTGTTTGCTCTTGATGTATATTTCCCTGGCAGCACTGGGAGTTTTGGACCTCCTACCCCGAGGCAGGGTTGAGTGGCCCAACCGTCGGGATTACCGAGGTGCGTTTGTGTCGGGATGGCCCAGATGTTGTATCAGCAGGTTTCCACTGCTGTGGAGGATCTAGAGGACTTCTGGTGAAGGGATAAAAAAAAAAAAAATGTCTGGTGGTTCTGCTGGGGGGAATTGATCTACAGGTTCTTGCCACTGATGGGACGGTTTTAAGAGGATTTAAAAAAATCAAACTTATGAAATTATTTTGTCATGAAATTTTGTATTTCATGGAAAATGGTCAATTTTTATGACATCACTTCAACCTTTTTGGTAAAGTGTGTTTTTGGAAAATTATTTGACCTTCATTAGACGTTTTATTGTTACATTATTCTGTTTACTAAGTCCTCACAACCCATAATATGGCAAAATTCTACTTATCGAGTAGGACTTTTCTCAATAGTCACGGTTAATGAATCATCATCGGTGGCCCCTTTGACATGTGGTGTCCCCCAGGGCTCCATCCCTGGCCCCTTACTCTTTAGCATAAACATGCTTCCATTGGGTCGAATTATAAACAGGTTCAGTCACATTGTTCAAGCCTACAACAAATATAACTGCGCTTCAAAGTTAAAAAATAAGAAAGAGTTCACTGGTAGCACACATTCGTCTAGAGTTTAAGCTGGAAGAACTACATTCCATTTTTAAAAAAAAAGTTTTTGGGGTCATATCATGTACTCTAAAAAAAAGGAACATTTTAATTAACTTAAAGAAATCACTTTAAATAGTAATCTAAATTAAATGAAGTATTTTGGAGTCCAACTTATTCGTTAAAGTTGGAAATATAACGTAATAACGTAATTATGTCGCCAGCGGTAGTTTCTTTTACTTTACCGAACAACGATTCTGTTTTTTTTTACAGTATGTAATATCTGTCTTAAAACACATATTTACCTTTTAACATTTTTTTTAACGTTATAGCATGAAAAAAGGTTTTAGGGAAAGCGATTTTAATCATTTCCAAAGCTGGAATTTGACTTTACGTTGTTTTTTTTTAGTCTAATAACCAACTTTTATCAAGTCGGAACACATACACAATGCCAACCAACCTTAATTCTGCTGTGATCCTTCAAAATAAGAGCACTTACGAACACTGCCCACAAACAGGAAATATAAGTCTGTGCCATAAACCGAAAAAATAGGTTGCAAAGTCATCGAGAGCTTTTTTTCTTTAATAGTTATTTATTGACAGTCATTTGTTTTGAAATACGAATATATAAATAATATGACATTTATTTTGAGTGTGAAGTCATCGACATGTTAATTTGCAAACGGTAAATTATTTTAAGCTGGTAAAGAGTTGATTATGGCGACGCATGAGAGAAGAAGGTTATTCATTTGTAATAAATAGAGTTTAGTGATAAAGTTTTCTTTTGTTTAGTTTATTAGTGACCCCGTACTTCACACGCTGTGGAGCGCCGCCCACCTCCGCCCATTTCCGCCCACTTCCGCCCAGGTTTGACGCATTGGATTGACAGGTACTCTGATATTTACGTATAATACTGCTGCAGATTGTTCACACGCTAACCTCTCGTCTCATTGAACAGTCAAATATGAAAAAGATCACGTGCAATGAATTTAATAAGATTCGATGTAAAGCTCAACGTTTGTTTGTTTTTGTTTCATATTTCACAAGATTGGCTTCACCTTTTTACAACAGATGGACCTTTTCGCTATAAGAGGATCATTTGCTGAGATTCTGTCACACCAGCATCCTGTTGCTTGGCAACAATCACACAACCATTCCATCAACTCAAATACCTGAATATTAATCACCGTTTGGTCCGGAGGAGATGCAGGTTGTTAGAATTGCTTGCGGAGGTGTTGATAGTTCTGAAAGTTGCACAGTGAGTATGACTCTCTATGAAAGCGTTCAACCTCATGGGCATTTTATCAAACGATTCAACACACATGATTTAAAAAGCCGTTAACGTGGGAGCTGAGGAACCATATCATTTCATTTTCTCGAAATTGTCAAACAAGAAAAAAACCCTTCAGCAAAAAAACAGAAAGTATCAGGAGCTGCTTTGCTGAATAACCTAACACGGATAAATTATGCTTCATTTACACAGATTATTCCACATAAGCCAAGATTAGCAGAAGCATTTAGAGGGGGGGGGGAGAAAAAAATAGTGCTATTAAAAGGAAAACAGAGAGAATTTCCATTTAGACAGGAAATCAATGCAACCTTTGGATTTCTAGAATCGTAGAAACTCCGAGACAATCATCTCTCTGCACGATAATGTGTCACAAAACCGACATACCAACCAAACGTGTGACAAAAATGTTTTCTCATTACCAAACATGGGGCAAAATAATTGAAAAGTTCCAAGAGGAAGGGGAATATTAAAGAGTTACTTCTGCATATATTCCACAACTAGGACTAATTCAGAAGCAGGGTGCCTTGGGGGGGCGGGGGCGGGGGGGGGGGGGGGGGATGTGTCTCGGACGAAATTGGTTTAGCAAAGCAGAATGTATGAGCGGGCGGAGGGAAGAAGCCGACGCTGCCTCCTTTGGAAAATAAGAAGCGAGGTCTGACGGCTGAACCTGAAGCTCCGCTTTGGAGGTGACCTCTCAGGCTTGAAAGCGAAAGCCTTCGTCCTTCAGGCAGGAGTGGAAATTCAGCCGTCTGTTGTTTCCAATACTCAGATTTTGGCCGCTGCTAATGACTGAACCCATTAGGCCCTGTTTTTTTTTTTTTTTGCCACCAGGATGGATGAAAGCTTTTGTGCCAATAAAATAACTCACCTCCCGCCCCCCCCCCCCCCCCCCCCGGTTTGAGCCACTGCGAATAATAAATAATAACAGCAAACAATAAGGGAGAGGTGGCCTGACACTTTTTGGTGTAAATTTAATCAGCGGCAGAAGCTCAGACTCTCTCAGACGTCGGCGTTGACAAATATGTGCAATAAGTTGCCGTCTAGAGCGATGTCGGCGCCGTCTGAGACGTGACTCAAGTTCTCTGTTCGCCGAGTCACACTTTATCTCCCCGTGTTTTTCGAAAAACAGCATTAATGCCTCTGGTTTAATCAAAAGTTGTGTTCGAACCCTTTAATGTCCTGCTCAACCGTTCTTTCTTCTTGAAAGAATGGGACTTAACCGGTTTATAATACGACCCAGAAAGCAGCCAGGTTTATTCTTAAGGGTAAGGGGCCGAGGTCGGAGCCCTGGGGGACGCCGCAGGTCAAAGTAGCCACAGAGGAGGCGGCATGAACCTGGGCTGTTGAGAAAGTTTTATAATGTGATTTATTTTTTTGTCATATTAAAGCATGTGAGGACTTAGTAAATAAAGTTATGATACAAGTAAAAGAAAAAGTCTCATGAGGTTAAAAGAGTTTATTGAACAAACGTTCTATTTTCCAAGAAATACAAAAGTCCCTCATTTAATAATCTTATATGGTTATTTTTTATTATTATTTTTACTGTTTAAAAGTTGCTAATTCATAATGTCTACGATATGAAATGAATGAATATAGAAGAAAAAAATAATTTTTTTTTTCAAGACTTTTTTTGTTTTTTTGTGATGGTGAGGACATTAAAGGGTTAAAAGAACATTTATAACATTTAAAAGCCATACAGAAAGTTTTTTTTTAAAGAAATCATAAAATACTAACACATGTCATTAGAGGACGACACCATTTGGTTCCTGACAAAGCGTCGTTATTTATTCACGGACCTGCGTTCTCACGCCGTCACACGTCTCACACTCACTGGTTGATCTGAGTTCCGGGTTCTTCCCAATTAGCACTCTGATTTGGGAGGTTGATAGGAGGTGACATTGGCGGCTCAGGAAGGAGGCCCACCCTCATCATTCTCCTCTCTCTCTTTCACTCTTTCAACTCCTCTTTTTTTGTTACATACCTCCTTTTCTACACAGTTTCTTGTTGGGTTTCCTGGCACATTCCTTGGATATCCTTTTGACTGTGAAATGAAGAATGGGAAAAACTACAAAATAACAGCGAGATCTGGAAAAAGGTTTTTTCTTGGCATGAAACATGCAACAAGTCAAGAGTCAGACTCCCTCTTCACCCTGTTTTCCCACCTCCTCCCAACCTCATCATCATAATCATCATCATCATCATCATCATCATCATCATCATCATCAACAAGAAAACAACAGAGGACCTGTGGAGAAAGTAACCAGGGTGTTGCTGCAGAAATATTCCAAAATGGTGGAATGAATTTGCTGCATCCTGGGACACAGGAAGCCCATATTTACATGCACTTCTATTTAAGACCCATTACAGCCACACAGAAGAAGATTTTTTGGGGCGATTAATATGGTTATCTGATAATTCAAGATTCAGTCGAATCTCAGAGCACTTACCATTTCAAGCCCATTTTCTGGTGTGATTCTCCTTCAAGCGGTGAAATAATGGGGGCCGTTTGTAAAAAAAAAAAAAAAACCCAACATCAATGATTGAAGCCCGATCTGTGTTTGCCTTTTTGCACAAAATCAACTCTAGCTTTGTTTTTCTTTTTTTCTTTTTTAGCTGCTTTGTGCGAGGACATCGTGGATGAAGCAAGGAGAGTAAAGGGTCTTACATAGGTTAGGCTGATTACCACAGGCCTCTCGTGTACCAGACAGAAGATTTCAACGAACCCTACAGCTGGAGATCATTCACTTATGAAGCAGGCGGCTAATCGCTAATGGCTAACATCCCCAGAACAGTCAAGACAGTGAGGGTAGGAAGGTGCATTTTACAATCTAAATGATTGCTCTTTGCTCTTTGTATGATTGGATTTCTTTCTTCTTGTTTTCTTGTTGTTTTTTTTTTAAATAAGAAAATAAATAAAAAATTAAGTCTCCTAAGTCATTCAGTCATCAAAAGAGGAACTTCTAACAGTGGCATGGAAGGAGAGAGTTGACGGGAAAAAAAAAAAAAAAGGACTAAATGAGAGATGGGGAGGCTGAGATGAAGGACACGGACACAGCATGCGCCAGACAACAGGTCATGCTCTGCGCCAGAAACTACAGAGGTGACATCACATTCTGGAGGAGGGGCAGAACCAGAGAGAAGACAGAGACAGAGAGAGAGGAGGAGGAGGAGGAGGAGGAGGAGGAGGAGGAGGAGGAGGAGGAGGAGGCTGGTTAGGACCCTGTTTACTCGACGCACTCACCATCCTCAGTTGGAACATAGACGTTTAGGTAAAGACAATCCTCGTGTTGATCCTGTATGTACGTTGTGACTATATCCAGGTTGAAGGTGAACCATATCGGCATCATGATCTCCGGCACAGCGTTGTGAATGTTTTGAGGGCAAACGGGCGCAAAGTGAGTGGCGTTCTTTATCCCCGACCAGGAGGAAGGAGGCTCCGGGGGCATGAAGCGTTTTTCTCCGACTGGGGAGGCGGCGTAAGGTATCCCCAGGTACTGGTCCACCGGTCCCATGATCTCGCTGGGCAGGGGGACCCTCACCCCTCTGAGCTTCCCATACTGTGTGTTCACGGTGGGCTGGAAGTTCTGACCTCTCACGGCCGCAAAGCACCAACAAGAACTGAACACCCACAAGGACACGCTGAAGGAGGCCCAGCTGTGGGCGCCCTTCCAGATCTGCGAGGGGAGACGACTTCTCCTTGGAGAAAACCACATGGTCCTTGTGAGCGGGAGCAACTGGGAGTGACCAGCATAGAAAGCCGAGGCGGCCCCTCAGCGAACAAAGGCCTCCTGCTCAGCCCTGCAGTGACGCCACCTGAGGGACTGTCATCAGCGGCGACACCGGAGCCGACCTGCTTATAAAAACGTGGGGGGGTTAGGGGGGGCCGTCTCAGGCTGGTAGTTTATGTCCTGCAGCAGGGTCCTTATTCACCGTCCTCTGGTTCTCCCTCGTCAGATCTTCTATCCTTTGCTGCAAGAGACAAAGACAGGAAAATTAATGATATTTCCCTGACAGTCCCATCAGTTTGTTAGTTTTTTTTTTTCATTGACTCCTGGAGTCCTTTTCTGTCGTGACATGAAACCCAACGCAATTAACATGACAGAGCTCCCAGCGCTTCCATCAATCCTCGTCATCAGGAGCATACCTTTGACTCGGATACTGCAAATAACTGTTGGGAAACACGTCGAGACGCCTCTAACGCAGGCGGAAGCACGAGTGAAATACGAACAGTGTCGGCTATTAACAGGTGATTAAGCTCTTCCTCCCAGGCTGACGGTTAAATTAATAGCGGAAAGATAGTTTGAAGGTTTTTTTTTCTTCTTCTAACGATGTATTTAAACAAAAAGGTACCAAAGTTTAAATTGTTAAAAAAGTTTTTGGTGAGCTGTAATGACCCCCCCCCCCCTGCTGATACTGCCCTTGCTAACATGTTAGCAGTGGAAGTAATGTGCTGGAAAATTTCCAGACCCCCTCCTGTGAAATATAATGTACTCAAAAGTTTCCCCTAAGTCATTTTCTGCAGGCTGGTTTCACCGAACGCAAACGGACACTTGAATGTGTTAATGTCTTTTCAAAGAGAGATGAAAAAAAGATCGCAAATGTATCGCCTTAAAGGTACAGTGTCTAAAATGTTGGGGTATATCCTTGTTTAAACAGATATAATCCTGTTGGTTTTTTTTGGTGTATTTTCGAATCAACATAAATATATTTTCTTATGTTAGTCTGAAAAAGCCCGTTATACCTCCAGAGGGGGCGGGTCCTCTTCAATGGAGGTTGCAACGTTTTGAAAAACTATTTTAAAGTCTCCGCAGAGAACTTTCTGGGTTTTCAAGTTTCTCTAAAAACTACCAAGGAGAGAAGATGATGATGATGTTGCTGCTGAATAACTGTTTTTGTGTTTTGAGGATGATCATGCTGCTATGAAACCTGACCCTAAAAGCAATCATGGAGACCTGACTCGTGAAACCATTGAGGGTTAGGGGGTGGGGATAACCCTAACCCCTAACCCCTAACCCCTAACCTTTAAACTCTAACCCTTCCACTGCGATGGTGCTACATGATCGTTTCTTTGATCGCTTGGAAAAGCTCTGGTAAGCTTTAGCGACCCAGCGCCTGCTGAGTTGAATTCCTCGGGTGGACTGCGTCGATTCTGCGGCGGTTCACTTCTTTAGGGTTTCACGAATCGGGTTTTTCCTTCTTCGATCACGAGGTTTCACGCTCTGTTGTTTTGCATTATGCTCAATAATAATACGCGTTTACCGGTAGTTTCCCTGGATTAATAACAAGATATATATTTTTCTAAGATCCTCATCACTTGTCAAGATTTCCAATTACGCCTCTTCGACCCCCGAAGACCGCTGAAGATTCTGATAGGGTGACGCCACCAAATGTTATGCGCTCCACCTTCAAAGGGTTGAAGAGTGATTATTATCAGAAAACCACTCTTAGAAACCAAGAGTAAGTTATTGATGATGAACAAAGGACAGGGCCGAGAGGAAGACGTCGGTCTGGTGACAAGACTGTAAATGCTGCAGTCTCCAGGTGAACCACCGGCACCCCCCCTCCCCCCACGCTGCCTGATCATTTTTCAATTTCTGCAGCTTAACGGCCTTCAGAGGCTTACGCACCCAGAGTAGTGTTGACTCTAATAACAATGGAGAAGAAAACCCGGCATTTAGAGGGGGGGTATTGGATTCCAAAACGACTTTGTAAATGATTTATAATAAATCAGCCGCCATCAGGAGGCCACTAACCACCGAGAGAAGATCCTGATGGGTGCTTTCGCCGCCGAGCAGCTACTACTCCCGTTTTTCTCAACTCTCCACTGTAAATTAACTGTAATCAGCTGGTAATGACTTCGCCAGCAGAGTACTGC